>JALBCR010000519.1:0-536873 GCA_030710515.1 Abscondita cerata | reverse complement strand
TTGAGGATATGAGCTGAGGTCTCATGCCCCGAGTGCCTCATATGTACTTGGGTTCAAGGGTTACACACAACCTAGTAAGAGTTCAGAGGATTCAGAGGTTATTCACACCATTCTTATTAATACTTATATCAGTTACACTTTATATTCTGTGGACTCCAGTTTTGGATATTTTTTCGTTCGGGAACAAAATATACAGAATATTTTTTTTATGTTTGGGGACTTTACTACGTGTTTAGATTAGCAAACAATTAAAAATATTTGAGCTTAGCTTTTTACTCCAACTTTTGAAGGTTAATATCGTACATTAATAAAATTATTACATTAGCTAATACAACATTTTTTCTGCTTTATTTTAAAGTTGTTTTTGCGTGCGTGTTTTAGACCAGGCACCGATATTCGTGAAGTTGCTGTTGGCTTCGGGTTTCTCAATGTGACTGGTTAACTCCCCACAACGTTTTAATGTGAGAATTGTATTCTAACACATCGTGATCTGGGTAAGTTTTTAAGTGTTGATTATGTTTTATTTGCTTAGAGAAGTGTAATATCGTTTATACAGTTTCAAGATATTGTAATAAACAAGGCATTTTTTTCATTTTCTTATTATGAATAAACTTAAACGGTTCAATTCTTTTTTTAAAAATACGAAATTGAAAAATTTTTTGAAGTACTGGGTGGAGACAACAATTTATTGAAGACTTATATTTAATGTACTACTAGTCGGCAGCACGTATTTGTGGCCAATAGTGAGCTTACATCACCCCAAGAGCCTCAAAAGGACGAAACAGCTGTCGAGGATTATCGGTGTTTGTTTATATTGTACAATATCTTGTGAACTTATAACATGTGATTCAAGATTGTTATTTTGCCAATACTTAGTTGGCTATGATAATCGATGGATCGATTTTACGTAACTGCTAACACATCTACCGATTGCTGTTTTATTGCGAATGTATTTTCGTACGTGTCACTTACCACAAGTCGACACTATATGTTATAGATTGTAATGTACCAACTAAAAAAATGGGGGTTTAAAAATTTTTGAAAAATTAGAAAATTGTTGGCGTTTGAAACGCTGTAGCTCTGAGAGAAACGTTGTGGCATGGTCTTTGAGAGAAATGATTTAAAGCTTTATGAAGCTTGGTGATGTTGCATAGGTTTTTTATTTGGTTTTACAAATTTTTTTTCATCATTTCTATTAATCTGTTCACATTTATCTTCAAACAAAATACTATTATTTAAATTATTTGATCAGATAAGTAATTTCTTAAATGTGGACAATTTTCAATTGTTTTATCAATATCTCCCAAAATATTAATTATAAAAAAAGTTATGGGAAAAAGAGGTCTTGACCAAGTTTATATCTGATTTGTCTTAAGGGTTCTGCGTTGTTGAAACAGTGAGGTATAATTGATTGAATCTTCTTAGTACTTTTAATTAAGTTCAAAGGAATGGAATTAAACTGCAGCGTCTATTTTAACAACGGGGAAAACATCATAAATGATGATAGTTGGCTATTGAAACACGTGTCCAAGTAAAGTTTGTTGTTTTCCCGTTTGTTAAAAAAAGCTTATTTTCCACAATTCCATATGTAATTAAGGCTATGTACCTTATAGGTGCTGACGTTTTAGTCAAGTTTGTCTGATCTTATCATGGTGTAAAGAATTAGAGCCAAAATTGCTAAATATTTTATTGAATCTAGGGTCACAACAGTAAAAACCATTGATTCTACCCCAAACTCCTACCAGAATTGTGGGAAAAACTAAAATCCCGTTAGATATATTTATCGTGTTCGTTATTTTTCACTTTTTGTAGCAGGACTCGCAATAATTAAGTAATAAAATTTACGTTTTAACAAGAACCGAAGATGTTCCGAAATGTTAGTTTTATTTGACTAAATTCATAACTTCCACAATATTTTTTGAAATGTCACATTTTTAACTTTGAATTTAGTTTGTCTTTGTTGAATTGCTTGAGTATTTTACAAGTACTGTATCTTAAATTCATTTAGATAAAAAGTTGTGTTTAGAATAGAATATGATACTTGCAACTAAACTAAGTTGTAATTATTATTTACAGCCAAAATCGAGGTATTGCTAAGGCCCTTGAATTAGAAAGCCAAGTTAACACTATGTTTAATAAGGCAAAAATATTAACGAGACAAACGAGTAAGTGGGTGCAAGCATCGAAAACTCCTAAAGTAGAAAGATCACAATCCCAGGTAATCACAAATATCAATATATACAACAGTAATATACTATACCGTAGTTACGGCTTGGATAGAAGCATTATAGAAGGCTTATAAGATATCGTCTCACTGTTAGAAGATCAGTTGAAACCATTAGTTCAATCAGAGCCTCTTTTTACTGGTTGATGTCTATCGACCCGAATTGTTATTTCCACCAGGAACAGAATCTCGTGTGCGAAAGTGGCGGTTTTATTAGAAGGTATAATTATTTATTTATTTACGCTGATTGTTAATTCATTCTGTGAAGGCCGATGCTAATACCGAAAAGTTATTAGAAGAAAAAGAAGAAAATTGTGCGTAAAAGTACTTCGTATACTGCGCGAGATGATGGCGATAGATTTAGATTACGGGGAAAAGGTAAGTGATTTTGATGGATTTTGTTTACTTCATTTTACTAACCAACATTTTATTATCACGCTAACAAGAATGAGAGAGAGCGAAGAATACAAATCGGTAGATATGTACTTTACCTCTATTGTTTGAAAGATTTAACATTTCGACCACTGAAACGTGTCATTTGAAAATTTTAGAATATGTTTAGAGCTTAATCAACACCTCCTTTGAAGTATTTAATTTTAAAGTTAAAATTTTACTATAACATAGACGATGGTTTTTGTTTGCTTTTAACAATTCTTGCTTTCTTTGAAACGTTCTATTCGTTATATTTGAAAGTAACAACAAAATATCTGTTAAACAAAAACAAACCACCCCCCTCCTTCCCCACAATAAACAAAAAAACCTTTACCAAATTACTTTTTCTCTTTTCCTCCTTCTTCCTACCTCTACACCTTTCTTTTTTTTTTTTACCCTTTTTTTCTTCCCATTCCACCTTTTACCTTTTTTTTTTTCCTCACCTCATTTTTTCCATTTTTTTTATTTTTTTTTCCTCTTTAACTATTTTCATTTCTTTAAAAAAAAAAAAATTTTAACTAAAATTTTTTCAATTATTTTTTTATTTAAAAAAATTTACTCTTTTTTTTTTTTAACTTAAAAAAAAAAAAAAATATTTAATTTTAAAAAAAAAAATTTTAAATTTTTTTTTTTTAAAAAAAAAATCTTTTTTTTTTAATAAAAATTTTATTTTTTTAAAAATTTAAAATTAAAAAAATTAAATTTTTAATTTAAAATTTTTTTTTTTTTAAAAAAATTTTTTTTTTTTTTTTTTTTTTTTTTTTTCTTTTTAATTTTTTAATTTTTTTTTTTTTTTTTTTTTTAATTAAAAATTTTTTTTTTACTTACATCTTTCATTTCTTTTTTTTAAAAAAAAAATTTAAAATAATCTTTTTTTTTTTTAATTTTAAAAAAAAAAAAATTTTTTAATTTTTTTTTTTTTTAATTTTTCATCATTTCCATTTTTCTTTCATTTAACATAACACTTCACTTTTTCTTTTTTCACATCATTACCCTCACTTTTTTTTTTTTTTCTTCTCACCAAAAAACATTATAAAAAAAACCAAACCACACACCTTATTTATACCTTACTAACAAAAAACTACAACAACTCAAACCATTTAACAACTTCTACTAATACATTAACCCCACGAACCGGAGACCGTTACACATATTGTAGAGGATTGTCAATTGACGAAGTTTAAAGAAGGGTTTGTAAACATTCATAATTTAACGGTCGAAGCTGTATTATGGCTTACTAATCTGAAGGACATCTGAAGATAAGCAATGTCCTGATTATTTGTTTATCCATATTTTTTGTTTGGTATTTCTGTTTAGGTTTTAGTGGTTTTCCTAAACCTTGATGCAAATGCTTTATGAGGGCGAACCAATCCACAATTGTACACGGTTTCGTCAGGTTTATATTGATCTTCTGGGGCACTGATAAGGAAAAAATTGAGTGATTTCGAATTCTCGCATAACTCATGTTACGTTTAAGATGTGGAATAAATGGAATTTATTCTCGACTAAGGCCGAAAGAAGAGGATACTTCAAATAAAATTTATTTGAAATGTTTAATTGAAGAGTTCTGTTACTCAGTTAATCTGAGAAAAAAATATACAGAGTACGAACATTTTATCTCTGCCTACTTGTTTCTAAATTTTGTTCTCGGAACACCCGATGTAGTGCACACGTTAAAATTACTAACACTGAAAACACGTTTTGAATTGATTAAATGAAGAGAATAATTATACAAAAACAGTGTCAATTTGAAAATCTAACAAATCAAAATGTAGTTATTTTCAGTCAAAGCAGGTATTTTAGTAAGACATGATTAAAAACAGTAGAAAGCTAGCACCACAACAATATTATTTTGACGCTAGCTTTTAAATTGTGTACAATTATAATATTAACTACCGGGTATCCACTCATATTTTCCCCTATTTTGACTGCTTATAACTTCTAAACGGTTCAGGATAGAAACATGCGGTTTTCTCTGAAATGTTACATTTTAGTATAAGTTTTCTTTGAATACATTGAATTTTTTCTGTCGAATTCGAGGACGTCATAACAAAAATAGCGGATTTTTGACAATTTTTTTTATGGAACACCTGGTATACTTTTTTGTAGTTTGAAAGAACTGACTTTCACCTATCCAACGATGCAAAGTTCTTCAAAATCGGTTAGCGAATGACCGAGCAATTAATGTTTAAAATGAGAGATACGAATCAAAAATCGTACAACAGAATATCAATTTGTACGATTTACGTAAATGTATTGAAAGAAAACTTATACTAAAATGTAACATTTCAGTGAAAACCGCATGTTTCTATCCTAAACCGTTTAGAAGTTATAGACAGCTACAATAGGGGAAAATATAAGTGGACACCCGGTATATTGAGAACTCCTCCTAGCATCCTGTGCAGTATCTGGCCAACCTCTTGTTTAACAGATATTTTGTTGTTACTTTCAAAATATAACGAATAGAACGTTTCAAAAGAAAGCAGAATTGTTAAAAAGCAAGCAAAAAAACCATCGTCTATGTTATAAGTAGGTACAGCTTTAAGAATTAAATACTTCAAAGGAGGTGTTGATTAAGCTCTAAACATATTCTAAAAATTTTCAAATGACACGTTTCAGTGGTCGAAATGTTAAATCTTTCAAACAATAAGTAGGTAAAGTACATATCCTACCGGTGTATTCTTCGCTCTCTCCTCATTCTTGTTAGCGTGATAATAAAATGTTGGTTAGTAAAGTAAAGTAAACAAAATCCATCAAAATCACTTACCTTTTCCCCGTAATCTAAATCTATCGCCATCATCTCGCGCAGTATACGAAGTACTTTTACGCACAATTTTTCTTCTTTTTCTTCTAATAACTTTTCGGTGTGCTTTATCAACCTTCACAGAATGAATTAACAATCAGCGTAAATAAATAAATAATTATACCTTCTAATAAAACCGCCACTTTCGCATTTTTTACGAGATTCTGTTCCTGGTGGAAATAACAATTCGGGTCGATATAAGACATCAACCAGTAAAGAGAGCTCTGATTGAACTAATGGTTTCAACTGATCTTCTAACAGTGAGACGATATCTTGTAAACCTTCTATAATGCTTCTATCCAAACGTAACTACGGTATAGTATATTACTATTGTTGTATATATTGATATTTGTGATTACCTGGGATTGTGATCTTTCTACTTTAGGAGTTTTCGATGCTTGCACCCACTTACTCGTTTGTCTCGTTAATATTTTTGCCTTATTAAACATAGTGTTAACTTGGTTTTCTAATTCCAAGGGTATAGCAATACCTGATTTTTGGCTGTAAATAATAATTTACAACTTAGTTTAGTTGCAAGTATCATATTCTATTCTAAACACAACTTTTTATCTAAATGAATTTAAGATACAGTACTTGTAAAATACTCAAGCAATTTCAACAAAGACAAACTAAATTCAAAGTTAAAATGTAATGACGTTTTATAAAAAATATTGTGGAAGTTATGAATTTAGTCAAATAAAACTAACATTTTTCGGAACATCTTCGGTTCTTGTTAAAACGTAGAAGAAACTATTTTATTACTTAATTATTGCGAGAGTCCACTACAAAAAAGTGAAAAATAGCAGACACGATAAATATATCTAACGGGATTTTAGTTTTCCCACAATTCTGGTAGGAGTTTGGGGTAGAATCAATGGTTTTACTGTTGTGACCTAGATTCCAATAAATGATTTAACAATTTTGGCTCTAATTCTTTACACCCTTGATAAAGATCAGACAAACTTGACTAAAACGTCGGCACCTATAAGGTACATAGCCTTAATTACATATAGGTACCAGAAGGCGCCGGAATTGTAGGAAAATAACTTTTAACAAACGGAAAACAACAAAACTTTACTTGGACACGTGTTTCAATAGCTAAGCTTATCATCATTTATGATGTTTTCCCCGTTTGTTAAAATAGACGCTGCAGTTTAGTGTTCCATTCCTTTGAACTTAATTAAAAGTACTAGAAGATTCAATCCAATTATACCTCACTGTTTCAACAACGCAGAACCCTTAAGACAAAATCCAGATATAAACTTGGTCAAGACCTCTTTTTTCCCATAGCTTTTTTTATAATTAATATTTTGGGAGATATTGTCAAAACAATTAGCTTAAAGTGATTGTCCACATTTAAGAAATTACTTATCTGATCAAAAATAATTTAAATAATAGTATTTTGTTTGAAGATAAATGTGAACAGATTAATAAGCGAAAATGATGAAAAAATTTGTAAACCAAATAAAAAGCTTTCAACAAAACTTAGCAAACCTATGCAACATCATAAACTTCATAAAGCTTTAAAATCATTTCTCTCAAAGACCATGCCACAACGTTTCTCTCAGAGCTACAGCGTTTCAAACGCCAACAATTTTTCTAATTTTTCAAAAATTTTAAACCCCCATTTTTTTTAGTTGGTACATTACAATCTATAACATATAGTGTCGACTTGTGTTAAAGTGACACGTACGAAAATGCATTCGCAATAAAGCAACTTTATCGGTAGATGTGTTAGCAGTTACGTAAATCGATCCATCGATTATCATAGCCAACTAAGTATTGGCAAAAAAACAATCTTGAATCACATGTTATAAGTTCACAAGATATTGTACAATACCAAACAAACACCGATAATCACTGACAGCTGTTTCTGTCCTTTTGAGGCTCTTTAGGAGTGAGTGTAAGCTCACTATTGTACAAATGCGTGCTGCCGACTAGTAGTACATTAAATATAAGTCTTCAATAAAATTGTTGTCTCCGCAGTACTTCAAAAAATTTTCAATTTCGTATTTTTAAAAAAAGAATTGAACCGTTTAAAGTTTTATTCATAATAAGAAAATGAAAAAATGTACCTTGTTTGAAATTTACAATATCTTGAAACTGTATAAACGATATTACGCCTTCTAAGCAAATAAAACATAATCAACACTTAAAAACTTACCCAGATCTGATAATGTTCGAATACAATTCTCTACATTAAAACGTTGTGGGGAGTTAACCAGTCACATTGAGAAACCCGGAAAGCCAACTGTAACAGCTTCACGAATATCGGTTGCCTGGTCTAAAACACGCACGCAAAACAACTTTAAAATAAAGCAGAAAAAAAAATATTTGTATTAGCTAATGTAATAATTTTATTAATGTACGATAATGTGTTATTAGCCTTCCAAAAGTTGGAGTAAAAGCTAAGCTCAAATATTTTTAATTGTTTGCCTAATCTAAACACGTAGTAAAGTCCCCAAACATAAAATGTTCTGTATATTTGTTCCCGAACGAAAAATATCCAAAACTGGAATCCCACAGAATATAAAGTGTAACTGATATAAGTATTAATAAGAATGGTGTGAATAACCTCTGAATCCTCACAGACTCACTTTACTAGGTTGTGTGTAACCATGAACCCAGAGTACATATGAGGCACTCGGGGCATGAGACCTCAGCTCATATCCTCGTGCTGCATACTTTAGAAGATGGAGAAGTTTCGGGGAATAATTCGTTAATCGCGAGAAAAACACTCTGTTGATCAACACCAAAAAAATAGTAGCGGAACGAAGAGCACCGTAATCAGAATTAATCCAGTAGGATGCACCCCAATTACGTCTACGTCTGAGCTATAACCAAAGTTGATATGGTGTTATCTTTTGTTGATACAAGAGCAATACGTACTAGCAGTGCATCACCGCTAAACCATGCACTATAAGTAAGAATGGTCTCAAATTTTCAAGTTATCACCAATCTTTTGATGTAAATTGTGTTTATTTCTATTAAAATTGTAGTGTTAAATATGCTATAAAATGTACAAATTCAAATATTAAAACAACAAAAAATAAGCATTTTGAAAAAACAGCAATACTACAGCAACAAAGCTCTAAGTTTTACTTTAAACACTTAAGGGGGATGTTTACTTGCAGCGACTTTGTATTTCGTTGTGCGCTGAACCCGGAAAGTGGTTGCTTACTCACATCTTACAAGCACTCTCCAAGGCCTCATGCCGCGTGGTTCTATAATGGTTCAACGTATAAAATCTACGAATTACTGCAACTTTTAGTAAAACAAATGTTTCAAATATCATCTTTACGTTTATCTTTTAACGTAATTTCTCCAAACTTTCAAAACGTTTAGTTCAAAGATGTATTACTTGATGGACGATCTTAATACATGCTTATTTTACCAAAATAACTTTATACCTATCGAAAGGTTTCATATAATATGTAATATATTACATGAAGAGGGTTCTCAAAAGTAATAGATAGCAGAAAAGGGATAGATGATGAAGATAAACAGTCTTACGCCGTTTTTCCATCTAGTGCACCCTTGATTCGTTTTTAATTATTTAAAGTAACCAATCAAAGACACGTTGTAGCGGAACAGGCAGATACAAATGAAAGCAGAACTCAAGCGCCCACGCGTATTTCATTGTCTATTTTAGGATAATTAAGGGTGCGTCATATCGAAAAACCGCTTTTCTGCTATCTATTATTCTGTGCATGTTCTATTTTATTATTTCATGATTTTTTAACGGATTTGAAGTAAATATGTTCATAGCCACCCCATTATAATATGATTACTTATCTCAGTTACAATAATTGTTTAAAGATTTTTTTTTCAAAATTTGACCCGTTCGGGAACTCAGTATCCGGATACATAATGAGATAAAACGAAATATCCCGAATACAAATACGTATCATATCCAATTTCGTTTGTTTTACAAAATTTGGAAACTCTACATTAGTTCCAAAGCCAATCATCAGCCAGTTATTCAGCAAGCTATTTGCAAAAGCGCCAAACTGTGGTAATGCCAATGTTTGTAATATTTTTTAGATTATTAATACAAAAGCCAAATTATACTTACATAATTAGATAGTGATGTAAATTTCAAAGGTGCATTTACCGTCACGGGATCGAAATCGTCCAGAGTAGCTTCGCTCCAATAAACGCGGGCTTCATGCAGATGTTTCTAGCCATCACCAAATAAATAGCCACCAGCAGATGGTAGAAGTCACATATTGATAGTTTTTTTTAAATTTTATAAAGGCAAGGTTATATCTAAACTCAAAATTTACAAAAAACCATCAATATCATTAAGCGTGTGAATATTTGGAAACAAGTTAGCAAAAACTATTGGCACAAATAACCATAGTAAAATCCAAATGATGAGGCCCATGCAACTATTTTTTAAAAAACATACATTGAACATACCTGAACCGTTGTACTTTTGATCAGAAAATGGACTATTGAAAATGTTGAAATAATATTCATCACCTCGTCAGCTTCATGTAGTATTCCAAAGCTTTGTCCGAGTTAGTTCTATCTGCAGGTGATGTCGCAATATCGGCCATGTCGACCAAGAATGATTTATCGAACAAGCTCCACATGTGATTCAAGTATAGATTTCTTTCATTTCAACTTCCGTATCTATGTAGCAATGATTCAAAAGCCAACATAAGCTTCTTTCACTTCGGGATGCAATCCGGATGTGTAACCATAGCAACGATGTCGCCTAGAGGTAGAAGACTGTGACATTTTTATTTCGGTATAAACATTTTTTCCCATGGTACAACAAGCTAAAAGTTTGACTAATTCCACATGGTAACGTAGTGGACTACTTTCATCCATGCAATGCCTCTCAGATTTCATCATTTCGATGAAATGGTTGAATGATGCTTTGTCGTTGTAAAAAACGAGCACGTCCTCCCGGAATTAATTAACTAAAATTTTAACGATGTAATTATAGCAATCGAAAAATCAAAAACTAACTTCTTGCATAACCATATCCTGACTGTTTCTGATAAACTGATTTTCCGCTTTAACGACCGTTTGCAAAAATTTCAAGTACTGCACGTGTCTTCCGTGACTTTCTATGCAGTGAACAAAATGTTGAATAACCTTTTCGTTGACTTCATTACACAAGGTCGAATTATCTTGAAAAATTGAACAAACAGTTTGAGCCTCTCTTATCTATAAAATCAAAATATATCATAACTTAAACCCTGCACGAACTTACTCCGGGGTTCAGAAACAGATCCAAACGCTTGTGCAGTATGACCTGATTGGGTTGATTTCCTAAACAAAAGTTCTGTAGAAATTAGTGGGCCAACCTCATTAATTGTTCATCCGAACATCTTCTTTTTCGTCATAAGGAATTTGCAACAAGTCTAACACCACCGTATGTACGCCCACGTTTCGTAGTAGACGTTGTTCGTGCTTTTTAGGTTTATTCATAGTTCCTGGAGTTCCTTGAATACATAACTTATTCATTCTTATTAGAATTTGTTGTATCTTCTTATATTCGTCCGCTTGTTTGGCATGTAACGGAGGTCCTACATCTAAATTTATCGCCGATCCCTTTTTCTCGATGTGACTTAAAGTGGGAGCCGGTTTTCGAATAACCGGTTCCTCTTCCTCGTCTTTTCCTTTCTTCGATGAACTGGGATGTTCGCCAAGCATAGACTTGTACACCCAAAGTTCAGATTTCAACGGACTGCCGCAAAACATCCAAGTCTGCTTTTATCTGTTTGTAAGATTTCACATCGTTGTCCGACACCAATAATTGTACCTTCGCAAATACCATTAGTAGTATGTACTACAAAATTTTCTTTGCTCACCTGCCTGAAAGCTTGCAGTACTTCTTGACGTTGGCTAAAATGTCTAAATAATAAATGTAAAGCTCCAGATACTAATGGGGGATAGTCGTGCATTGTCAAGTGAAGTAAAACACGTAAAAATGTGCGACCACCGTGACCATCAAGATCTAAAACTGCGCATTCTTCGCTGCTACCAAAATTCCTTCAGCTTGACTTCCAATCATATCCAAATCAATATTTTTGTGTCTGTGTATTAATGGATCAGGTGTAGCCTTCTCGGCCTCATCAAATTCTTGTTTAAATATACTAAGAAGACAACTTATGCGATAATCCAATCTGACGCCTAATATAAACTAAAGAATGATCAGTAGTGATATTTCCCAATATCAGTATAGAGTTTACCTGCAGAATTTCTATAATTTTTAACTTCGTGTCCATCACTAGCGGATATTCTTTAAATACTGTGACGCTTTTGACTGGCTATTAGTAGGTGTATACTGCATGTCCTACTGGTCCAAGAGTTAAAGACGTCATCACGGCACCCATATCTCCGATTGAACGTAAAACCCCTCCTTCAGCTAGTTAGAAACAATACAATTACCTAAACTTTAAGATAGTTTCAAATAAGACATGCAGTACTAATATATACACATCAACGCTGTTTCTAAATTTCTAATGCGTACAAAATCATAACCACGTAGTACAAATTGAATATATAAAAAAAGAAAAAAACTCTATTTTACTACTCATGAGCAAAAACAAGTAAGACACACATTTTACGTAAATATATATGTTATGAGTACCTCTTTCTTCAGTTGCGGTTTCTTCAGCTAAAAATATAAATAAATATAATTTAGAACTAATAACCTAATAACCAGTGTGAAGGTACGGGTCTTACTGGGTGAAAACTTACAATTTTTTAAGAATTCTGGAGCTTAAGCCAGAAATATTGACACGTAAGTAAACTGTGACCTTCAAGCGCTGAACACAACTTTGCCAATTTGCCAAATAGGATATTTTTACTCTACATCTTATAAATACGATTAATTAATTTAAACTTAAACTATTTGATATACACCATGTTTTCAGTTAGTGAGATCTTTCAAATTGGTAAAATCATTTATAAATAGAAATAGGATTAGTTCGATAACTCGACCATGGGGAATTCGGTGCATAACATGATTTGAGTTTTTTTTTGATTTTGACATATTCATACAAACCACTTTACAAGAGTGCCTCTTATTACGTAGTACTCCATTTTTGCAAATAAAATAGCATGTCTTACACAATCAAATGCCTCAACAAAGTCACAACACACATCCGCCATAGGATATCTTCCGTTTACACCCTTAAAAATTTTTCCAATACAGAAAACAACGTTAAAAACAAAACCGTCTTCCTGGATTTGAACTTCTGTCAAAATAGTAACTGTAGTTGCCAACGCTTTCACCAACTATCGGTCCAATCCAGGAAGATGTTTTTGTTTTAACGACCTGGGCGTGAAACCTCACTCTTACGAAAAACATTGTCTCTGTAGTATTACAATTTATCAAAAGCCAAATTGATAATCAGTAGTCACTAACTACATGAAATAATTTTTTTAGAAAAAGAAAACACCAAAAACAGTACAAAAAAAGTTTAACACAACACGTGTTTCAATATCTATAAGTTATCATCAGGAGCGAACTCATAATATACAAAATTACAAGTGATATTTAATATACTATCCACGTATGACCCATCACTCTCATGTAACATTAGTCATTAATTTTTATTTGCATTAGTAATTATTATTTTTGCCATGCGAGCAAGAACTATTTATTTATTTTATCAAAAATCTAGAACTTGCAAAGAAACACAGAACTCTTAAAAATGTGAATGTATCACCAAATGAGATTCCAACTTCACACACCTAATATGTGGTGAAAATTATCTACTTACAATCAATATCTCCCGTGAGGTATCTTTCCCAGCATATAGTCGTAACAAGCTTCCGATATGCAATCTAATATGCTTAATAAGGTTTTAGTTAATCTGAGTAAATCGGAGAAACTGTAAAACTAAAATAAATCAGTTCGCGGGCTAGTTTAACCACCTAAAACTTTGAGATTAGTAATTATTGAAACAGTTTAAATCAGTTACCTCAAAAGTAAGCCTATTCTGTTCCTGATCTCCGAATGACCACATTTTGGCAACTACGCTACAAAGATAATCTTCAACAAATGCTATTGTTGAACAAAATCTTGACCTCACCTCTTCCTTATTATTAGATCTGGAGTTTTGTTACCGTCATAACTAAACTCAACGTAAAGTAAAATTTGATTAACACTTCTGAAATTTACCCACTGGTGATAGACATTTTTGAAGGAATCTCAGACCACAACCTCGCGTATTTCACCGGAGTTACCGGTTCTTGCGGATTCTATCAACTTGAAGATGGGCATAAGACTCCAAAAAAAAGATGCTCTTAATTCGTGAATCAACAGTTTCATCGGGCCATACATTTTAAAATCAGATCTATATTGAGATGTGGAGATAAATTATTGAGAGCCAAATATTGGGCCGTATTTAAGCACATATTAGAAAACAAATCCAATTGATGTCTGTAATAATCTAATATTGCTTGGTCGCCTCTCTATTATTTTTTTGCCCTTTAATCACTAATTCGACCAAAAACCCCCGACTTCTGTCGATTTTTCCATAATAATACAATTTGTTGTTCTTCAATTATTGTTACTAATGGTTCCATCTCATCTTCATTTTCTGTAATGTTATCTTCGTGAACCTCTTGTACCTCTACTTGAGTTCTCATCATCCTAGTCTCTAACAATATGTCAGAGTTCTTTTTTTGACTGAGTAAACTTTTTTACAAATTAATTCTTGAGTAACAGGTATAGCTTTTTTTTATTCGAATACACAGATCTGACAAATAATCTAAAAAACGAGATTCCCAAGTGTACATGTTTTTGCGAACTAATCCAACGAAAGTCTCTATTTCTGCAGCAGTGATATGTTTTTCCAACAATTTCCGGTTGTTGTGCAATAACGCTGTTATCGTATCTTCAGCTAGAATATCATAACCAATTTGTTTTTGCATAAAACCAAAATGTTTCGCAATATATTCCTAAACCAAAATTTTTATAGTCGTGTTACAACAATATTTGAAAACCTACCTGATTTTTGCGATAATCCTGTTGACTTAAACGCAAAATTCGATAACACAAGCGAAAGATGTATTTGTAAGGTGCATGTCTAGGATCATTTAACTCTTCTATTTTCAAGAACGGAGGTTCACCATTTGGAGAGTCAATAAACGGTCCCTAAAATGTGCAAGTTCAATAAATTTCTGTCATCAATTCCATTTTCGAAGTTGCAATTCCAAAAAACAACAGATTAAAAGCGCCTTGAACATCGATGTAACTTGTGTAGTAGTAAGGCAGAAACAAGTCACTACTTATTACACACAAGAATTATTTATTTGTAAAACAAAATTTTTCAAACCAATTTCCAATACAAAAGATGGTAGCAAACGTGAATTCGCTATAATATGGTGGATTTCTCGTTGTAATTTATGTGACATTAAAGTACAACACTATAGGTCAACTATTACCTTAACAAAAGGAAATGACAACAAAAGAATAATAAAATCAAACATTTGACTGCATACAGCGATGTACTAGCCCCCTCCCATGATAGTGGTTATCATTTTATAAGTATCAGTACTGTTCAAAATTATCCTGACAAAAATCGTTGATTTTTTAAAGATAAATGTTATATTGCGTAATCTTAGTTCTTAATGGGTAATAAAGAATCTGATTATTACACATAGATAATAAATTAATAAACGTATGTAAGACCCATGATTGACTATCACAGCAATAAAGAAGATACTACTACTGAAAACAATACATATAGAGTGCGCACCCCAAATTGACTAGCATTTGTTATTGACAAAGATACAACAGAATTTAATTAGCTAAGCTGAACATCATTGCAAAATTTAACCAAATTGTATCCATTTATTATAACTAAGACAGCCATGTAATTTGTACTCAATTTGGGGCACACTGTATATAGTTAGGAAATACAAAAAGGAATCGACTTTTACTTTCTATTTTCTACCCACTTTCATTTTGCTGTTGAATCCTGACTACTTGCGGGAGACTTTAATAAATGTCTGATAAGAAAATCATTTTCTTTTTCAGGTAACGTACTTGGTATTGATAATATTATTCATTAATTATAACTCAACTTAATAATTTTCATTCTTCTGGCCATCTATTCCCATTTGATTTCTCTTAGCACGACTTATTACGCATTGCACTGCGATCAACAACACATACGATCTTCACTGGTAGAAATTACAGTATAAGTAGGGATGTGTCAACCGGACGTTAAGTATGTTTCTAGGTTGGGTGATGCCGCAGATACGGTCATCTGAAGTGTTGTCCTGTCTTTTACTCATTGAGAGATTAAAAAAAGGCTGGATTGTTGTTACCAAATGAGATCCGATTCCGGGAAAGCTCTACCCGCGATGAAATTGCTGCAATTTTCTTTTGTCGTGGTGCCCATAACTCATTAAATCATTCTGCCGGGTTTTTAGAGGGGCGAGCTCCATTAAAGCAGAAGAGATAGTTATCATTGAATCAACATTTATCTATGCCAAATCGGTTTTCTTTCCCTACTTATACTCTTAAAACACTACAGCTATTAGGACTGATAGTTTATCTGTTGAAATATTTAAACGTCACTCTTGTCCTTTTTTAATTCCCTATGGAATTTCTCGCTTTCCATTCCTTGTGAAAGCAAGAGTTTCTACGACCATTTGCTAAGAGAAAAACTAATCCAATAGTAACTAATGATCTATCATCTCTTTCATCCTCTCGCGACCATTTCCAAGTATTTGAGTTGAATATATCAAACTATCGGCTGTTGGATCCGTATCAAAAGGGGTTTCAGCATTAGGGCCACAGTTCTGATACAAACAAAATTTGTTGAGGATGTGTGTGTTAGCAATAGAATCTCAGACAGGCTAAAACGTAACTGAGTTGGGAAAAAGAAGACTTAAAAGTTCAGTATGACATTTCCGATTACTCCACAGTGAAATCTTGTGTACGACAAGAGTCTTCGTCCCCTATAATTTTGCTGTATGTATGAACCTTCAAAGGAAAGGAACACCAACTGCAAAGGTCGATGCAATCAACAGAAGGTGGTCACTGGGTACCTACCAAAATCTCGACTGGGCACGTAGCTAACAGCTAAGCTGCTATCATCAGCGAGCATCGGTATCGCTGATGATAACAGCTTAGCTCGTTGGAAACACGTGTCCGAGTCAAGTTTTTGGTGCAGTTTTGGTGTTTTTCTGTTGGTTATGTATGAACCTTATTTATAATTCCGAAGATCTGATTAGTTTTTGGGCATAATCTATGTAGCCAAACTGCCGTTAACCTATACAGATTTTCGAATTTTTGAAATATTTTAGAAAAATATTCATTTTACACATTTTTGTTTCAAATAAAAGTTTTTTATAATTTAATTATACATATTTTTGTTTAAACTATTTTTAAATCCGATTAGGAATTACCGAGATATAACAATCACGTGGCCAATATCAATTTTACAAAAAAGTTGAGGGAGAGAAGTTGTTGGAATTTCTATTGTCTATAGCTTTTGTTTGAAACATTTTTTTCTAAAACGCAGTTTTATTTTCGCTTATCGGAGCGATGTGGAGTTCTGCGGTAAACGCTTGTTTTTAATGTTAACACAGTATACCTCAAAAATGTAGGAGTAACAAACATTTTAATCAATGATTAATTGATTAGCACGGAACTATACTACACCTTGTATAACTTTTTTTTAATTTCACGGTTTTGAAACCATTGGTTATAAAAGTTCGGTAAAACTACTAATAAAATAAACTAATTGTATACCAACCTGAAGTATTCTGAAAAGTTGTTTAAGAATTGCTTGTTCCCGAAGTACTTTTTGCCTATCACGGTTTGGATTAGTTACTACAAGATCCAAAGCTTCCGATTTATTCTGTTCATTTTCCAGTTCGAAGCGACAAAATAAACTATGTCTTGCACTAATGCAGTAACAGCCCTAGAAGTATCACAACAAAATAAAAATATGTATAACCAGAAGTAATCCATATCCTGTTCGTTGTGGGAGATGAAAACGGCGTATCCTAAAGAATCCGATAATGGTAGATAACACTTCGTACGCATCATTCGGGCAAAATCAAGATCACGAACTTCCACAGGAGAAACTGAAATTATGGCAAATGCTTCTTTATCCTCTCTTCATTGGTGCACATCCGACTTTGGACATGACAGGTTTTTCTTCATCCTTATCGACTAGGAATTGAAGTGGAATGTGTACCCAAGTATTAGTGAATAAATGATGTAGTCGAACATAATCCGGGATTGGAGGAACTAATGAATCTCGCTCTTGTCAATGTTGTTGGATCTAAATCAAACAACGAAGCGATTTTCGTTAGAATGAGCAACCGGCACTAAGTGATATAAATTAGTATCTCCAGATCCAGGTTCTACTCGAAGTTTGGCACGCATTTGGTCCATTGTTTGGTCAGAATCAACATCAGCAGCGAAGTACCGCCCAGTGGCAAGATGTTTGAAACGAAATAGAGAATCCCAATGTCCGGCTCCACCCTCTACATGGATCGTGCTGCACTACTTCTATTTCCCACAACGCCTTTTACTACTAGTTGCAGAGGACGGCACTGGTTCTACCAGTAGTACGTGGAAACACATTTTGCGTGTTTTTTATATTCGTCCATAGTGAGAAACTCTCTGTTCGGCATGGAAATAAACGAACTACATCACCCCCTTTAACACATCCTCCGCATTGTCGCGCGATGTTCATAAACAACGTCACTTTCCACGAAGTACCCCATTAACAACATTTACTTCTTTGCAAACTAGAATTATCAAGAAGCTCGTGACTAGCAGCTACGTGTAAAACTTGCTGACCGGCATTTACTGGATTTAATATAACTTTATCTCCCAAAACAATGTGTTATCGCCAGTGGCACGGCAATTCTTATAGAATGGCAATATATAAAACCAAGAACCTTCATTTCCGTTACTATCTAAATATACTGCATGGCATTTCTTTTCTAACAAAGCTGGTAAACGCTTGTTTACTGTTAAGTACTTACTTGACTTTTAAGTGGAGAAGCTAGAAACAAATTACTGAAACATTTATTTTGAGTCTATACAAAGTTATACCTGTACGACACTTCCATATTGCACATTTGAAACTCCAATAACTTTTTGTTTTCACCATGGTTTTGTTTCTTTTTCAATCTCAGCCGCATGCTGAAAGTTGCATACCGGTAAGCAATTTACATCTAGAAAATAACATTACATTTTTAAAAACCCATGATCCAAAACATAGTTACTTACATGTAAACGTTTCAAAAGGTTGGTATCGGTGTTGGACCCAATGCTTGTTTTGCAGCCCTCCAAAACTGCTTTTGAGCAGAATACCGATTCCATAGGACATATTTTGAAAAAGACAGTCTGAAAGACAAACGTGTGAGAGTACGCCTCGTTCTATCACCTTTTTTAGTTACGGTACCTCTAAACTTTTTCGGTGGAGTACTGAGATCTCCTGCTTCAGGACACACACCGCATCTGTCATCCACCAAACTAAAATAAAATAATTGTTTAGAAACAGACCCTTTAATTATTTAATTGTTAAATTGAATCAGAATTCTAAGATGAGTTTCTTTCTTCTTCAATAGAGTGAGATTGGTTCTTTTTAGAAAGGCATTTCAGCTTCAAATCGCTTATTTCAAGCTACTTTTCTGTGCATGAATGTAAAGAACTCCTGTCAAGTCTTGGAAACAGTAGCCTAATAATGTCGATTTAGTGGCTGTTGGTGCCCCCTTATGGAAAGAAGAACCAATCATGTAAATAAAATTTAGAGGAGGATTCCTCAAATCAGGTTTCACTTTTTAACATATTTGAGGTTTTAATACTTAACACTGCTTAAATTATTAAAAATCTGAAGGTCGAATATATGGTTTCCATCCAATCCTGCTTGGATTTTCTTAACTCTTGAACAATTAACACATTTTCCAACAGTTCAAGATAAGGTCTCACAAGTTGTCAGAAAAAGGTATAGTTAACCAGTTTAAGTAGTCTCGAGCCCAGTTTATGAGATGTCTTCAATTTCCTCTGGTTAATGGTGGAATCATAAAGGGGCGTCTGGAGTGAATATTGACTTCTCTTACACGACACCTGATGGTTTAAACTCAGTACCAGATAGAGAAATCTGTCTGTCTGAAGAGTGATGTACCGGTCCTGAATAGCAGTGGTCTTCTTTCCAAGATGTTGTTCCCTGGGATTACCTGTATTTCTGTAACGTCCCCATACTCGGCTAATCATGCTCTGTGTTGAACCGAGCCGATCCGATACATCAACTTGTCTTACTCTAACTTCCAGCATTCCAACTGCCCTATTCATTTCGTCAGGATAAAGATGTCTGTTTTGTTCATTCACGTTTGCTTTTACCGCAATTTATGTTTACACTAATAATAATTGTTGTGGAACAACACAGAAATGATGGTAAAAGACACATTAAAGTTAAAACTCAAAACATTTTCAGATTTATCAATTGACTGTAGTTGTTTAATGTTGTTTTGGCGGACAGTTGTTTATAAGTTACCTAGCAACCAAACTCAACACAACAAAAAGACAATATTAACGGAAGTAAAATCAAGGAAATCAAATAAAAATGGATATCTTTAGATTATGTTGATGTATGTATATTATAATAAATTCTATTCGAAAATACAGACTTGAACAAATAAAACGCGACTAATTCTGGTCAATAGACTGGGAATAAATTTTTTAAAATTGTTAAAAAATCGCTAATTTTTGATAATGAGATTTAGTGGTTGTTGGTGCCCCTTCTGAAAGAAGAACCAATAATTTAAAGTTACAAGAGGAAATCCTCAAATCAAAAATTTCACTTTTAACATATTTGAGGCCTTAATACTTAACACTGCTTAAATTATTAAAATCTGAAGAAACCAGCGCTATTTGAGGTTATTCTTTAAAAGAAAGAGAAGAACGTGGACATGATCAAATGAATCGTTATCATTATTTTGATCGTTCAAAAATGTGGGATCTATGAGCATGAATTTGTTATAATTAAAAAGTTTACAATCAAAGAGTTTGCATCAAATGGGAAAAATTTTTGTAATTGAGATATCCGAAAATTTCTTTTTGGCAAATGAATTCAGCATATCGAATGACAAAAAAAGCACTTTGACAAATGTCATGTGACCACTGTCATGGCGGCAAATTTAAAAATATCCCTTAAATATGTAAAAAGTGAGGTTAGATGACAAGATATTGAAAAATGCCTAAGAGAAAAGTTGTTCAGAATTAGATTATACGTCTATGTGCAAATTTTCAAAAGAAAATAACGACTTTTCAAAATATCAGTTTTCCGGCATTTTTCCGGAAATTTTTGTATGTTTTTGTATGAGCTTATTATCCAGGCAATATTGTAAAAAATTGTTTAAATTGGGTTTAGAATGGAAGAATTGATCATTTTAGGACTATTTTAAAATAATTCTAAATTTGTAATTTCAACCTTTTGTTTTCTGTAGGCCATTGCAACAAAGTCCGTCCTAAAAAACAATGTTTTTGTTCTTTACCGTCCATTGGTAGACTAATAAATAAAAATTACTGGATTGTGAAGTTTATTTGTTGGTTTTATTGTGTTTTATGCAAATCAAACGCAAAAATTTTGTTTTCTCAATATTTCCGGAAAAAATGCCGGAAAACTGATATTTTTGAAAAGTCGTTATTTTCTTTTGAAAATTTGCACATAGACGTATAATCTAATTCTGAACAACTTTTCTCTTAGGCATTTTTCAATATCTTGTCATCTAACCTCACTTTTTACATATTTAAGGAATATTTTTTAAATTTGCCGCCATGACAGTGGTCACATGACATTTGTCAAAGTGCTTTTTTTGTCATTCGATATGCTGAATTCATTTGCCAAAAGAAATTTTCGGATATCTCAATTACAAAAATTTTTCCCATTTGATGCAAACTCTTTGCCGGTCACTGTATAAAAAAAAGTATCAGGTACCTACGCCACTGCAATACGGGAGATTCGATAATTCTGGACAGGTTTGTTACTCCGCGACAATAGTATACTGAGTATAGGAGGACAATTAAGATGTGAATCTACACGTTTATTTTCATTGTACTTTGTGTGTATTGGTTTTCAAGAACCATATCGTGAATTATCATTGAAGGACTTAACGGTCTGTTTCTACTTATTACAACCACAAAAATTGAGTTCCTGAGTATTTTATTTACAAAAAGATTATTAATTATCACATCCGAGGAGACAATAAAACCAGAAGTAAGGCTTATCCTAGTGCTGGGCATTAAAAAATGACGGGAAAACCAGGACAATCTTATGGATCAATTAACGTAAAGGACTTTAATTATAAAGAATTGTTAATAATTAATAGCATTGATTTTAAAATTACCGTGCTCTCTCTATTATTTCTGGTTCATACATTTTCAGACATTTATATAACTTTTCTTTTATTTTACTGATGCGCTAAATTATTTTTGTACTTTTAAATGTGTCGCTCCCTTGCAAAAAGGAAGCAAAACAAAATACAGGTTGTGAGTAAAAAATTATCTGTAATAAGATTTGCATTACCCTTTTCGTAAAATAACAAACTATGTAGTAGTTTGGATCATCAATCATAAGAGACTTTTTGTAGAAACACACAAAGCCCTAAAAAATACGTATTGGATCTATAGGATAATTAGCACAGTGATTCTCCCATGAGCAGATAATCGGGGATAATTCTGACCATACAATTAGAAAAGGAAATTTTCCAATATATTTTTTAGTTATTTGCAATTCTCGTAGCCTTGTAACGAAACAAAATAAAACATAAAAAGTCCGATAAACATTTTTAGGGGAGTTTTTATGCTCCCAACAATCCCATTTTATTTTTTTTGATAACGCAACTATTACAAAAGTAATTAAATTGTTAAAAGTTATAACAATCAACATTAAAAACAACTGTACTTCGTATTCTTTACCAAGGAGACTATTAAATCTTATCGCACTTAAATAGTTATTCTTTAACGTAATTTAAAAAATTGATTGATATCACAACTAAGTGCACTAATTTTATTATCAACAACTTTTCATGTACCTATTTTTTTCTAAAAGACAATTTTCTTTTCGGTACAATTTTGTAAATAAGTAAATAAAGTTTGAATTCTAGTCTTAAAACTTATTCAAGGGAATGAGCGCAACGAACAAGCAGGAATAAAGACCTACATGCCCGCTTAACTTAATGTGTTGCGGACATTTTTATAGTCTCTATGACGTGTGTTTCATTTTCACTCAAAATGTTTTTTTATGCCGCGGCACATTTTCTATATGTTTTTACACGTTTGTTAGTATCAGGACATTCTCGAATTCTGGCTGAAATGACATTTGCTAAAAAAATTCTATCGTAAATTTTGGTACAAAATTTTAATATTTCCAGAAGTGAAATTAGTTTTTATTTTTTTAAACCCTAAACCCTTTAAAATTCTAGAAAAATTTGAATTGTGTGAAACCCATTCCACAAAAACCTATCATAGCAATTGCATCCCAATCTAAAAATAGTAGTTTTTGAAATTTAAAAAAATTCTATATGAATTTAGCACCAAAATTAATTGACATTTAGGCTTTGGGGGTACTTTTCACCTCCACATTCGGGTATTCCTTTATTTAACATACGCGTTTCGTTACCGGCAACTAAAAAAATAAAAATAAACAGCTACTATCTCAATTTTGAATAGGGTGTTTATATATTGTTGGCCAAAGAAATATTTATCAAAAAATGTAAAGTAGTTTACTGATTTTTTTTAGGAATTGAGAGGTTATACTGCCATTTCCAGAAGAAGAAAAAAAACGTTTCCTTACTGAGATACAGAGTCATCAAAATTATATTTTTCTATGACCCTTTATAAAAGACCGTTTTCGTCATCGCACACTCCAGCGAAAACATAATTTTCGTCTCTAGTGAGAGAAAATCCCATAACGTTAACTTTCGTCACTAGATACGCAAGTAACCTACTCATTTTCACCAATATCTAGGTGCCTGCTGTCACTATATATCGCTGTCATTATTAAATCGCCTCAGTTTGGGTTTATTATTGCTAAATTAGCAACGAATTTTCGCCAAGATCTATAGTCTGCTGATTGCATCGTCACTATTAAATCACTTCAGTTTATTTTTTATCGTGGTTTCGTTTTTATTTAAAAGGTTACTTGGATATTCAAATACTCCATCAGAGATAAGAAACATTAATATTAATTAATCTATATTTAAATTAAAAATAATTAAAATTTTGCTTTTTACCGACAGATGAAGTTGGCTAAGGTCACTGATATCAGAGAAACTATAACAGATTTTAATTTGTATTATTTAATTCACTAAAGAATTGTTTACATTATTTTTTAAGTTCGTTATGCTATCATAGAAAAAGTATAGTGTTGAACTCATCGAAAACATGTTTTTAAGCGAGAGAATAATTTGGTTCGTTTGGTAAATTGTTTTCCCGCTTAAAAAAATTGCTTTCGTACCCTCGTGAACAATATACTATTTATAAGATTTTTTTAAGATTCCTGAAAATGTACAGAACTTATTAGGTAAGCTGAG
Organism: Abscondita cerata; assembly: GCA_030710515.1. Classification (NCBI taxonomy): domain Eukaryota; kingdom Metazoa; phylum Arthropoda; class Insecta; order Coleoptera; family Lampyridae; genus Abscondita; species Abscondita cerata. The sequence continues at coordinate 512,874 of JALBCR010000519.1, read as the reverse complement.
ATTTGGCACACGTAAATGTCTAATCAAATACAATTAATCACATAAATTTCACTTAGGTCGGTCCATCCAATGGCGTAGAATACGTAACACAGCAATTCAAAGTAAGAAACAAATGTACGCTATTGCTTTTTTTGGGAAAAAACATTTTTGTTAGATTCAACGTTTAGTTTTGAAAAAATCATACTAGCATTTTTCGACTCGGTACCCCATTTTGAAATATTTGCATTAATGTAAACAACCAAAGTGAAATGCAGGTCTTGCGACATCTAGTGTATAAAGAACACGTACAAATAGTATAAACTAAGAAATGTTAACTGTAAAAATCAACCGCCTTTTAGTGTACAGTTGTATACCGCACCTAAGTATACACATCTGAAGAGCTCATAATAAGAGCGAAATGCGCATCAGGTGTTCTTTCGTTGCGTGTATGCTACTGTAGAGAAATATTTGGCTTGTTATCGACAGGAGTGTTTAAATAATTAAAGTTATCACTTCTGATAACGATAATGCACATAAAACATTCTGTCGTTACAGTTAACTGTTGGCATTTCTTAGTAAACAACCAAATTTATTTAGTAAATACAAAAATAAATAAATCAGATTGTACTTTGCATGTTATTTTTTAAAGGTTTTTCAAAAAAAGTTGTTTCAATTTCAGTGAATTTGATAGATGAATCGACCGGTGAGAAATGTATGTGATTAATTGTATTTGATTAGACATTTACGTGTGCCAAATCTTAGCTTAATATCATTTGTACATTTTGGGGAATCTTAAAAACTATAAAAAATATAAATTTTAATCATCCTGTATCTCGGCAAGAATACGTTCTTTGGGAAAATGTTTATAATAATTTGTGGCTTTTTTTGAATCACAGATCTCCAGTTTTCGTTTTAAAATACACCTGTATACATATATACAATAATTTGGCCTTTTCTTATTCAATTAAAAAATGTTTATCAACTTTTTAGGATATTTTGTCTACCAACCTCGAGGTACAAAATCGGGTAATCAATAATTTAAAAGCACAAATTAGTATTCTGCGAATGTAACAGTATTGATTGATTATGTTGGTAAAAATTGGTACTTTACCCATAGTTGTATAATGATCAGGGGTAGTTTTTCAGTTAAGGGCACGAAGTACAAAATCGGATAATAATTTAAAAGCACAAATTAGTGTGCTATGAATGTAGCAGTATTGATTAATTTTGCTGGTAAAAATTGGTACTTTACTCTTGAGCTGAATAATGATCAGGGGTGGTTTTTCAGGATAAGGGCATGAAGTCCAAATCGGATAATAAATAATGTAATAGCACAAATTAAATGTTGTAAATAAGCAGTATTGACTGATTCCTGCAGGTAAAAATTGCAATTTACTCTCGAGTTGAATAATGATCAGGGTGGTTTTTCAGATATGAAGCACGAGGTTCAAAATCGGATAATAATAATTTAAAAGCACAAATTAGTGTGCGCTGTGAATGTAGGAGTATTGGATTAATTCTGCTGGTAAAAATTGGTACTTTTACTATTGAGTTGAATAATGATCCGGGGTGGGTTTTTCAGATAGGTAATAAATCATTTAAACGCACAAATTAGTACGCTGTGAATTGTAGTATCAATTGATTCTTGGAGTAAAATGAGTACTTTACTTTTTGTCAAATAGTAGTGAGGGGTAGTTTTCAGGTACGGGATCAATTCTGCCTGTTTCTAATGAATAGCACAAAGCATAAATTCATTCTGTATCTGTACTTGTTTTAAATTTTTCTTTTTTTATTATGGTCGGCTGACTCCATATGCAGCTAGCAGCGCTACTGCGTTTTTTCCAAAATGACAATAGGTACAAAATTTTATCAGCACAAATTAGCACTAAATAGTGTAATAAGTGAGTTTAGATTCTACCGATTTGGTCCTGTCTATTTCAAAGAGGTCTGTAAATGTATTATAGCTCCTTTTTTAGCTAAATTTTCCTAATTAGAAACATGATTATTGAAAATACCTGCTTCACCTCAAACTTGTCGCGGAGAAAACCATTGAGGAAATTATAGTGCATATTTCATCGCCTTTATTATTTTTTAAGATTTACAGTTTAGAATTATGGTACAATTGTCATCACAATGGACCTTGCTGGTCTATTTGGAGTGGTTTTTAAAAAGAAGGGTATTTATTTATTTAATTGGTACATTATTTTTTCCGAAATAATCACTAAAGTAACAAAAATCCCAGTAAAGCAAATAAAATCGGCACTAAAGTGATCTCCATTATAGAACGATTTTAAGTTCACGTTTTTGCCGGTAGAGATGTAAAATAGCGCACTTCAGTTAAAAAAAAAAATTTAAAAGGACAAAAGAGTCTACCCTAGTCCTTCTCTTCGTCAAGGCAGCCAACATACTTATGGGTATTTAGTAAAAATTTCCAACACAACGATTAAAAAGACTGTTTTAGGGAAACGGGTAAATAACGAGAAGAGCAGCACACGAATAAATAACACGAATAAAAAACAATAATCCAACCAAACATCAACAATCAACAATTTGTAATTGGTAACACTGTAGCAAACTGCAGGGATTTCTTGTACTAAACTTAGGACACTTTCAATATTTCTAAAAGCATGTTTCCTTACTGGTAACTAAAGAGAGTATTAGGGTAGACTATTTTGTCCTTTTAAAATTTTTAACCTGAAGTGCGCTATTAATGTAAATTTTAGAATCACGCATGTGCGACGCAAACATTTGTGCGTAAAATGAAAACAGCTAATTACATCTATTCCCTTAAAGAACGCTAAAACCATTGACTGATTTTCTTTAAATTTTGAGATTTCCTGAAAAATAGCATTTATCGTACCTCGGCGACTAATGTTCGAGATCACATGTTTTATTTGCCTCGGATATCGCCTCTGCAAATCCAAAACACATTCGTCATGAAAAATTAAACTTTAGTGCCTTGATACAAAAATAACTATTTCATTATTGGTATTGTGATGTAAGTGTTAGTGTGTTATCCCAAAAGATCAGTACCTATCGAACCTGTATATAGTGTGGAGACGAATAATTGTGCAATTGTGAATTGGTTCGTCTTAGGTATGAGCGAGTTACAAACATCTCATGACTAAAATATTTCATATGCATAAAAATTGTACCCTTGCAATGTAACAATAGTTTAAAGAGGCCATTTTGCAGAAAAGGAATCAACGTACCCGCGGCACTCGAAAACAAGTACCGCATTTATATTTGCAGCCATTTCAAAAAAACGTTTTCGTAAATAACTGGAAGACGCAAATTAGTATTAGGTTGAAACTTTGTGACAGTTTCTAACGTATATACAAGAATCTTTTAAACCAAAAGAGGTTCATTGTCATCGTCGTCTTGAGTGAATATTGACTTTCTTAAACGACACCTGATAGTTTAACTCAGTACCAGATAGAGAAATCTGTCTGTCTGAAGAGTGATGTACCGGTGCCTGAATAGCAGTGGTCTTCTTCCAAGATGTTGTTCCCTGGGATTATCTGTATTTCTGTAACGTCCCTATACTCGGCTAATTATGCTATGCACTGTATCTAGCCGATCCGCTACATCAACTTGTCTTACTCCTCTAACTTCCAGCATTCCAACCGTTCCCCATTCATTTCGTCAGGATAAAAGATGTGCGCTGTTCATTCATGTTTGCTTTAGACGCAATTTATGCTTACACTTATCAATGGGTATAATAATTTTTGTGGAACAACGCAGAAAATGATGGGAAAAGACACATTAAAGTTACAACTCAAAACATTTTAAGATTTATCAATCAACTGTAGTTGTTTAATAGATACTTTTGGCGGACAGTTGTTTATAAGTTACCCAGCAAACTAAACCTCAACACAACAAAAGACAATATTAATGAAAGTAAAATCAAGGGAAACCAAATAAAAATTCGATATCCTTAGATTATGTTGATATATGTTTATTATTATAAATTCTATTCAAAAATACAGACTTTAACAAATAAACGCGACTAATTGTGGTCAATAGACTGAGAAATAAATTTTTAAAAATTGTTTAAAATCGCTAATTTTGAATTTCAAAAAATGTCTAAAGTTCAATTTACCTAAATTGGATTAAAAACTTTGGGGAACTCTACTTTTAGATCTACTTTCATATAAAAATCAAGAACCAAATCGCTGGCTTACGTGTGTGTAGTTTTTTGAAAATATTAGTAATTGTCTGTTTTTCGCAATTATATGGAATTTTTGTAATTGTATGCAATTATTGTTAGCAATTTTTTCAATTGTCATTTTAGTGTACCCTTTTTTTGATTAGTAGTCAACCCTCGGCTGGTGAATACAGTCGGGTCTGTTTATAACGAGTACAGCTTATGACGAGCGTTCGGTTTTAACGAGTCAAGTGGTACGGCAAAACGTTCAATTAGACTTAATACAATTTGAACTCGGATACAACGAGCTTGGATATAACGAGTACTTTTTTTAGTACGAACAAATTCTCTCTTTCAACCTGTTCCATTGCTTTGTATACAACGAGTAAGTTTTGGTAAATATTTTTCTCGGCAATTATAACGAGGAGTCGACATATTCTTGAATTATTATCTTTCCATACCGTTTCTAAGCAATTACAATCGTACTAAACAAGACGCACGTCAGTTTTTGTTAAATGGTAGTGATGTTATAATCATGCCGAAAAATATAAATTCTCTTACATTAAACCAAAATTAAAATCATTGATGAAATCAACAATGGAACATCGAAGCATCGAAAGTATAAGTTAGCAACTTCGACTGTTTCCACAATTTGAAAAATCAAAATAAAATTAAAGAAACAGTAAATTCCAACATTTCTAAGTTAAAACAAATTCAAAACCAGTTAACAAGGGAGTTGATCAAGCATTGCTGCAGTGGTTTCAACAAAAAGAAATTAGTAATGTGCCCATAAGGGACCAATACTACAGGAAAAAGCAGTGAAAGTTATTGTCCCTCAGGAATGAAATATCTTCCTGTTCAAAAAGCTGGATCGATCGCTTTAAAAAAAGGTACCACATTTCATCTAGCAAAATCCATGGAGTTTAATAACGTATGGCCTACTATAGAAGAAGAAGTTTTTCCGATAACGATATTTTCAACGAAACTGGTCTCTTTATAAAATGGTTCCAAATCAAACATTAAAATTTAGAAAGAAAAGTGTCATAGAAGCAAAAAGAGCAAAGAAAGAATTACTTGTCATCGGAAAATCAAAAACACCCTTGCAAAGTATTGCCTGTAAATTACACCTCCAATAAAAAGGCTTGGGTAACATCAGAAATTTTTGAAAAAAGAAATAAGAGACTGGGACCAACATCTACTGAAACAAAAAGAAAATACTATTGATAATCGACACTGATCCCAGCTCACCCTACAATTGAAAATCTGAAGGCCATAAAGTTAGTATTTCTGCCACGTAATACAACAGTAGCTCTACAACCTCTGGATCAGTAACATGTCACAAACAACATTATAAAAAATGTTTTTTTGTCGGATGATCTTGTTTGGATGAAGTTGAAGATTTTAACTTTTCTTTATTGGATGGTGTATTGACTGTAAATACAAATCACAAAAACTATTGTTAATTGTTATAAAGATGCTGGATTTTATCCACCCCAGATTTTGACGAAGATGCATGAAATACCCTTGTTATTATTGAAACTTAAGAACTCAGAAACTGTAGAAGAGGATTTCATCAGTTTTAAAAATAAATCTTGTTAAAATGGTTTTTAACCTGACACACTGAAAAGTAAATTTATACAGAAACATCAATCACCTGGGATTTTTGGGCTTTCGTAAAACTCGCGAGCAGCACTCGCCAAGAGCACATTCCTAGTAAGAGCTTGATTCGTGGCGGAGAAACCCAATATTTGAATGAAAATTCAGCCCACTTGTAAGTGTAATTATCATTTTCAATAGATTTTAATACTTGCTTGTGTTTAAAACAGTACATTGATTCAAACTGTAGGTTTTGTGATTATCTAGTGTCGACTCAAGTTAGCGATCACGTACGGAATGGTTCGCATTAAGCAACTTTGTCGACAGATGAGTGATTCTCAGTGTTTGTTTGCCATTGTACAACCTCTTGTGTACTTTACTGCAGGCGATTTGAGGATTTTTTTTTGCTAACGCTTATGTTGGCTATAATTATCGATTGATCGACTTATGTAACTGCTTTTACAATCCTGTCGACAAAGTTGCTTAGTACATCGATGTATTACAAATGTTTAAACGACAAACACGTTGTCGTATTCTTTTAATTACCTATTATAAATTCAATTTATTTACATCTCTTTATAGTTCGTCGAATTGCAAAAAAAGCTTAATTCTTCGGTCTAAAATAAGTAAAATCGGATAGGCACAAACAAAAATAAATTCGTCATTTACAACGCAGAAGTTGTCAGATTTATTATGCGAACCCCACTACTAAAGGGATTTCTTAACAACCACGAAAATTTCACAATGTTTTAGAAGAGTGTTTGTGTTTGAAGTTCTGTAACAATGGTAAATTTGTGCACCGTAAAAAGAATGCAAAAACAATAGCATAATACGCAAAAGTGTCACTTTTTTTAAGATTCCGAAGAATGACTTGAGGTACCTATTTCTCTTTACTAAATTTATTTTTGTTTGCGAATTTTTATTTTCTTAAGGCAATTGCAATAGTTGGAAAAAATAAATGATTTTATGTGTTAAAATTTGCAAATAGAAATTTTAAAACCCAGAAAAACGACAAACAAAACAAACAACATAAAAAAATTGCTGACATCCTTAATGATATTCAAAAAGTTGACAATTGCTTGGTAACTTGCGAGTACCCATCAGATATTGAAACTGTAGCAGCAATTAGAGAAACACGGTTTAATTAAGAGCTTGAATCAGAAGGAGAACCAGAAAACACCTTTGAACCCACCAACAAGTGAACAAGTATTAAAAGTAATGAAAACAATATCAACTTATTACGAGTTCAATAGTTTCCAGAACGACGTGAAGCAGAAGTTTGATTTTATTCAAAGGATTGAAAATTTCTGTTGACAAAAAGTCAAACTCAAAAATAATTACTTACTACTATTTTAATGAACACATATTATACATAATAAACATGGATTTTATGTGTATTTCAATATATTAAAAATAAGTTCTTGGTTCATACTATGTTCAGTGAATATATAGCTTATGGCTTTGCAAATAATGGACATACTTGTTTGGCACCAGCACGCTCGCTATAAGGGGATCCGACTGTATATGAAAAGTACAAATTAAGATTAAATTATTGAGTCTGAATAGTATTCAGGATATTTACACATAATTCCATAACAAAAAATACATATACATACATATCTACCAAGGAAATGATAAAGTAAATAAAACAGATTGATTTTTTTAGATCAAAGAATAATTGGAAACTTTCCTGTTTTAAATCTAGAATTGTTTGTTTATTACTTATAGCTTTTATAAACTGAAATCCTTACAGTACCTACAGCTCTGTGTATAATTAGTATAGTGTTTACCAGATTTAATAGTGTAGATATAAATATAAAACAATGAACATGTTGCACAAATATTTGTGCATAAAAGCAAGATCCTGACACTTTTTAACTCAATGCAGTATTTGATTCAAAGTGTTATATAATCATGTTTTTTGACATCTCCTACCCTCTAATGTACTTAAAAACCACAGACATCGCCTTCAGCATACAATGAAACAATGTCACCGAGATGCAAAAAACTTGAAGAACCAATCTCAACCATTTCGCTGTCTAACAATCAAAATTTACCAAACCAATTTGCAATCTGTCTTCTACGCATAACCATGTACTAAAACACAAAAATTCGTATTCAACGAATAGCAGATATCCACCCAATCAGTGTATTTCTTCTTAACTGCAATAAGGCAATTAACAATTTGAAATAATGAATTGAGGTTAGGAATATAAATTGATCTACTTACAATCTAAAGAACATAGAGCTTTCCTAATAAAAAACTTGTCACAAGCAAATGTGGTGATTTATTAAACAAATATTTATTAGCGTGCATATTGAACATCGCAAAAATATCATTTAATTTAATTTCAAAATTAAACAATCTTTTAAAGCGAACAAACAATTACATTGCCATCCGAATTTTTATGCCCATGCTACAAAAATATGGGTATCTTTCTTGCACAAATTAATTTTTTACGGTTTGTTGCATTTATATTAAAGCTAAGTTACGAACGTCAACATATTCAATTAAAGATTTCTTTTCTTACCAGCATTCGATGAATTTAGGCCATCGCATTGTCTGTTGATGCAACTGCTAAAGGCGGTGTTTATAAAAATAAACATTTACCCTGTGAAACAAACAAAATAAAAATATTTCTTTCTATACTATTCAAATTACGTTCTAAATTGCTTTCGATATTTGACCACCACAAACCTAATCTAACTAACAATTATTCATAGTCCTGGTACCTGTTTCTTTATCTTTATTACTTTTTGATATCTACAGGTTTAATTAGGTAGTATAATAACTTCTTAATTAGTTGAACAATATTTTTTATTTAATTATTAAACTACGCTTTTAACAATAAATAAACTTAGTAATAATAAAAGATTTTTTAATACAGGATGTTCTAAATTGTTTGATTTGACTTCAACGAAAGTTTCTTCATTGTTTTTTCAGATTTTCGAGAGTTAATTAGTAAAACTGTAATTTTTTATCTCTCTCTTCCGGTTTACAAGATAACTCTAGAATATACTTTTAATAACATACAAAAGTTTTGGTTTTGTTACTTTTATTTATTCATTTTATTCATAACACATTATTTGTTGTGACCAGGTTTATATAGTATGGGATGAAATCAATGAACATAACTTTTTCTCGGTTTTCCAAAGATATATATTCTCTTAATTTGGTAAATGGTGAATAAAGTAAATTCACAAGAAAACTGTCCAAATAGCTTGTTTTTTTTCAAGTTTAAGAAAATCTTGATGTGGATATAAATCATCGTATTTATTTTTAACATATTTATACATATTGTTATTATTATTATTATTATTAAAATATAAAGGGTGCGGCAGATAAACGGTCAATTAGAAATATCTCGAAAACTAATGTTATCTGAATTATGAAAATTGGTATAAAGCGTTTTGAATAATGAGCTTTATCGTTTACACTGTGAAGTTACTCTTTTTATTATAATGGATGCCGTCAACGTTGGAATAAAAACCGAATCCGCAATCATCGCGTAATTTTTTTTTCAAATGTATATCCTAAATATGCCATTATTATTTTGTAAAGAAAATTAAAGGCACACTATTATTATAACTGTCACCCAATGGCATACAACAAGGTTACTACTAAACATTAACAATGACATTTGTCAGAATACTCCACAGGCGACTTGATAAATAAATTTTTGTGACAAAAATGTATAAAGCTGATTTATTTGAAAACTGCAAGAATAGTAATACATATCGATAGTGGGCAACATATTCTTCTTAACTAATGAATCACATACAGGGTGTCCCATTTGAAAAAAAGGAATTACGCGATGATTGCGATTCCGTTTTTATTCTAACTTTGACAGCACCCTGTATAATAAAAAAGGTAACTTCACAGTGTAAACGATAAAGTGGTATGTGGTAAATAGTTCCTAAGGAATTTAAACTTTTATTCAAATTACATTAGGGATATTGAATTTTATGTAACATAGTAAAAAAGTGTAATTTTCATATAAAAAACCTTATAACTCAAAAACGGTTCAAAATAGATATAAGAAAGTATTAACAAAAATTTTCAAAATAACGTAAACATTTCTAAAATTGAAAATATATAGGGTCTTTCATTAAAAATTACAAAGTTATGTGCAATTTCCGGTATAACCGGAAGTAGAATGGTGACGGCAATATTTTCATTAAATAGCTCATTATTCAAAACCCTTCCTTACCAATTTTTATAATTCAGATAATTTTAGGTGAGCGAATATGCGGCATAGAGGTAGCCTACCAAGTGGCGGTCTTTTTTCCTTGAGTTAGTCGATGACGATCTTGGATTGCTTTTTTTAGGTTAGTTTGTTTAATTGTTTCACGTTGGCCCTGAATTCTCACGTATCTCTTTCTTCGGATTTTTCTTGGCAGAGAAGTACCATTTGGCTTAAAATATTTACATAATTTTGTCAAATTGATTTTAGAGTAAATTTTGTAAACTGCTTGAGTGTATTTGTGGACAAAAATTAGATATTTCTACTCAATAACCTACTCGTAAACGTAATATGTATATACGGTAGAATCACCAAATATTTAGCAAGGTTCTAGACCTGGCCTATCCTCGTCGTTGGATTGGACAAAGTGTTGTCTATACTACTTAGCTAACACGGCGTCCCCACACTTATTTTATAGATTAAGTTGACAAAGTTTCCCTCAAGGGCATTTTGTTGAATTGATCAAACAATGTTAACTAGAACCAAGCCCGCATACATTAGACGAATGTAAAAACATAATTGTTGCTTATTTCAACTTTTCTCTAAATGAGTGGCTTGTTTATATCGTTCACTCAACGAATATCGTTTTTTATTTTTCCTACAGAATTATTGTGTACTCCCCTGTATACATAACTCTAAGTGTAGTAAGCACTGAAACAGAAATTCAAGACCGCTGATTTATTTCCAACAGTAGAGTGGTAGGTAATCATTTTAAAAAATATTAGAACCTCTTTCACTCTTTCTTCGACTATAAAATTAAAAAAATTCATCAGTCATTTTTAGAGTCTAGGTAAGTGGGGTTTCTATTCGCAAAAGGTCGGAAGGAATTGAAACTTGGTGGGATGATAGACATATATCCCCTGGGCTGCGTTCGAGAACGTCGCTGGAGTGAAAAAAGGCTCTAAGCAGTTTGTTGGGAGTTGGGGTTCCAGTGTGTAGTTGGTACGTCGACTCTTGACATTTGTTATCGAACGATTTTGGGTTGTTTTTGTTGGATTTGTGAGGTTAAGTAAATAACTCCACAGCCGTTTGTTTCCTGTCAATTAAGAAGGTTAGTTTACGGTTTGACGTGATTATGTTGGAATAATATTTAAGCACAATCCATAAATAAGTATTAATTAGAAACTTTTTCAACTTTTATAGGAAAGCCATGGAAAACCACATAACAGCTCCGTTTTGTATAATCCAGGCTGGCCAGCAATTTTTTTCAATAATTCAAGACGCAGCATTGGAATCAAGTGACTCGTCAGATGATGAAATTCAAATTACTTCCATCATAAGTACATTGACACGAAATACCCACCCTAGGGAAAGAGAAATTCCACGTTGTGAAAATTACTATGAAACAACAATTCCTCGCTTCCTACCCTCTGAATTTCAAAGTCATTTTCGAATGACTCCTGATGCTTTTCGTGCTTTGTGCAGACATGTTATACCAAGGTTGAAGGTACTCCTGATCAAGGTCGACCATTGGCAACTCCAGAAAAAAGCTATTAGCTGTTGTGTGGATATTAGCTACTCCAGACTCTTATAGGTGTGTATAAATATAAATTTACATATATAGCATTATGCGGCTGTTTGCAGATCAGTTGGGGAAAAGTTTGATTTGGGTAAAGCATCCCTCAATGATGCTTTTTTCGAGTTGTCAAAATATTGACTGACATGGCTCCAATGATTATAAGATGGCCAACCCAGGAAAATGTTGGTAGAATAATGAACAGATTTTCTCCTTTTGGAGGTTTAGACAATGTGGTTGGGGTAGTCGATGGTACTTACATACCAATTAAAGCACCAAAAGAAAATGCTCATACTTACGTCACCCGAAGCATAATTATGCAATGACGTTACAAGCTATTGCTGAGCCTTCTCTCAAGTTTACAGATGCATTTTGTGCCTACCCTGGTTCTGTGAGTGATGCAAGGATTTTTAGAAATTCGCATATTTATCGAGCTGTGAATGAAAACCAAGCCAACTTTTTTAATAATAACTTTATTTTGGGTGACAAAGCGTATCCATTGTTGGAATGGTGTATAACGCCATACATTGAACGAAGAAGACTGACGCCTGAACAACGCAATTTTAATCAGATTCATGCTAGAACTAGACAAGTGATTGAAAGAGGATTTGCACTTCTGTTTGGACGGTTTCGACGCTTGAAATATCTTGACATGAACAGGATTGATATGATTCCTGCAAGTATAATTGCTTGTTGTGTATTGCACAACATATGTCTTGATCATAATGATCTAACAATTGATGAATACATTCGAGAGGGCATGGAGTTTATAAATGAAAATAATCATGATGACAGGGACGATATCGTGCATGCAGAAAACAATTTCAATGCAAGAATCTTACGTGATAACATTTGCATGCAATTATTTAATAGGGCAAGGAATGATAGACACATGTAAAAAAGTTTTAATATCAACAAACATTTTATTCTTTCTTTTCAGACGCATGTAAAAAAGCTTTAATATCAATAAAAATTTTATTCTTTCTTTTCAAACAACTTTTGCATAAAAGTGTTCATTGTCTCCTGATAAACTGTAATTGCTCGATCTAAAGTAGCTTGTCTAGCTTGAAAACGTCGCTCTCGAGCCTGTTCTCTTTCATTGTTTTGTTGTTGAAAAGTCTCTGTAAGGGTTTGAATTTGCGCTTCCATCCGTGTCTTCTTTCTGGGTGGTTCAGCTTGGAGTCAGTTGACACAGAAGTGGATCTTCCCTTAATGATGATGCTGTCGATGTGGGAGTTACATTCAGATTGCTTCCAAAAATTTCGTCGAACTCTTGAAATATTCAAAACTTACAGGTGATGCACCTGTACTCTTCGACCCTTCTTTGTCCTTTTTCTTTATATATCTAGCCTTCAAATATTTGAACTTGTTTTCTATTTGTACTTTAGTGTATATAAAGCCTTGTGAACCTAATTTTTCTGTAATTATTCTCCACACCTTTTCATTTTTAATAGAGGTATTTTTAAAATCTTTATAGTGATCTTTATATAGCGCGATTAAAGACAGAATAGCCGGACGTTCCCACTGATATTGGTGCTTATCATTAGCGCTTGAACTGCTGCTGGCTTTTTGAGAGTTCGGCTGAACCGAGGGCTGAGACTGAGCATTTAATAACGCTGGATTCACACACTCAATAGTATTATCTAAAAGTATATTTGATAAAATACGAAAACAAGAAAATTCAACTGTGATTATACTTGTGGGATTAAGAACTAGCCAATTCCCTTGATCGTCCGTTACTATTTCATTGTCCACGTTCCGGCACACATTCAATAAATTGATATCCATTTTGCAAGTACGATTTTGGCGCAATTACAACACACAACTGTCATTTATCATCTCCGCGGTTTGACAGTCGACATTTAATTTACTTCGTTGCGCAAGTCGCGCGATTTTTACCGCACTTCCAACATGGGCAATTTAGGCGACGCTCGGAATGATGCTCTCAAAGTTCTCGAACGATACTCGCTTTGCATCGGTGCGACACCCTAAAAGTTCTCGAACGACGATTTAGGCGATTCTTAACTAGGAGCGACGTTCTCGAACGTACCCCTGATAGTACATCTGAGTTAGCGACCTTGGGGGCTTGCCGCCCGAGGGGGAGGAGTAGGTAAAAACTCTGCGTCGCGACGCTTTCCGGAAAATAACGCTGGTGTGGTAAGTGCTATCGAAAAAAATTCAAATAAAATATGTAGAGAACAAAATTGTTTACAATTATGGGTTCTTGCATGTTTCGTGTGCGACCAATACTTTCTGTTCTAGGGTGCGTGAAAGTTGGGGCTTGATTTGAAATTTTCAACAATATCAACAAAAATACGAGCTGAGGTAAATAAGTGAAAGAAGTGAAAGTTTTTCACATCACGTGTAGTTTTGAGTAGCTAAAATTCAACACTTAAAACCCTCTATTCCAGAGAAAATACTAATGATCGCTTTAAACAAAGACCTTTCATATGAGAAACAGCCTTGATCTCAGCTAGAGTGACAATCATTGACGGGCTACTATAGGTACTCAAGGGGTTGGAAAACAGAAACAAGAGCCGCCAACAACAACTAGGAGGAACTGGAAGAGACCAGATAATAGGAAGCACGAATAACCAAGAAGAGTAGACCTTGTTGAATGGCACAACAACAGACCTCCAACTCGATTATAGCAGTGGAAGAGTCTGTTTCACCTAATCGATTGAGAAAAAAAGAAGTGGAGCACTAAAAAAACTAAGTGACAAGCTCCAGTTGTCGCAAGTAGGAGAATGGAGGAGCAAAACAAACATGTTAACTATGTAAAACTTCTATTGTTGGATCATCAATGAGATGTTTATTGAAAACATCAACTCCAGACTATATTTTTTTCCACTTTTCGACTTCAGAAAATAAGTATTTAAGTAGTCTTGCAACCATATAGAACTTTGAAATTTAAGTCTTTTAGCAGGAGGGTTGTCAATGTCATTCTAAATTGGTAAGTTTTTGTTAAGTTGGCATTTATCCCATTCTCGTTTTAACGCAGCTTTTCGTCGAATGTTCGATGGAGTAATATTACAAAGAACAGGAAACCAATCGAGAGGAGTAGATTTAATGGTTCCACTAATTATACGCATAGTGCAATTCACCTAGAAAACCTGTCCGAGTTTATCTACCAGTTGGACCAATACATCAACGAGAAGGATATCAAACCCGAGAATCAAACTCAACTGGCCGGCGATCAACTTAGTGAAGTCGTAGCGCTATGATGGAAGAAGCAGAAAACTGAAAACAACTCCACGTTTCTGCAGCAAAAGGCCCGATTGCGCGAAGACTCAAAATCGACGTCGAGGGTTGCTTACCGCTAATCATAGAGTTGGTCCACCCAAGATTCCGACCATTCCTCGTGCAATACAACCCTACGACCTTATGGGATTCGATGCAACACTTCGACAACCTCGAAGTGAAAATCAAGGCGTGTTTTAACAAATCACCTAATACCACCGCAGCGACCACCCGGATCGGCGCAACGCATGAAACACCCACCCGGCCTCTCAGCTTCCGCCGCCCCGCTGTCACTACTGTCCGGAACGGCATTTCCATCGCGACTGCCCGGTCCTCGACGCAAGATACCGGACGCGCGTTCGAAACGCACCTGCGGCCGAGCCATCAACTCGGCCGTAAGCCCGCAAACCACCATCTCTACTCACGGCTCGCATAACTTCTTGCGGGCAGACTTGGCGACCGACCTAGGTCGCTCCCACGTGACCAAAGCGCGCCTCGTCCACTCCACTCACAGCCTTGTCATACGTGAGTGCACCACACTGACGTATCAGTTGGGTCACGTGGACCTCACCGACGACTTTCTGGTGACTCCCACCTGGTGACACCGACCATTCTTGGGCAGCGATAGCTCACCGACCAGGAAACTGTCATGGACTACGGGTGTGGGTGTGTCCACATCGGCAACAAGACACGCCAGACCCTCTTTTGGGTTAAGGAGCTGTTAACCGTCGAAAACGAGGTCGACGACAAGGAGCTCAAACACGGCTTTTTCTGGAACACCTGGCAGACCCGCTCAGGTACTTATTTCGTCACTTCCGATCACGCTCGGTCGGCAAGCCAGATTAACCACCACCGTGTCGACAACGCACACGATCCGCCTCGCTGACGATACCCCGTTCCGGTTGCCGCCGTACCGATATTTGCCGGAAAAGAAGGAGATCATCGCCAGAGAAGTGGAGAACATGTGGGCCAATAATATTATAGAACCCAGTACGTCCGAATACAGCTCTTCCGGTGGTGATAGTCATTAAGAAAGATGGCAACCCCGCTTCTGTGTCGACTACAGACGCTTAAACGCCATCACCAGAGACAAAAGCTCTACGCTACTCATCATCCGCCAAATGCCCGCGACCTGGACCTGAAATCTGGTTATTGGCAAGTTCCCTCGACGAAGGCTTCAAGAAGCTTACCGCTTTTTCCACTCCCGACGGAGCCGCGTATCAGTTTCGAGTCATGCCGTTCGGATTGAAGAATGCGCCGTTCACTTTCCAGAAGCTGATGACACAAGAGGTCTTCCCTGGTTACCTGCCGCGCTTCGGTAGTGTATCTCGACGACATCATCATATACCCAACAACTACGAAGAGCACCTCTATCACCTTCGTTTGGTGTTAGATAGCCTTCAGCAGCACCGGCTCCGTCTATCACCAGACAAATGCAAGATCGGTGTGACCTTCTATTAGCTATCTCGGCCACATTATAACGGCAGACGGGAACTCGCTAAGACCAGAACACACTGCAGTCAGGTCACTAGGTCAGAGACTACATTCCCCTACTGTTTGATTATTTATATTTATATTGAATAAACTTTTATTTGGCAATACATATTGTTAAAACTATAACACTACTCTTAGGACTACATTTAACATAATACATATATATATATATATATATATATATATATATATATATATATATATATATTTCGGGTGGCTGTGTCTCCACACACGTTATACTTAAACACTTACTGCGCCCAATTCCAAGCC
This sequence comes from Abscondita cerata, assembly GCA_030710515.1. Classification (NCBI taxonomy): domain Eukaryota; kingdom Metazoa; phylum Arthropoda; class Insecta; order Coleoptera; family Lampyridae; genus Abscondita; species Abscondita cerata. Next base: position 496,388 of record JALBCR010000519.1, on the reverse strand, counting down.
CTCTTGACCAAATTGCCCCGACTTCAACCTGCCGTTTACCCTGCAAACCGACGTCTAGCGGCCATGGTATCGCGGCCGTCCTCTATCAAGAACCCCGCCCGGGTGAACGTCGGATCGTGAGCTATGCCAGCGCTGCTTAACGCGTCTCAGTCGCGATATCACGTTAACGAGCAAGAGTGCCTGACAGCAGTATGGGCCATCAAAAGATATAGACCCTACCTGGAGTAGTAGACAATTTACTCTACGCACGGATAGCAGCGCTCTTTGTGGTTGGACCGTACAAAAGATGAAAAAAAGCAAGCTTACACGCTGTGCTGTGGCTCTTCAGGAGTACTCCTTCGACGTTCAACACTGCCCAGGTACCACCAACGAACTCCCAGACCATCTGTCACGGCACTCCAAACCGCAGGTCGTTGAAGGCGAAGGTTTAGACACCGACCGTATACTTTTTCCCCAAACCCATTAGCACGCACGCAGGCCAACCTACTCCTACCAGCGCCCACATCGCCGTAGCCGACCTGACCACGCATGTCCAAGAAGAACAACAAAACCCGCACGCCGCTAATCTATTGCGTACGTGGGAAATTCAGCAAGATGGAGCATAAACTCCGGGCAGCGCCGGCTTCTACAAGAACAGGCAGGAGACTTTTTATCCGAAATGAACCGGCCCATGCGAGGTAATAGCCAACGCCGGCACGAATGCCTACTGGATTCGGAGGCCAAACGGAGATCTCGCCAAGGTCCACATTCACGACCTACGGCCAACGCCCGAGCCACCCGTTAAACCCAATCCCTAATTCAAAAACCCTCAATGAACTGAGGCTATCAGGCTTCCGGCCCGAATTCGCCGGGCAGAAGAGCAAATAGTCAATGCTTTTGAGGGGGCTATTACAGCGGCGCAAGACGCCGAATAGGCGAAGTTTCCTTTACAGCGATTAACGGCCGGAAATACGAAACATCTCCGCGCTTGACGGTAGTTCGTCCCGAGTTCTCGAGCGGTCAACATCAACGCCAGCATTCCGCACCAACTCCGATCACCAACCGACGCTTTCTAAAACTTATTAGTGATAGTAGTAGTAGTAGTAGTGTTAATATTAGTGTATTACACGTAACAATCTTAAATACAATCGTTTGGTTACTTGCGACATCTTTGTATGTCTTCAACTGTGCTTCGTTTACCCACAGTGCACAGTCCTGGTAACATTACTGTTACCATTGGTCCACGGCAGGTCAACCCCAGCGACCCAAGCACCTCCACCCTAGCCGACCTAGCGAACGAGATTGTACGGACACACAAAATCTCCCGGAATTCAATTTATTATCAGGGCATGGACACGGGTGGAAGAAAATGGGCCGACGACCGCCCTAATATCCCTAATATCATAAAACAGTACAAGGTAGGGACGGAATCAAATAATAAAGCTCGAATATGTTCCAACAGATAGTTGATCCTTTTACGAAGATGGTCTCAGCAGAGAAGTTTCTTCGGGTTAAGTAAGAACTGGAACTTCAAGCTTAGATGTAATTTCTTGATACTACTCTTAATAAACCTGTAGGTTTCCTTACTGAAGGTCTTCTATAGAAGTGGATAAGTAACAAAAGAACGTCTATTCTATTTTGTTACTTATCCCACTCCTATTGAAGGCCTTCTGAGTAAGGAAACTTACATTCAAGCTTAGATTTAAGCAATTCCGATACACATTTTTTTTAATATTTAATTATAAATTCTCTACATAAATTAGTTATAGATTCATATATTACATACATATGTATTATTGAGTGGGAGTATTGGAATTAGTTCACAATATTACAAAATACGTCGTCCACCAAGACAGAGCACCCTCCTCCATAATGTAAGAACTATAACTATTTGAATAGCCAACATGGAAATAACTGGATTGGAAATCGAGGTATGGTTTCGTGGCCTGCTTGTTCGCCGGACTTTACGACCAATAAGTGTTGCGAATTCTAGTATTGTCTCATGCTATCGTAACACGTTCGAAAATGCATTTGATTAAAGCAACTTTGTTAAGAGACAACAAGGAATTCGAGATTCTTATTTTTGCCAACATTTAGTTTGTTATAATAATCAAAACATCTACTTATATAACTGCTTACACATCTGTCGACAAAGTTGCTTTAATTAAAGGATTGTATTACTCATAATACGTAGAATAACTTGAGACAGCCGTTGTTGAAACCATTGAACAAATGCATAGACAAATAATTAAAAATGCATGTATGACTCTAATTTATCGATGCCGAAAGTGCAAATAACCACGGTGAAGTTTTCGAAATTTAATTTAATCGAATTGTTTTGAGTTTAATCGTAAATAATGTTTCATTTGTTAATATAATAACTATTATAAATTAGATGATTTGTTTAGAATATAAATTTAAAATATTTAAAATTAATAAATAAATTTACGTTTTCCGTCATCTAAAAATAGACCTCTTATGCATGATTGAAAGACTCTTTTTATGTTCCATTTAATGATGAATAAATCGAACATGGCGGTTATATCAAATAACAAAGTTGGCTGTGATTGCAAAAATCTGGAAGATCTAGAAACAAATTCTCAAGGTCATTCGATTGGCCAGAGTCGCTAATAGAAAACTACCAAATTTTATGATTTTTTTTTCTAAAAATACAATTTTTTGTTGTTCCTTTTCAATATTTTCAAAACTTCCAATTATACAAGAAAGTAGAGCCTCGGATGCATCAGAAAGTAGAGCTACCTTATACTGAAGTCAGCCCAATAATAACGGCCCCAAAGCGATAACGGACGAGAAGTCTACCTCTACTTCGGTAAACATGGATGTGAAGAGGAGTCACATCAAAAAACCTCAAAAACGACAAACCAGAAAAAGACGGTAACACTCCGATTCATAGTCGTTAAAAACGGCGGTGAAAATCCATTTCTAATTCAAAGAAAATTGTATGACTTAATTGAGGGATCTAATGCAAGAACCGGCCAAGTCCAATTTTTAGGTCATTTGAGTTAAATACATGTTCTTGCACAGTTTAAAATGCTGAATCGAATGCTGTAAGTGCCGGATTTCTAGGTAGATAAATACAAATATTACTATGCTTTTTTTGGTTGCCTACCCTGTTGTACCGCGTAAGAACAGGTCAAGTCCAGTTCTATATCGAACGATTTGACAATTCACGTGTTAAATACTGTGCTGTTTTTTGTGTGTTTGTGCCAGTTAGTGGGTGAAATAAAGAAAAAGATGTCTGATTCATACAGATTCTAATGAAGATTATACACCAACAAGAAAAAACCGCTCAAATCTTTGTCATAACCTAACATCAATAAATAGTACAGAGTCCTCAGCGTCTGATAACGAATTAGCCCATAGTTTTATGAACTCTCTTGAATATATAAATAAGTTTACAAAATTCAGAGTATTGTATTACACTTTTCATTCTCGGAGTTATCAAAATTGTCTTCTTTTATGTGTGTAAAAGCGGCGCCCGGCTGAAATTTAGCCACCGGCGGCTCGGGAATTTTTCCGTTGGTAGAAATTTTTGAAAAAAATATAGTAGCTAATGACCCTAGAAATAGAATATCTGCATTTTCTGTTCTTTAGTAATGCACCTAAATGCCAAATTCTTGTTAAAGAAAATACTTGAAGTCATTAGAGTGGAAACCATCCAAAAGCTTCTACTAAGGAAGAGATTTGTGACATTTGAAACTAGAGAAAGAGAGACTGTAACATATTTTGTAACCATAGGTACACTCTGTGTTTGCCTACATTGTCGATATAAATGTTCAATAGGTTACTTTTCTACTATCCTTCTATTAAATAATAATAATCCTTTATTGCCCAACAGGAAAAATCAATCCTCAATTACAGGACAACTACAAATATAACAGTATAAAATAAATATTAATAATATATAAAATAAACTATACAGCAATATTAAAAACAATAGAAACACAAAAATAAATATAATAAACATGCGTAAAAAGAAATTGTAGGTACTTCTATTGGTTAAACATTGATTGATCAATTAGATTCATAAATCCTTGAAATGACAAAAGAATATATCACCGTCGTTAACAGTTGTGTTATAATTGAAATTTCGCATCATCCTTTGTATAAGTATAGGCGCATTAGCACCAACGTTTGTTCTGATAGTACCCAGCTGAAACGTTAGTTTGTTGGAGGTGTACACTGAGGGTACATGCCATTGTATGCAATATAGCAAATGTGAGCTATCAATTAAATCCATGATGAGTCTACAAATAAAGATTAAGTCAGATCTGTTTCTCCTGGCAGCGAGTGTATCAAAGTTTGATCTATGTCACGAGGTGGATACACCTTAAAAAAAGGATCAATAGTCTGAAGATGGTCCTGCAAAGATATAGTGTCCAAAACGTTGATTCAGTCAAACTGCATCAGCTCTAATCAATTTATTTTATATTTATTAATAAAGTTTTTGTTTACAGGTTAAAATTCAGAACTATCGACCGTGATATCAAGGTAAAATTACTTACATTGTCTATGGTAACGTGAACTGCTTTTTTATAATTTTACTTTTATTTGTTTTTTAATAAATAATCTACACCAGAAAATGAACTTTTATTTTTACACCAGAACATGCAGTTTTACCTTCTTAACTCTAACACTAACACTGAAACTGCTCTACGCGCGCCCTCTTACTCTTCCGTTCCGTTTTAATATTTCATGGCGCTACTTTAAATTTATTTTCTTAACATGCTTTTTACATAAAAATTGTTACTCTATGGTTTATTTTCAACAAATGCATACTATTGTCAAAAATAATTCTTGTTTTGCTACAAGATTTTTACAATTTTGATTTGAGTAAAAACTCTCGTCATAAAGGTTGAAAACTAATTTAATTAGAAAAATAACTTGATACAGAAAATCTAAATTTTAAGAAGTAAATTTTCTTCAGAGTGAAAGAACATGCGAAACTTTCCATTATGCAGCGTTTCCTATTTGAATGAACTACGGTAATAATTTTAGTAGGTTTTACCAATTTACTATCATAAACAGCTTCTGGGCGAAGCTTCAAACGAAAGTTCAAGATAAGCTGCTAAAAGTTAAGTACTAATTTATTATCGGTCTTCAGGGGTCTAAGAGGTCTACTCTAGTGTGAGTCCGAGTGAAGCCCCTGACAAATAGTGTGTAACTGCATAGTGACTAATTTGACGTGGTCCAATTTCGAAAGACGCTTTAGTTTTAACGGGCGTGTTTATTAATGACTTGTTATATTAAAACCGTAAAACCTAAAGTTTCAACCCTAAACGATACAAAATAATCATTCTAAATCTATTTAGAGGTGCGCAAACTTGCCGTGACTGGCCTCCATTCTACTTTGAGGTAGACGTTATTAACGACAGTGAACATACGACCGCACTACAATTGAATTTGTTTGACAGCAAAAACATAACCTGTCAAACAAATGCATTGTGAATGCGACCATATACGTATTAATTCCATATACCGATATCATTACATTGCTGCAATAAGTTGAGAGTGAAGCAAAGATTGTGAAACAGAGATATTAAAATCGCATAAGTTTCTCTCTTAATATCCCAGTATCCTTTAAGCGCACACTCGAAGTTCTTTGTTTTTATTGGTTGTATAAATATTTTTACCTTTTTTCATTAATTCATTTGGACAATGTCGTTCAAGCCAATAATTCGCCTGTCGCTAAACAAACAACGAATGCAATCGAAGAACCTTGTGTAGCTTTAGCGTGATAAGCTATTCGAAACTTTAAAATGCAGCTAGGAATATTATAAACTTTATTTAAATGTAGTTAAACGTAAACTAAAACTAAACTAAAAAGTTGGTTAACCTAAAAATTTAAAACGTCAAAAGTTTACTTAGTATCTAATTTATAAATGTTAAAAAACAACTAATATAAAAAGACCGTACCTTAAACGACGTATAAAATTATCGTAAATGTAAAACTTTGCAAAAAACATTAATTTTTGTCTTTAAATATTTATAATTAGTTTCCGATAGTAACCATTCTATCCACAGCGCCCATACGACACATTCTAATGACGTTAAAAGAATACGTTAAATTGATATAACCACCAAAATTTTCAAAAAAAGTTAAAATTGATAAATTCGTCGATATAATATGAATCCTCTAATTTTTTAGACATTGTTTAATTTTTGTAAACACATTTATCTGTTACCGTTTAAAAGATATAGCCGTTTAAGTTTCCGTAATTTGACATTTTGAATTTTATTTTACAGTTTTTGCTTAATGCAATTTAATCTTTCGTTTAACTTAAAATGTAACAATTACAAGTCGAATATATCGTTTAAGCGCTTCATATTGTCATTTCAAAATTTCAAAAAAGTCTTTCTACGACGCCGAAAAATGCGAAAAAAAAATTTTTTTTTTGGACATTTTTCGAACGCGTTTTTGACCTATAATTTTACATTTTACGAGAAAAAGTCAAAAGACCAAAATTAAAGACCCGTCTTTTCCGAACGTAAATGCGTTTTCAAAATTTAAATAAGTCTTACCGTTTTAATGCGAAACGATTTTGAAAATGTATCGTTTTCAAAATTTTACCCTTTTGCCCTTTTAAGGGTGTTCTTCATATTCAACGTGATTTTCATCGACGCGACCCTATCCTAACTTTTCGAGTTCTATACGAATCCGTCGAAAAAAGTTTGGAACTCCAAAGTTCCGTTTCTGCCAAGACTGATTAAAACAACGTAAAACTTATTTTAAAAGTTAACCACAACAAAAATTCTAACCAACAAAAACATTTCAAATATCAAGTTGTTTAAATTATGAAAACAACCAATCAACTTTGAAGTTTTCGCATTTGCGCTTTGAATACATTGAGAAATTGAGAGACCGACTTATGTACGATTTGTATAGCTCCGTTTCACAATGTTTGCTTCATTATTTGCCATACGTGCTCGGTATATGAAAAATAATACGTATATGAGTGTGACGATACATACACAACTACAAAATTTTAATGCCAACTTTAACGGAAAATTTTATAGGACACATCTAAAATTTTGAGTTTTGTACGCAAATGCTTTTCATTAAAATAAACACAAAATTAATGTAAGTATGAACGAAGCCTGCACTAAAATATTTTATTCCAATGGGAAAACACGTAACATAAGAGGGAAATTTAGAAGGTATGTAGATACATCTGCGTCTTTCCTAATGAGTTCTGGTGCGGTTTCTGTTACTATGCTTGTTTGTAATACCAATGCATGAACAGGTATCCATCGTAACTATAAAATGCTTTACTTTAATTTGTGTTGATGCATTGCTTGCAAGTTTACCTACTAGATTTTTATGATAATACTAGTTTTTAAGCACGTCCTACAGACGTGAAATTAAAATGAAAGGAGAGCTAAAAAAGCGTGTTGTTCTTTAAACTAAAAGCCATTTACAAAATTCCTGGTATAAGAGGTAGTGGTAACTATCAAGCGGGGTATCTTACTTCACCCTACGTACCAATGTGTTCCCATGGTGGTGGCTGATTTTCCTAACTTTTGACATGTAGGCCATAGGTCAAAAGTTGCGTAGCAAAGTTGTGCGTCTCGTCAATACAAATCGAATGGTACCACACATGACCTATTTTGACCTTCAAATAAAGAAAGTTGCACTTTTTGACCTATAACTTTTGACTTTAAGGTCATAGGTCAAAATGATGAATACAAGAGATGTTTCTCTTGTCAAGACAAACTTATTTGGTAATAAAAACAAAAATTAATTTTGAAGTTTGGGGAGAGTGGGTGTGGCCAGCCCCCAAGGGGGTTAAGTTTTAAAAACCCTTGCATCCAGAACGCCTTAAAATTTTCTATCGAATGGTGTATTCAGTTTTTTTTTTGAAACACCTTCGAGGAGATGATAAACAGACGGACAGAAATTTCAAAGGAAATTAAAATAATTAGATAACTAAGATTCTGGTAGTGACTTTTGACTTTTAAGTTAAGGTTTACATTTAAAGCAATCAATGCACTGTACTAAATGAGCATTGGAACAAGATCAGAAAAATGTTTGCGTTTGAATTTATTGTATGAAAGAAAATAACATCATTTTATATTAAAATAAACAAGTGTATTGCAATGTAGAACATTTCTTTATTCTGCTATTCTATCAGCGGCCCAAATAAGTCCAACGTTTGTTGCGGGATTGCCCTGCACTATAACGTACAACCTCTTGTGAAATAGCCGGAAGTTTTACTTCACCCTCCGTACAACCTTCGTATATCGCTCTATCGGATTAGTATCAACACTATTTTTATTAGCATTTCTCACCTTTGCCGCAATAAACATTCTATGCTGCTTTAGAGTGGGTGCCTTGGTGTTTAATTGTTAACACCGCAACACCATTCTTCAAACCTAAAGAAAACTGTTCTTTGGGTATATCTAGCTTCCAGCACGATGCCGTCAGAAGCTGCTATTATAATAGTCAGTCTGTTACCGATTAAAATTTTAAATAAAGGGAAGGAATAAGGTTTTGACTTGTACACCGACTACTACTGAGTTTACCAATTTAATAACAAAAATACTAATTCGATCACCGTGCAGGTCAATGGATCAACGGAAAGTTTGGTAAACAGATTTATTCTGACTCAATTTCTGACAGTGCCAGGTATATTCAGTAATCAATAGCCTTGTTCGTATTAATAAAATAAATTTCAAACTAAAAGTCAATCCTCCGTGTTCTAAGAACTGGTCTAAATGCTACAACCAGATCAAAGCAATTTTTACACAAAAGAAACCTTATAAGCAGACCCTACTATCTAGACACCACTTTTCATTTCTCTAGACTAACCAACCACCACAATAAACAATAAGCACTTCTGGTCTTGAAACCGGCGTGTTCACATGCCAGAATATCCTTGAATAAGAATAGAACCGGACTCACTTGGAATTGTCAAGCAATCTAGACTTTAATCCGATGGGAACCTCTTTATGAGTTATTCAATATCATTCTCATCAGCTAATCAGTTTTCTTTATTTTTCCTTTTCATTTCAAATGTATAGACAATCATGTAACAATATCAAAAAATTAATGTTCTTGTTGCATATAACTAGGTCTTTGTTACTATGCAAGTCTTTGATGGTGTTACCATGACAATAGGCTGATCGAGAAATGGCGACTTGAGCCTGTCTCAAGGTAGATTTATATTGTCAGTTTTTTATTACGTTGGGATCAAATCAACATATTTCGTATGATGAATAGTTTTGAAATCTGCAATAGATTCTGAAATCTTCTGAAAGTAGCGTTTGGCTGCTTACCCGACAAAAATATTTTGATGGTATCATTTACGTTGAGACAATCAGTGTATGGCGTATTTGTTTCTAATGATGATATCACGCGGTCTCTCCCCTTCATGGAGTGCAGGAAGACAATCGAAACATTTTATGCTGAAGGACTTGACCGAGCGTGCTTTTTCTTCTGCTGAAATGGTTTTTATACGTAATCCTTCTGTGGTTTATTCCGAGATCGTTTGTAAACACCAGACGGTATGTTCTGTTTTCATTTCTTGAGATTCGAGAATGTCCCAGCATAGAAATAATTCGATCTTGGCAAACCATCTGAGTAATAGTTTAGCAAACTTAATTTAAAAAAAACAACATAAATTGCTTTTTATTAAGCTTTAAACTTTAGAATGCGCTAAGTTTGGCTTTAAATTTATATCCTGCTGCTTAAGGTACAAGAACTAAATTTAAAAATAAATTAATAGACAATTAATTATCGTTTATTTATTTTATTTAAGTGTCGTTTTTTTGTTAGCACAGAAAGACTCGGTTCAACTATGTTTTTGCTTTTTCTTAACATCATTCCTTGCCTACCATAGCCCAGACGATCACAACACGAAATATTAAATAAATTAATCGAGTATATAAAGAGGCATCTATCCATTTCATCTTTTTCTCAACGTGGCCGTTCGCAATACTCAATGGCAAAGTTATTGGAGGGCCAGACGATGCTGTGCACCGAAACTCAAATTTGGAGGGGTCTTTGATCCGTAACCATTAAACCAGAAACTAACTTCCCAAAATTTTTGTTTTCTATCTGTAGGACTTCATTTTTTAATGCATTTTATAGCGGTGCATTTAAATGCAAGGCTACAGTTATAGTGACCACTTTAAATCAGGCACCACTAAGAGTTTTAACGTTAAATTGACCTCTTGAATGAACTTACACTAAATTAATCACCTCCACTTGACATGAGTATTAAGTCATTTTTTTCCCTGAATGACCAAATTACTTTTTGTGCTACTCGTTAACTAGCATATAAATGTGCAAAACCTGCAAGGTTAAGAACTGTCTAATCAAGGTCCTTGTAAAATATTTCATACAAATCTACCTACATTTGTGAATGAATTGCCTTTTCGCATTTAAAATGCCATTACAATATATTTGCGGAAGTATTTTTGACGGTTTATGTTTTTATTTAATTGTGACATTATTTTAACTGATTAAGAAAAATTGTTATATCCACTTTGTAAGCTAAATTAGATAACATTTACAGATTTTCAATTCAATTTTTTTTAAATACCTTATTTGAGGCCTTAAATTTAAAAGCCATTTTAAATCCAAAATAAATAAATAAATTTAATCAAAACAAGTTTTCATCTTTTTAGATATTCATTGTTTATACAATACGATAGAAAATAAAGACAATACTTATACCGAAAATCGACATCAACTTTGTTATTTTAAATGGAACACCCTATATATTATTGCATTTTCAAATTCTACTTCAAATTTTAGGGACACTTTGTATAACATTTCCTGTAGCTACGAGTTATAGATTTTGAGATATTAATTTTTTTAGTAAAATTCACAGCAATATCTGTAACTTTTTTGGAAACTCCATATCGGATTAATTTTTGGTTTGTATAAAGGGAATGGACTATAGCAAACAAAAAAATGTATCCATAAAGTAAAAATGTGATACTACGTTTTTCATATTTGCTGTTACATTTTAACATCTTCAAAGACCAATAACTTTTTTAAGTCAAATGGAACATCCTGTAGTGTGCAGGTTGAAATTCTCTTTCAAATCATATAAGTATTGTTACTACTTTTGGAGTTATACGCAATTTTCTATTATTGGAACTACCAGTTCTGTTATGTTAACTGTTAACGTGCCGACATGATTGAAATCACAAGCCACAACAATCATTTGAGAATTTATTGGATTCCCAACTAGCACATAAAGTCGCCACTACAATACTTCAAATAGTTTGAAACCTTAAATAGTCAATTTTAGATAACGCTACGCAATTTTTGCAACCAAAAGTAACATTTCCTTTATTATTTAATGTACCAATAAGAAAATTGTAAATATTAGTCTTTAAAATTACCATAAAGTTTTTAACTTTGTGTGTAATATGTTCAGCAATACTGACGAATTTGTTTACGCTACATTACCTTCCAGTATTTGTTAATAAAAAGGAAATTGTGTGTGTAGCCGTCACTGCAGAATTCTACCTAATACCAACTAATAAGTGTTACCGACTACATATTTTTATATCTAGCAATTAGTACCCATTTAACTACTTTAAGGTATTGGGTCTAAATAGTTACCTCTGAAGTCACGTTTTTGTTATTGTCACTTAATTAAATCACTCAATGGTGAAATCAGCTACAGATTATGATGGGTAGCAAATATGGCCGTATTAAAATTAGAGGCACGTTATAAAGGAAACAAATTTTGACAAATATTTATATTATAATTATTCTATTGCAATATATTTGCTATATCTTATTCTTGTCTCAATATCTCACCAAAAGAAACATTTGAACGTGTATAATTAAAACTAACCCAAAAATTTGTTTGGTTATTTTAATTACAACACTATATTCTTTTCTAGTTTAGATTATATATGGTACAATTCAAAATAGAAAAAATTGAAGTTATAATATTTAAAATAACCTAACTTTTTATATGATAAATATTTCTGGAGCACCCTGTACAGGGTGGGCAAATTTCGACGTTTGTATAGGGTATCTCGGTAACCATAAGAGATAGAAAAAATGGATGTCGGTGTTTTTCGAGAGAAACTCATTGGTGAAAACTAGAATCGGTTATCGTCTTTTGTTTTCGAGTTACAGCGAAAAGATCGATTTTTCTATATTTTGAAAAGTGTCTATATCCTAGTTGTTTATTATGTTAGAAAAAACCTAGTAATACATTCTTTAGACACTTTTTGAGAGGAATTGAATGGCTTTGACGGATTTTAAATATCTATATTTGTTTATTGTTATGAAATATTTTTTTAAATAAAACCATAGTTGCCTGTGATTTATTTTGATAGTTTTTTTCCTCTTTATAACGATATACAGGGTGTCACAAGCAAGCGTGGGTCTTTAATAACTCATTTGCGGTTGGAGATATCGAAAAATGTTTCAAATAAAAGTTCCACCAATTCAACTTCTCTATACCATAAAATTATTTTCGAATATACAGGGTGTCCCGTTTTCCTGTACGCAACCTAACTTAATTTTTTAAATGGAATGCCCATTTATTATTGCTTTATTAGATTTCTCGCTTAATTTAAAGGCCACTTCGTTAACCATACATTATGGCTGAAATGCACCGTTCCTCAGAAAATTAGCGCTAAAGGAAGAAAAATGCCGTTTCGGTACCCTGCGCCATTTTTCATATCTCCGAAACAAAGAACTTAGAGGAATGCGGTTTTCACAGATCGCTTCTAAGAGAAATGACCTACCATTTGCACTATTTACACAAACATGTTTCTGTTAAATTCATTCAAAGCTACCGCTTCAAAAATAAATTGTTTCAAAACCGGCAAAACTTGTTTTTTCAAATAGAACACTATTATTTTTCAGCCCATCATATGCAGAATTTTATTTCCTTTCGTCTGATATAAGGTTGTTGCTATCAGTTCCTAACAGTTTTTGAGGAAATTGCAGTTATATTCTAAATTTTAATTAAATCGGATCATCGCGTGCGCCCTGGTCGGTGAGAGAGAGCGAAAGAGAAAACAGATCGAGACACCGACATCCATTTTTCTCTATCCATTATGGTTACCGAGAAACCCTATACAAACGTCGAAATTTGCCCACACTGTACAATCAAAAATATTTCTAAAGTGTGTGTTACATTATTGGTTGTTTTGATCCTACACAATACTTCGTTGATAGTGCCTCACCTTGTATAACAATAAAATTATCGGCTTTCCTACTTGATTAAAAATGAGATAAAAATTTAAAATAATGGGCTGAGTAGATTTTCTAAAATAATAAAAATGCTCCACAATTATTGTTTTAGGTCATTTGGGATACTCTTGGGACAACTATAGTTCTCCTATATACCATAATGTGATCAGGTTAATTTGTTTTTTTTTTTCAATAATTAAAACTGTTGTAAACATCAATAAACAATTGTTACACCAATTTTATTGTAGTTCAAGGTCAACGTATATTGGTATTGATTTTAGTAAACATTTAATATATTTATTGCCTAACAAAACTAATAGAAATGTGTTTAATATTTTTTTATTTTCTATTTAATTACTTGTAGTCATAGTTTCATTGACATACAAGGTTTATCGACGTCTGTTGTTATATCAAGCTGATTGGAATTTCAGAGCGTGACTTTGATTTTGAATTTTTTCACGATTTTCAGAATGTTTACATTCTTAGTCATTTTATCAATTACCGGTAAATTCTCAATTTTAAACACAGAAAACCATTACATTTTTGTTATTATTATGAAAAGTTTATGTTTAGTCTGTTCAAGGTTAAAAAGCAAACTAAATATTTAACTTAAAAATAAAACAGGTTGGGCATAAAATATGAAATAATTAAAATCGCCCTACTGACACAGTTGCCTGACATAATGAATTTTGATATTTTTAATACCATTTTTTGTACTACGATAAAAACTAAATTAAAAATTGAATTTTTTATTATCGCATAGAAAATAAATTTATCTTTGATGTTTGGAATACTTACCTGTTGACTATATATAAGGAGGTTTCAGGTAGTGCAAATTCAATTCGTCGTTTACTTTTCACATTTACGTTCTACTTAGTGAAAATGCAACTGTTATTGGTATGCAAGGTTTAGTATGTTTTTGAGTTTTAATATAATTTTTTGCAGTTAATTTTGATAACGTTCTTGGCATTGTTGATTATCATCTTAGGAAATCCCTGCTCAACTGAGAAGCAACGGGAAATGCTTATACGAGCGTGTGGCCATTATAGAAAGAAAAGAGGGTACGCTTATTCCATTGACAAAGAGAAGAAAAACAAACACAAACAAACTTTCAACTCTATTCATTTAGGTACAAAAATCAATTGTGTTACAATATAAACTTGTTCGGTGATTGCAGAAGCACCAAGACATTGGAAACATTTTGCGATAATCGACAACGACACTAGCGGAGGACTATTAATCCGTCACAAACGTGAAAATTTTGAAAGCTATATGTATTGCTGTTTGGATTTAAGAAACTGCACAGATCATTTTTATTGTTAGCGTTCTGTTGATGCGTTCAAATAGTTGACGCCTTCTTTCTTTGGGGGACAACATATTGGTTACAGTGGCTGTGATAACATTCTTTCTCTAGTTCAAATTATTTATGATCGAGAAGCTAAGAATCCTAAGGCTAAAACCATGAACTAAATAAGACATATTTGCTTTACAAGCATTTGTATATATATACGAATTAATTTCTTTATTGCGTTGTAGCAATAAGATACACATTTTGAGTGTCTTAATAAAAAGTATAAATACCAAAATTACAAATAACTTTTTAGAAATAGTTTAAAATACATTTCTTTTTCTACTGAATATAAATTATTGAAATATGTTATACATTTAATTATCGAACGGTATCAATATTCCTATCATGCAAACCTTTTCCCATTTCGTCCTTACTATGGAGACTTGTTTCGCTAAACGTCTTCTCTCGACTTTTAAGTTATGGATATTTGGGCATTTATAGCGGTACTTCGTCAATATAAATTCCAACCTTATAAATTATTCAAAATATTTTTTGCTTTTAACAACTTCTTATAATTATGCAAGTGTTCGTCTACTTATTTTTTCAAATTATACATTTATTTTTATACTCTACAAATTGCTACATGGTGCACTAGAATTAGCAAATTAAACAATTCTCAACGATTATTTTGTATACAATTATTAAATATGTAAAATATGACCAGAAAATAACTAATGTTTAACTATATTTGATCACATTTTATTTTATTTTCGTTTATATACCTATATCACTTGTATCTGACATTTCAAAGATGATCATTATTATAGAATCTAGAAAATAGTGAACAAAAAATCATGTTATTTCCATCCTGGGCATTATACTACACCCGACTATATTAAACATATTACTAATATCTATTCGAGAATGGGGTATAGATATTTTAATTGTGCATAAAGACATTGTAACAACGAATAAATTATGCAATTAGTAAAAATATAGAGAAATATTTTATTGAAAGAACAATTAAAGGAATCGAAATATATGTTAACGAAAAAATTATACTATGGTAACGAATATTTTATCTGGAATTTTAGTTACAGTTACGAAAATAGCAGTTTACATATGATTAATATTTACCAAAATTCCTCCAATACAGCTGTTTTGAATTTGGTCAAATTGCGGCTTTCATTTCGCAGTCGCCCAGTTCGCTGCTCAACCGTAGTATAAATAGAATCGTTACTGTAGAGGTATATTAGTAACAGTAAAAGAAAATACCAATCTATGTACAAACACCTGTTCGCATGACAATTTTCATGAAGAAGTCAAAATTAAGTGAATCTAGTAAAATATTTTTTCTTCACCCGTATGCCTATATTTTTTGGTAATTATAATTGTAACAATAAAGTCATTTTTGGCCTTAGCCTCAGTTCTTACCTGGATGTAGTTTCACAAAATCTATTACCTCATGACGTCAATACATATCCACATAGATCTTACTTTTCCATTATGGTGAAATCGTATACTATTAACATATTTTCCATACGCTAGCAGGTACGGGCTCAGCTAACCTGGGGTCCCGAGCTCTTTAGTGGGCCAGAAGACCGCTGTCGAATTAAATATCAGTAGATTGGCGTTCCCGTCATTTTTTCTTGGCGGTACAGGGCACTATCAAACTGGGCCATTGTCTACCCCGCAAGCTGGTAGTAGCTCAAAACAAAAAAAGTGATTAATAATTAATAAAAAGTCATATGACCATGGCAGAAAAATGGACGTGGATGTGAATTCATGAAAAAAAACCCACACGTGAATCAGGAAAAAGCAGTAACACCCTGGTTATGAATCGTCAGACAGTCTCATTCCAAGACGCTAAAAATGTTAAAAACATTAAAGATTCTCTGAGCTCGACACAAGCCAATAAACTTCTACGAACGCAAAGATTAGCGAACTCAAAGACTCAGGTTACCCCCTATGCTACTCAAAACTTTAGTAAATGTATTATACAGGGTGATTCACGCAGCCCGTCGGTTAAAAAGTTATCGACTTTCTATAATTCCATCAATATGAAATTTGGTATATGAGCATAATTTACTACTCTAAGCCTAACTAAAATATTTTCAAAATGGCGGCACTTTCTGATACACCGGAAATTAACACCATCTTTGTTTTTAAATGGAATGACTCTGTTTACACACCTTATCTTAATTCTACATTAAATATTATGATCACCACTATCATATTGTCAAGACATGTGTCATTAGTTTATGACATGTCTTGACATTTAATGCAGAATAGTATATTAGAAAACTAGTTTCAGGAGACGCATTTTATAAGACGTTATAAGAAGTTGCTAAAATGCCTTCTGAAACGAATTCTTTTTCTATTTTGGGCTTTTCAGATTGATTTTAAAATAAAATATCGCGAGTTTTTAAATTTAGAGAATTTTGAAGTATAATTGCTAGGGTGGCAATGTTTTTATTAAACTTTGGTTTAAATGCTCGTTTAAGTTTAATTAGTACATTTATCATTCGTTTAGTTAAAAAAATGGATGGATATAAAAATAAGTAGATAAATAAATCTAGTGAACATTAATTGCGATTTAAATTAACGCACGCTGAACGTAACGACAGCTTTGACGTTTAATATCAAATCAGTGTTACCACCGTTCGGAATAAAAATTGTTCTATTTCTATAAAAGAACTCAATTTTTTACAAAAGAACTCATTTGGGTGCTTTTATAGCTCTGTAAGCGACCCAAAATAGAAAAAAAATAGATTTACAGAGGCCTCTTTAGAAATTCACTACTTTTGAACCATTGAAGATAAATCAATGATTTTTTGTGATATAATATCTGGAAGTTCAGCCAATATCATCGTTTGTTTTAAGATGAAACTATGCTTTTTGTTCTAATTTTTGTTTAATAATCGCATTACAAGTAACCATAGCAACTACTACTTATTAATAATTTATTACAATCATATTACTTACCTACTTTGTACTTGTACTTTTATTTCTATTTATTAAGATGTGAAAATAAGAATGCAGAACGTTGTTCAATCGGGCCTTAAAATGTAATTCTACCTCGCTTTCTGTCGTCAGAAGGTAAACAATACGTCTCTGAACACGTCACACGTCGCGAGGTTCAAAACTATTAAATGACATCATCAGTATGGGCATATGCCAAATTTCATTTTGATGGAATTTCAAGTCAAGTCAATAATTTTCTAACGTAATGTAAATCACCTTGTATATTGTAAAGTTCTTTGGGGTGTGCACCATGGAAATGATATGTTCCGAACTAAAAACAAGAAGTCACTGAAGTGTGATGAATTAAAATAAAAGGTACACGGGGAACTAAAGGACACCCCAAATTATGTATTCACCATTAGCACACCTAACGCATAGAATAATAATACTTCGTTGCGCAGAAGTTCCAGTTGGTGTCGGAACGTTTACATCGGTGATCCTACGGAAATCGGGCGCCGTACCCACGCGCAAAAATATTATTCAAACCTTGAGCGGAGCGGTGCTAGAAAGCTTACTTAGCAGTGGCATTTCGCGATATACTGCACATTCGGAAACTACACCTGGCTGCGCATGGGTATAGCGCAAACGCTACTTAAAACTAAAATTATGATTCAGTGGAATTTCTGTATGAACAGAAGTGAATATATTTATTATTCTGTGCTTAACATCTCTTCACCCCTGGATTAAAGGGGGGCTTTAGGGCTATAGCCCCAGGCCCCGTATTATATAGGACCCGAATAAAAACTCATTTTTTTACAAGGACATCTTGAACACAGAAATTGGGTATACGTAATAAAGTTACTATACTGTGCACTATTTGTGCACAATATAACAACATATTTTATTGGATAATAAAAAACAGGAAAATTTTTATAATGATTTACGCGAATAACTCAGGTAACGATCCCGATTGTCGTAATTTTTTTTATTAATAGAATTATTATTGATGTCATTATTAATACCTACAATTTTTATAAAATGAGGATTAATCTTTTTTAAAAATGTTAAATTCACTTTACAAAATTGTATTATAATAATAAAGTCAATAAAAAAAAAAGCTGTAATCGGAATTGAACCCGCAAAGATTGTAAAAAATTACTAGGCAACAAATTAACTAATTCGTCCGCTTAATTAATGGAAATCCATTCGGTTAATAATTAAAAGTTTACAAAAAATAACTTATTTTACTAATTTTTAGTAAAATCCACTTTAAATATTTACTCGTATCTCATCAATTTCTTTTATTTTATTTATCCAACATAGTATGTTGTTATATTGTGATCGAATTGTGCAAAATAAAGTTAATTTTTAATTTAACATAGTAAATGCTTATGTCAACTTTTCCGTGGGACACACGGTATAATAGTTGCTATGCTATTGCTATTTTATTTAGTTGTTATAATTTAATCTATTTTGATTAATGATTTCAAAAGTCAAACAAAAAGAGACGCGAGTGCATTTTCGGACCTGTTACGTTAACACGAGACGATTCTAGATGTCGCAACACTTATTAAAAAGAGAGAAAAATATCTGTGAAACATAAAAATTGCAATTTTCCTATTCTAGAATAATGAGAGAATCTAGGTAGTCAGCACATTCTTTGTTGTCGATTGAAAGCGACCTAATGAGATTTTTAGTATTTTTCGACATTATTCGAAAATTTTCAGTATTAAAAACACGAAAACTTTTTTGTAATTCCAAATAAACCTATACATGATTACGTAGATTATATACTTAGTTTTGTATCGGTAAAAATAATTTTAAGGGCGGGGTCTACATTTTGATGTAGCCCCAGGCCCCAAAAACCGTAAGTCCGGCGGTGCATCTCTTCCAAAATTAAAGTCGATTATTTATCCGTTCCAGTACCACTTTGCGTTCCAGCTCCTATACGCTGTTTTAGTTGTCAAAAGTTTTGCCACATATTGCTCTACGGTGGGACAACCTTCAAATCGCCGTTTGCGGACTGACTGCACTAAGACCAACCCTGCAGAGTGTGTATACTGCAAGGGCAGCGTAAATCATTCTCTAGAAACAGTGATTTAAAAGTTAGAATAAAAGAAAAGCTATCTTACCTTGAAGCAAAAAGGAAAAAGTTCTTAGAATCCTACAACAAGGCATCTCATATATTCAAAAGCGACTGAAAAAAAACCTCAAGTAACATCTCACTACTGGCCAAAGAATTAGTAACCTATCTTAGTATCAATGCTGAAGGAGAGGTATTTGTATCTAAGAGCACACGACCAGTGATCCAAGTGTCTCAATTACAACCGTCAGCTACGAGATCACGACTGGATTCTGCTTACAGTCAAGATTTTATACTGTGGGATCTGAAAAAAGGAAAAGAAAGCTTAAATTATACATCAGGTAACTTCAGAAACTTCCGCTAAAAGAAAAAGAGTGTCCTAAAGGGAAACTTCGAAGAGACCCTAAACTGTTATTAATATCTATGATAGTTTTATTGGTAGTCCAGATTATTTATTTATTTTTTTATTTATATACAGAGTATTCAAAGAGGTCCAGGCAGTCAGTTCATTTGTTGGTGCCCGCAAACCTCAATATATGTAACGCTACTTACCTAACGTGGCAAAACCTACGGGACTTACTAAGACAGCTACCGCGACCGTTCCTCGTAGTCGACGACTTTTCAACGTCCGTAATCATTTATGGGGATCTTCTAGCGTCAACGTTTTAGGACGTCGCGTAGGAAAACGCATCGTCGACAACAACCAACTCGTGTTACTCAACAATGGCTGCCTTACTTTTATGAACATAAGGTCTATCAGCTTTTCGGCTATAGGTATTTCCTTCTGCATGCCGATAGTCCCTGAACTATCGGGCTCTGCTGAAAAGGCAGCTGAAGTTCTTAGCTCAGCCATCCTTTGTGATGCTAAAAACAACATACCTATAGGATCAAAAGTAGAGTATGACGTACATCTTTATCTAATTTCGAAGAATCTGGAAGTTAGAAGCTGTGTGCGTTTGAATGTTGTTAAGGGGGAGAAGAAAAGGTTCAAAAGATTTGTTTAAGAATCTCCACTCCAATGATACTTTCCTGAAAAAACAACTTATTTTAGTGTTAGCACTTTAGGGAGCATAATGTGCAAGTTATTGCAGACATACGGATAGCTTTATCTTGTCGAAGGTGTTGGTTAAGTTTCTCTATATCGTGTTTCTAAACGACACAGGTCTACGTACCGGAACCATGTATCTGGCTTGTATTTGGCGGTCTCAATGGCTTTTTCAAAATTTCCTATAAAGAGATTAGCAATTACTGCACTAAGTGGACTTCCATTGTCACCCCATCTACTTGTTCGAAAAAGTCTTCTTCCAAACAAAGTAGCTGCCAGTGAGACAGACTTTGAAATACTTTTCTTGATGTCAGTTGGGCATATTTCAGTCACGACATCGAGATATCACTTCAGTGGTACATTGGTTAATAGCAAAACCACGTCAAAGCTTACAAGGATGTCTTGGGGTCTGATGTTGATGTCTTGAATTTTGGGTACAAAGTCTGCCGAGTCTTTAATGTAGCCGATTGTTTTTCCTATTATATCTGGTTAGAGCAGCGATGCTAAAACTACTTAGCTAAGTATTAGTGTTAGTTATCTAAAAGCGCTCACTATATTTATACGTTTTATGGTTCCTTTACCATATCATATATTCTAATGCTCACTAAGACTCATGCCTTAATTTACAATAATTATTGTTTAACAATTTTTTTAATAATTCATTATTTAAATTGTTAAAACATTAAATGTCGTAACAGTTACCGTATCCCGTAAATGAACTATCGCATCGAAAAAATTGTTTAAACAAAAGTTGTGTTAACTGTCGGGCTGTAGGTTGGGTTGCCTACACAAAGACATGCCGTTCGCTTATAGAAAAAAGTAGTCACTCTTTTTATATAGCGTCGTACGAATACTTTAAATACATCTTTCATTTACGAAGCCTTATTTTTGTATTCAACCATGGCTACAACAATAACAAAATTAGGAACTTCTATTTGAACAACAATATGTGTATAAGAAATATTTTTAAAATACCTTTTCGTAAAATACCATTATGGCTACCCGCATTATACACAAAATATAATTAAATCTCTGGTGTAATTCGACCCTCATCTTATGTACTTATAAGATGTGTAGTAAAAATATAAATTACACTTTGTTGAATATTTCTCATTCAATAAATAAATATTCATAAATTTCTAACATTTCCAGAACGTAATATGCATAAAACTTTTAAAGATATATAGTTAACAGTGAACTCCTAGGAATTTATATTAATTGTGGCTTCCCAATTAATTATTGAGACTTCTTTTAGACTTTGGAGGATGGGTCATCAAATCAAATCAAATCAAAAACAGCTTTATTGTCACTGAAATTTACATTTCTTGGACAAAGCATAATAACAAAAAAACGTAAAATAGAAATAAAATGCATAATCGCAAGTACATTTATCACAGAAATATTCTTAGTTTAAAATAAACACAACTAAAACAGTTAATTACAACCAAATATAAAATAAGTATATAAATAGTTAAAATCAGTATAACAAAATGTAGGTCATAAATTAAACCACGTAAGCCTAGTTTTCACAGATACGAATTTCGCAATTTTTGTCGGAAAAACATGGCGATTTGATACTGTCGGAATTTCGTAAAAAAACCGTTTTATAGATACGATTTTTAATAGTGACTTTTGTGTTTTACAGTTTTGTGGTTTTAGTAAATTTCAATAAATTATGGCCGCGTACGTGACATGAGTTCTAGAACTGTGAGGGTTGTCCCTCGTATGAAAAATCTTCGTAATTATGGGAGATACTAAATTTAACTAATAGTATTTTAAATAACTCTTTATTCGTAGGCAAATAATTAAAATAGCTATCTTGATCAGTTTAACGAGATTGTAATAATCGCCCTGAAGTTTCCTGTTCAGAAAAAATCCGTACCGATATTCTTGCTTTTGCATTTTCTTTTTTCTTTTACCGATATTTGTTTTTAACAAATATACAGTAAATATAACTTAAGAAGATTCTTTTCTTTTGATACACCGCAATTATTCATTATTTTAGTTTAGTAATAATAGAAAACAAGATAAAAAAAGAGAGTACAATTTCGCATCCGAAGTTCGGACTGAGTTAAAATAATTTTAATATTTTCCGAATTTCGGACAGCCATGTTTTTCGGACAAATATTATGAAGTTCGTATCTGTGAAAACTAGGCTATATTCTAGGGCTAAAAATAACTCGATTGAACCTAACTTACCTCATTACAAATGTGCATGCAAAAAGAGTTACAATTTTAATTTTTCAAAGCTATAATTTTGAAAAGTTTTTTGGTAATATTCTCTTAATAAAGGCACAATTTCAACGAAATTTGGTATTCAGCAGTTTTTCAGCATGAGAAATCTAAATCGATTACAGTTTTGATGTACATTATAGAGGGCGCCACCAGCAGCACTTTTGCGTACATTAAAATGATCATAACTTTTTTGCCCCTCGGTATATTGGATTGTTGTTTGAAGAATTTTCATTCCTTGACGTGATGAGCTCAAAAAGTATATTTGAAAGATGTCGATTCGGCCAACCGTTTCCAAGAAAATCGACATTGAATCTTCAGTTGCTGAATACCAAATTTCGTTAAAATCGTGTTTTATTAAAGGAAATATTACCAAAAAACTTTTTCAAAAATTATAACTTTGACACCCTGTAACTTTTTGCATGCACATTTGTACTGAGGTGAAGTTAGGTTCAATCGAGTTATTTTTTAGCCCCAGAAGATGTAGTTTAATTTATGACTTACATTTTTGTTACACCCTGTATTAAGTACAAATACCCCGAATCACTGAATTTTTAGTACATTCTAATTATGGAGTTTCTAAGCTAAGGTTGTGAGAAGAAGAGTTTTAGTATTATGTGAATGAACCAGCCTTTGCGGAAAATTGTGCAGATGGTTATTATGAATGAAACTAACGATTTCTAAAATGAATAATGCCGGAAGAGTTAAAATTTTAAATTTTTAAGTATTCTTCACAATGATATCTTTTTTCAGTCCGAAAATGTGTCTGATAGCTCTTTTTCGTAATTTAAATATTATGTTAAATCTCTCCTTACAACAGGCACCCCAAAACGGTAATGCATATCGCAAAAGAAATTCGAAAAGAGCAAATACGTTGTCCTGGCGGTGGTTACATTTAATTCAGTGGAGATTGTTTTAATGCATAACATGTAGAAGACAACTTATTTACTAATGAATCAATGTGAGGCGACCATTTCAAAGAGTAAGACCTAAAAACTTAGTCGATTTAGCAACTTGAATTATATTATTGCCGTCTAACACTATCGGATCTACGTTTCCTTTGAAACACATGGCCTTGGTTTTGCTGCATTTAAACTTAAGCTGTTTGTCACACCACATTTTCAGTGTAAGAAGATCTTCTCTTATTGAATTTTGCAGCGACTTTGATTGTGAGATGCTCCACGTAATGCTGGTGTCATCTGCGAATAATGTTATTTTGCCGTTAATATTCAAAGTTATTAAATCGTTTATAAATAATAAAAAATAGGATTGGTCTAAGAACCGATCCTTGTGAAACTCCGTGCATAACATTATTTGCATTTGAGTTTCTATTTTTTTATTTTAACGCATTGTTTTCTATTGCTTAGGTAAGATGCAAACCACCAATTGAGGGAGTCCCTCTTATCTCTTAGCATTCCATTTTTGTGATTAAAATATCATGTCTTTCACAATCAAATGGCTTAGCAAAGTCACAGAACACAGCCGCGCCGTAGAGTATCCCTAGTTTACACCCTTAAGAATTTCTCCCAATACAGAAAACATTGCATCCGTAGTATTACGATTTGTCAAAAGCCAAATTGATAGTCACTGACAATATGAAATTGCACGAGAAACGACAGTAATCTGTTTTTAACTAACTTTTCTATTATTTTGAAATTACTGATAACAGTGCTCTGGGTCTACAATTACATATATAATCTTCAGTGGCGGCTTGTCCATATGGTCATTTGGTCAATGACCTCCCAAAATTTTGACAATATATAAAAAATATTCATTATTACGTGTTTTATTAAAATAGGTAATTAAGTCGCAAGTACAATAACTTAAAATTTATCGGCCGTCGTTCGTAATTCATCCTCTTCAACTTTGGGCTGGCGGTGCGAATTGTCCTCATTAAATTAGATCTACCCGGAAAAACTCGAAAAACGTGCAGCGCCCAAATAAACGCGAACGTCCGAAACAATAATCAACTTTGGGTCATGAGCGAGTCCCGCAGTTTACGTTGACTTCGTATAGGGTGTACAACTACGCTCGATTTTTGATTCGATTTTCGCGTGTTTTAAATCAATTTAAGAATTTATATTGATATGTTTTACTGTTGTTGTGTTGTTTTGTAAAAATACTATTTTTGATTCGCGTGTGCATGCGCTATAATAGAAAATGTCGGTAGTGCAGAAAAATTAAACAACTAAAAAGTGCTAACAAACTTAATTTTACAAAATTAGTTGAGTTCAAGGTAAATGGTCGTCCTTTGCCAGAACTAAGTTTACGACAAACTAGCAAAGACAAAAATAAAGATGTTCATCGAAACTTTCGCAAGGTAATGTACGATTTAGCTAACTGGATATGTGGTTGTGAAGTATCAAATGTATTTTACTGTTTTGTTTGTTTATTATTTTCTAAAGACTCGTCAGACTCGCTATAGTGCAAATCCGGTGTAAGAGATTTAAAACATTTAAAAGAGGAAATAAAAACATGCTTCGTCTGCAGAACACATGAAATGCTCGGTAAATTTTGCAACCGTAGGAAATGTTGATATTCGTACACAGCTAGACAATGCTTACAGAAAATCCCTTAGAGATTTTAATGAGAATGTTTCGAAAAATCGCTATATTTTGAACAGAATTGTAGATTGTATAAAATTTTGCGGTGCATTTGAGTTATTTATATTTTTTTAAGTATGTCTATTTTTTAAATTAATTTTTGACCTCCCAGTATGATTGACCACGAGCCGCCACTGTAATATTTACATCCGCCCTTGTACAACGGAATGATGACGACTGTTTTATGCAATCCGAAATTTCCCTTTACCGAAAGAGTCGTTAATTAGGTAGTTAAATAAGACAATGCGTTTGACGGAAGGTGGAAAAACACTTTAATTGACAGACTGTCTTCTCCGGTAGAAGATTTATTTTTTATATCGGAAATAGTTTTTCAGGCATATTCTTAGCAGATATTCTAATGCCTTTTGTTGTCCACGGCTTTGAATTTTTTTCTTTGAATACTTTAAGAGGAAAGATATTTCAAAAACGTTTTGTAGTTTTTTTGAAAGTTTTGAACATTTTTATTAATGTCCTCACTAACTACTTACCAATTGGTTTGAGTGCAAATTTCTGAGAATTTTTCAAAATTCGTGTGGAAAAAATCCGTTTTAATGAAGGTTTCTGATTGTTTCGTTTATGATGTAAGGGGTCTGGGTAGATATTTTGCTTCATGATCTGAGAGACCTAAATGGAGAACTATGCAATTAACGGTACAAGTATCATAGTCAGATAGAACGAATAAGTGTTAATTATTCTAGTAGGAAAAGTTACATGCATATTTAATCCAAAGGAATTTAATATATTGATAAGATATTCGCGGGCATTGGACATATTAGAGTAGTCAATATTGAAATCGCCACAAACTATTTTACGGGATGACTTCGGAAGATATTTCAGCATATCAAACAAGCTCCTTTAAAATAAATTAACATTAGAATTTGGTGTTCTGTAAATACAAATACATTTACTATAGAGTGTTTAACAATTGAAAATTCAAATACGTTTTCTATTAACAAATGAGCAAAAATATCCACACGGTGAAATGTATCACTACTAGACAAAATCAAAGTTCCTCCATGACCACTATTACGCCTGTTGTATCTAAAAAGAGGGCAATATTTTTCAATAAAAAACGGTTCTCCATTTTTCAACCAATGTTAATAGCTACAATTTGAGGAAAATTGAGTTCCTCTAGTAGTAAAAATAAATCGTTTATTTTGCGTCTTAACGATTGAGCGTTGATTAGGAGCACGTTTAATTTACTGTTCTTATTGTTATTCTTATTTTTACTATAACTATTAAAGGAGACTTGTTCCTTATGACGTGTCAATATCGATATTAGTTTTTTGGATGGCGAATGTAATTTCTATGACTTTCCCTGGAACGCTGAAGGAACATAACTCTTTCCGATGAGACGTACGACTCGTAAGCTGCTAGATCCTCTTGTGCTTCAGATGAGTCCAATCCGTATGCTTCAAAATATCTTAAGTACAATTTTCTTAATTCTTTTAACTCAAAAATAAACCTTCCAAGGCCAAGAAAAATCTGATGCTAGTGCTAGTAAAACCTCCGTAGCATACATTTTGTGGTTGATCACAAAGGAAATCAAGGTACAAATGTATTGCTTTAAATAATTCTGGTTCACGAAGTCTGGATAATTGAGTCCATCCGTCGCTTGAATTTTTAGTTAATCTTACCCTTGATGGTGTCATTGGATCAATTAACAAGCTGATCTGAATTCTATACTTGTTGTTTTCTTGTGTGATTCTTTATCGTTATTGGTTGGTACGGTAGATGGTACAAAACATTTAAATGTACTTGTAGTTATCGACTCAGCTTTTGTCTTATTTGAAGAACAGGAAGTAATACTTGTTTTGCAATTTGTGTCGTTATTTGACTTATTAATTTTGTTAGACCACCTCACTGAAACATTTCTTAGCCAAAAATTTGAACTGAAGAGTAAATCGGCATGGTTTTTATTTTTAAAGCCTAATTTGAATGAAGTTTCCAAGGATTTATCAGTTTCTGTTAATAATGGAAAACATCGGATAAAATCTTTTCTTTAACGTACTGAATAATATGAGTATTTGTGTATTTTGTTGGCACGTTATTGATTACTATATAATACCATTCTTCTTTTTTTTAGTATGTTTCTCATCTTTATCAGTAGTATGTGGGTCATTCGTCCGAATATTTTCCCACTACGTCCTTAAACGAATTTAATTCTAAATGTTGGGGTATTTTGGTATTGTCAATGATTGTAGTGTGCATTATTTCTAAAGATTTGGATAGGTTAATAAAGTTTGATTTTATACCTTCTAATTCCGATTTAATTTCAGAATTTGAAGGATCGTGTATTTGAATCTTGATATTACTATCAATATTAGAATTGTCGAAAAATGTGGATCCCAGATGAAACAAATCTTGTTGCATCTGATTTTTTCTGCAATGAGATTGTACTTTGCTTAAAATGTGATTGGTACACCTCGTGTATTTCATCAATTTGCTTTTGCATTTGTTGCCATTTAGATTCATTTTTGTCCAGCAAATCATATGTTTAAGTTATTGTTGGTAGAGCGTCCACTAGTTTTTTTATCATTGAGCCCATAGATTCAAAATTTTCAACAAGGATTTGATTTTGAAGGACTTGAGTCACTTTATCGTGAAGATATTTGAGATTGGGTGATTCACAAAGAACACAGAAGTAACGCAACCTTTGACACTTTTGTTGAGACAACATCTTTCAATACGTTCTTTCCAGTCCTGTACAGTCTATGCAAAATATACGTAGGCACTCACCACTACACTTTAATTTATATTTGTCTTTAAGTTCAGGGAATTCTCTTCTACAAGTCGTCATTTGGCCATTTTTAAAAATTTTTAGTTTAAAAATAAATATATTGTTTTTATTTCGTCAAAGAATTTTAAACACGGAAAAAATAATAATTTCTAAAGTCAATAGGAAATCAAAATGAATTTCTAAATCGTCAGCTCTTTTGTTTAAACGTACAATACGTTATTGTCAACTAATCAAAACAAACAAAATTTAGTACTTAGTAGTCAATGGGGGTCAATGCTAAAAAAATTCAAGTCACCTACAGCAAAAACAAAACACTGAATTTAACAAACACAACTAGTGCGATGACGAAAAAAAAAGCACGTCCGAACTGCACGACAACCAAACCAGTACTCAATCTATAACAATAGACTTATAGTTTGCCTGTAGAATTGTGTTGTCCTTAACAATGTAGGCTGGATCTTTCAGCTCCAGTTCACAGAATACGTCCGTGTAGGTATTTATTCTGTGTCCAGTTTATATTCTTAACAGTGGACTTCTATGGTTATAAATTGATGACCCATCTTCCAAAGGCAAACTCCTTAAAGAAAACGCAATAATTAATTGGGAAGCTACATATTATTAATATATGGTAATTTATAGCAATAGCAAACGTTATTTTTTTTTACGAATTAATTTATCAAAAGCTCTTTACGTTTGTAACTGTTATTGACCATATACTAACCACAAAATTGATTAGGTAAACTTAAAATCAAATTAAATAACATACAATACAACAAAATATTTTTTTTATTTAAACGATTCCTGCAGTTAATTGATCCTGTTTCACTGTGGCAATATACCTAAATATGAGATACAACAATGCACCAAAATAACAGCAAAGGGGGACAAACTCAAAGTGCGTTAGTTTACAGCTATATAGAGGAAGAAGAGTATAAACATTCACATACATTTCAAAAATTTGACACATATCTTCGAACATTTGAACCACTTATAATACTAGTTATTGAACTAACAAAACTTCAAACATAATTTGTAGAACAATGTATCTTTTAAAGCTCATAGTACCTAAAAATAATTTTTTAACGATTTTTCATTAGTCATATCCTCACCAGAATTTGTTCAATTCAATATAAAAATATTTTGCTAAACAAATACTAAAATACTACATATACAAATTCCTTAATTGGCAATCGCCTTACATACTAACAGTTATAATTTTTACCAGAGAAAGAGTACTGATTTGTTCTTAAGTATTATAATTATACCAATATTAAGAATGTTTAAACTTCTTGATAATGGATACACTAACTAAATTGAGATGATTTCAATATCACAAACTGCTACAATGAAGAACACAATGACAACATATAGGTGTTTCAAGATGCATTTTTCTCTAGTATGTGTAATTACAATTACTACTTAAGAATTAAAAACAACTTAAAAATATGAACTTAATTGAAACAAACAAACATTTTTAATAGATCATCTATGACCCTGAATATTTTGTAAATGATTAGGAGCATCTGCAAACATAACTTTAAGATGATAAGCCTCTGCTACTAGCAATCCGACATCAGATCCCGTCCACTCTGAGTAGGCAAATTTTTGTAACAGCAACATAAGTCCCTGAAAATCTGTTTCGCCCAGGCCAATTTTTTTCTCCATTGTAACAAACAATGCGTTAGCACACACGTACAGTTGAAATAAAGCGTAATGAATCATTTTCGCCAAATATGTATCCCATAATCTTATTGTACATCTTAAAGGCAATTTCTAGTGAGTAAATTATTTAACCAACTAAACGAAAATTGTAAATAGTCCATATTGTGATAAGTTAAATGCTTATGTAGGGTATTGTCCACTAGTTGAATTAATTCCTTCAAATGATTTACTTTCCTTTGAATTCCCAGTTGAGCAAATACGTAATTGTCTTGAATGCCATCTAAAAACTTTGAGAGACACCAGAAGGAATCTGCTTCTATTATATCACGTTGTTTTACTTAAACATATCAACTAAAAATAACTCAAAAGGCTGATCATCGAATATAACTTCTTGCAGAAAGACTACAAAAAAAGGTGTGTCACTAAGTCATTAATTCCTTGTACATAACCAGATGCTGGATGCCTTATAGCCCAAATAAACAAAATCCGCTCAAACATTTGTTGAACTACACCTTGTTGAAATAAAGGAATAGAGGGATTCATTCGGGGTACATCAATATGTATTTGATGATAGGTATCTTGATGCTTCGTTTCTCTCAGTATCATAATATTGTTTAACTAAATTCCAATAATCCTGTCGTTTTCTCTCTAACATTCCCTGTCTCCTCTCCTGATTGACAGGTAAATACCCTGAGAGTAATCTCCATGTAGTAGCACGCACTTTTACAGGAATTCCGGACCAACTAAGTTTACACAGTTCCGCTATTGTAGGAGTGCCTGCCAACAAACTTTCAAATCGTTCTAATTTTGACTCACAATCTTCATCTTGATTATTAGTGTTTCAAGTTGCTGTGGACGCCCCGGTATTCGATTATTTCTTACAGTTTCAATGTTTCTAATTGATGTTGGGGTATTTACAGACTGATCAGATGATGTTCTATGATTATTTAAAACGTTTAAAGCAGCAGATTCTGACACTTTTTTTGATATATGAGTATCTGGAAAAAAAAACTGCATCTTTGGGCAGAATTAAAGAAATTGAAGACTTACTTTCAACACCTGATATTATACAAAACTCATCATCATCAACAGCCCAAGCATCACTAACAGATGCTTGAAACTCTTGAAAAGAAGTAGATCCAGCCAGTTTAGATCTTCCGCCGCTTTTTAATGTCTTTCTTTTTGGACTGGGTCTAAATATTGTAATATCAGTAAACACAACAAAAACGTTAATATCGAAATTTTACCTCCCTGGAATGGCTTTTACTATTCTTTTTCCAAAAGGACGTTTTATCATTTTCCGTTATGTATCCCATCCATGGTATTAATTTAAATTACATAATTTTTACTCGTTTTATTATGAAATATTCATAATACTAGTTTAATTATCGGTTAACTCCTTTAAGGTTATGTATAATATCTAGTATACGCTAACGGAACTTTTATTTTTACACGTTGTACTTTTTAATAAAATGATTACTTCAGAATATACCGGTTGTTGTCAAAACTACTTAATAATAAAAATTTAAAAATAATTTTTTTCTAACCTCCGGAATTTTACAATTAGTAAATGAAATTAATTTAAAACAATTTTTTGAACAGCATTATAGAATTTTATAGCATGCGAAAATGTGTTATAATAAACACACAACAGTGTATCTTGTTCCCGGTTTCACAATTTTCATCGTTTCACCTTCATATCACTATTCGACAAATAACTTAACCGGCGGGTAAACTAATGCTAACCCACCTAAAAGCTCTTCGCTGGTTAACTTGTATTCGAAGTAATTAGCAAATTTTTATTATTTCGTATACTAGGCATTTCTGTAATTGTTGAATAATTGTTTAAACTTTGTTCATTCTTTAATGTATGGAGTACGATAAATGAGATTTCGACATTTCGTGATTCAGAAAATTGGCGTGGAGTAGAATTTAAAAGTAATTGGTAATAAAATCTGAGCAATAGAACCGCAACAATTAAACCACGTAATACTTGTAAAGCTACGATTATGTCTGGCTCTGCATTTTTAATCGAATTCATTAAAGTAATTAAGCATCTACTTCAAGTAAAAACATTTGAGTTTGGTGTACAAACAACAATAATACATAACCTATGTTTACTACATTTTTCATATCGGCTATGAGCAGAAAAGCGCCATCTGGTCTGTTTGACATTCGCTCGGAGAGAACCATAAACTCATTTTTCCCATAAGAAACCATTGGGGTGATGTTGTTTTGGGGAATTTTAAAGTATTTTTGAGAGAAATTAGGGGTATTTAGACGTTCAGACTATCTTTAATGATTTGTAGTTCTTTACTAATATTTATATTCGCAATTGTGTGTTTTATTTTAATAATATTTCTGTTAGGACGTAGCATTTGTATTTATATTGCGGTTCTTTATTTTAAGTTTTAAAGGTTGTATTTTGCTTGTTTAAGTGCGACTTTCGATTTTATTCCTTGATTTTATTCCAGTAATTTTAAATATAATTTTGATTTTATAGAAAACTCTTCGAACAAATAAATAATTTAGGTAAATTGCCGTATTTTTGTTAATTTGTAATTATTACTTTTCAAGGTAATATGCCTACATTCTGTGCCGTTGTAACTAAAAAGTATCCGAAATAAAAATATATTAAATAAATGCTGCATAGTACCTTAAATGCTTGAAAAGTAATACAAAAAATCACTGAAATTCCGCAAATGCCCAAAAACCACATAAATTTCTCTTACAACACTCTTAAAACAATTTAAACATGTTTGTTAAATAGTACAGGCAACAATTAAAATAAACTTCAATTATTTTTATTCGTCATGAATTATAATTCATAGTTACACTTGCACTAGAACAAATTCAAATAACTGAAATGCTAGAGAAGTTGAATGGTAAAGTATGAAACCTTAACCTTGTTTGATACTCACCGTCGAGTTAATTAAAACAAAACACATAATTGTCAATATAAATGTTTGTCGATCGCTTTTTCATAAACCCATGCTGATGGGGTGATAAAGTAGAAGCTACAGTAGTATATAGTTCTTCTGCTAACAAACTTTCAAAACTTTAGAAAAAATTACACAAAATTACTATGGGACGATAGTTAGCAATATCATTTATGTCATTAGACTTATATACAGGAGTAATACGACTGACCTTCCAGAGTGTTGGAAATACCCCTGAGGCAAGTATAACATTGAATAAATGCGTTAATGGCTTGACAAAGATAGATGCACAATCTTTAACCAAAAGCCCGGTATTTGATCATTGCCCATAATAAATGAAGCTTTGATTTTGTTTAGGTGTCGAAGCACGATGTTCTCAGTAACTTTGTAATTTCCTATCTGGTCCTTGACATGTTTGCTCAGGAGTTTTTCAGTGTTCCTTGTAAATGATTTACTGAAATGTTCAGCAAACCCATCTAAAATATCCTGCGGTGTCCTAAGTTCCACATTATTGTAAACCATACGCCCGGGTATTCTTGAGGTACAACGCTTGCTGTTAATAAAGGTCCAGAATTTTTAGGATCGTGGTTAATATTGTTTTCTATGTTTTTATATAATTTCGGTAGCACCCGCGTTCAGATTGTTTAAATATTTTACGCGCATTTCTGAATGCAGATCTGTTAGCTACAGTTGGATAGGATATCATTTTTTTATGATATTTAGTTTTGATCTTTAATAAGTTAATTACTTTACTATCATACCAAACAGGATAACATCTACCTGGTGACTTTCTGTGTTTCAACGGAACGTAGGTGTTAAACAGATTGTAAATTTCCGCATATACATGTTGGCAGCAGTCATTTGTTTCATGTGAAGAAAATACATTCGACCAATCCTTAGTTGAGAGAGATGTATATAATGATAGAACGTCTGCTTTTTAAAGTTATAACTAGACCTAGATGTAGTACTAGTAAAATTACTATTTGTTGATATTGATAAATTAAACATTAGCGCTGGATGATGCCCATCTTCGGAGACCAGAGTGTCTTCTGCCTTTCTAACATTGCAGATAATTCTTTTAGATACAAACACCAAGTCCAGTAATCTATTGTTTTTATTCAGCAAATCGTTACATTGTTGCAAGTCATTGATGACCATAAAATCATTTAAGCAACTTATTTTAGAATTTATTTTGTTGTTTATTAACCATTCGCGATAAGCTGGTAAATTAAAATCACCTATTAAGATTATGCTAGAAAAATTTACACTAGATTCAAGGTAGTTAAAAACAATTCATATACTTCCAACCTGGATTCAGGGGGTATATATGTGCAAATGCAAATAAATTGTTTATTATTTAATGTAATTTTAGCAGCTACAACGTCTATTTCATCAATTGGCAAGTTTAGCGGAATACGAACGCAATCAATTGTATTTTTAATTCCTATAAGTGCACCTCCTCCCTTTTATTTGACGTTCTATCCGATCTTAATATACAGTAATTATTAGGAAATAGTTCATAGCTGTTGATGTTATCCTTTATCCACGTTTCAGTTAAAAGTATGATGTCAAAGTCACTTGCACAAATATTATTATAAAGTTCCACACATTTAGAATTTAAACCACGTACATTCTGATAATAGAAGGAAACATTATTAATTTTATTTACATAATTAGTTAGTTTTTTTCACATTATTTTTGTTTTCTACAATCTGTGGTATACCATATATGTATTTGATGGTTAGGTTCACTTTTCCATTATCATGTTGATCTTTTAATTCGGTTCGTAGTTGTCTAAGATATTCTTGTTGAGCACGCGATAGATCGGACGAAATCTTGATATTACCGAATTTAATTGAGGTTGACTCTCTTAGCACTTTTTAGCTTCAGATACAGTTTCAAAATTATTTTGATAGGACGTATTTTATTGGTAGGAAATGAGCCAAGCCTTATGATCTTAACAGTACTTACGCTCACGGAAAGATTTTTAAATAAATTCATAATATATAAAGTGTCATCACTTATCCTGTCCTTACTATCAGCCTTAGACGACTCCGGAACATTGTACAATATGATATTACAAGCACGCTGTTTCTGATCTTCAATTTCACTCATATACTGAAAAGGATTCCGCATTTGGATAGTATCTTTAATTTCTGATAATTCAGATTTAAGTTTTTTGTTTTCATCTTCAATCGTTACTATACGTTCATTTAAGATTTTAAATTCATTTGATATTGTTAATAACAAGTCTTTTTAAATGATTCAAATTGATTTTCTAATATGCGGTGCATCGTCGTTTCAAATTCATTTGTATTAAAGTCTGTTGGAGTTTCTGTACAATCATTGTTCGGTAAGCACGACTCGCACACCCACTTATCGCCATCAGTTAGATTGGATTGAGATAAGTAGTAATCAATTCTCAAATTTTGTAGCTGGGAGCACACAGGGTGTACCCAAACTTTGCATACTTTACATTCCAGTGCATTTGAGCGAGGGCAGATATTACAATTTTGAACCATTGTTGCAAAGTATACGTATTTTCCAAAAGTGATAAGAAAACAATGACCTTACAATTTACTTTTACTATTGAAATGTAAAATATGGTTTACTTGCCCCAATTTTTTTTAATTAGTACAATATTTGTACATCGAAACGTCGATTTAATATCACAAATTAGATTTTCACAAATTAAATTTTAATTTTATCACTTACTCGTTTAATCGTTTTTCACACGCTCAAAACACGTCTTTACTGATCCACAACCACACAATATATTCTCTTAAATTTCTCTCAAAAGACTTTAAAATCTATCAAAACAAAATCAACCCAATGTTTATCTTATAGGAAACTGAGATTATGGTTCTCTCTAAGCGAATGTCAAATTGACAGATGGTGATTTTCTGCTCATGGCCAATACAAGTTCCTTATACTTGAATACGATTTATATGTGTGTATTGTATGAGAGACTTGGTGAATAAATAATCCTTAATACCCAGGAGTAAATATATGTTATAATTAGATAAGGACACCATTTGAATATGTATTTAATGTATATTTTTATCGCGCAAATATGTACTAACACACTTAACTACTAAACAAAACCCCATCT
The DNA here is from genome assembly GCA_030710515.1 of Abscondita cerata. Taxonomy (NCBI): domain Eukaryota; kingdom Metazoa; phylum Arthropoda; class Insecta; order Coleoptera; family Lampyridae; genus Abscondita; species Abscondita cerata. The sequence goes on along the minus strand of JALBCR010000519.1, from coordinate 460,543 downwards.
TATACAAACAAATAACGACTTCAAATCTGTATTGCTAAAGACAACCCAGTGGTTTGTCTATGATAACAGTTGTTTGTTTGTGACCTTCAAGACATGAGGTCACATGCAGATGCCTAATTTCAAAGAGATTCGAGTATACCTGCCGGGTATTTATTATGCTGCGATGCAGATTATTTTCGATTTCGGGGTTAGTACATCATGTAGCCACAGAAATGTGATGTAGCTGCTATATTCACAGTAAACGGTTTGTTGTATTTGTGTTTGGTTTGAAAATTTTACCTAAAACACGTTCTTACGTTAAATAACGTTTATTTTATTAAATTTCGTTATGAGCATATTATAAAATTTGTGTTGGTTAAATGCAATTATTTTCCAATGTTATTATGACAATGTTCAATACACTTAACCTTAACATCAATTGACATAATATTCATCTGCAGTCGTCACAGTGAATAATATCGTTAATTGCGTTTAAATAACAATAGCGTAACAACTCACAAATATTCTCAATATTCACCTGGTTATGGAAGAAGCTAATGATACAAGCACCCTGGAAGGTACGAGTATCTGCGAGGAAGCCAGCCGCAGTTGTCGTAACAAGAAAAAGCAAAAGGAACCTCATGCTGTCCAGTGTGCAGTGTAACTTTACGGCGTCGAAATTGATGTACATGTAGTGTCTGAAATTGATAAATTAGTCAAACTATCTGTTACAAAACATAAGGTAAATGGAAAAACATCCCTTCACCTTCAGCAGTTAATGGAGCAAAAATGGCAACAAACAGTGGGAAACATATCAAAAAGTCAGATCAAATAGACAAGGAAGGCAAAGGGTCAAATCTCGGAAAAGACGTTTGAGGAAATTATTTGCCCCATATGCAATAAAGAAACAAATGAAGATATAAATTTGCATGTAGAGATGTGTCTACGTAGATCAGACAATAATGGAGGAGATAGTGATGAGAACATTGATGTTGAAGGTGGCTTTGAAGAGTATGAATGGGCTGGACAGTCAAGAGTTCGCGCTACTTCTCTTCAAGGAAGTGTATCTACTTTGGGTACTTCATTAACTGGTACTGATGAAGATGAGGACTTAATTGTTGATGGTGATGATGCGCAGATGTATGGAGCAGCTCAGTACTCTGAGAGAGATATAATTATACCTGGTGGTGACAAAGAGTAGGAAGCACTAAGAATGGCAATTCTTGGTTCTGAGACTACGAATTCAGATGAGAATGATTTAACTTCTAAAAACCGAAGTTGTAAATGTTAGTGGGGACCCTATATTAGAGGCTTTAAAAACCGTATTCGAGAGTTAGAGCAAAGAGAGCAAACTTGGGATGACATGTATAAATGCTTAATTTGTATGGAACGATATAAAACCCCAGTGATTTCTGTGTGTTGTTGGCATGTACATTGTAGAGCAATGTTGGCTTCAAACCTTAGGTGCGAAAAGTTGTGTCCCCAATGTAATATGATTACCTCACCTACCGATTTACGTCGCATTTATATGTAGGAAAATAGATCTGAAGTACATAAGCCAATTACTGTGATATTAAAATGGATTCCTTTCCATGCTTTAAACTTATTCTAGTTAATAACGGAATAATTGTAATTAACTTGTGAATTTTCAACTTAATTTTCTATATTTTTGTCAGTATTTATTTATGCGAGTACATAATTGTTTTTCAGTTCAGTTCAGTTCAGACAGCTTTCTTATTATGTGAATGCTTAGTCAAAAATTATCATTTTAAGTAATTTATAGAAACTGTATATTAAGTTCAAATTTGTGAGTTCTTGTATGACCAGAAATGCATATTAAACAAATACTTTTGTATGTTATACATTAGTTACTGATAGTTTCCGTTTATCTGTTGATTTTTTACAAATAGCTTGAAGAATTAAGCACAGCACTAAATACTAATAACATACGCGTCTATTTTTAATTATCTTAAAAAATCAAATATTAAAATAAAATATGGTCAGAATGAAAAAAGTAAACAAATTCAACTGTACAAGATGGGCAAATTTCGACGTTTGTATAGGGTATCTCGGTAACCATAAGGGATAGAGAAAATGGATGTCGGTGTCTAGATCTGTTTTTTCGAGATAAACTTATTGGCGAAAACTAGAATCGGCTATCGTCTTTTGTTTTCGAGTTACAGCGAAAAGATCGGTTTTTCTATATTTTGAAAAGTGTCTCTATATCCTAGTTGTTTATTAAGTTAGAAAAAAACTAGTAATACCCTTTAGACACTTTTGAGAGGAATTGAATGGCGTTGACGTATTTTAAATATCTACATTTGTTTACGAGTTATGAAATACTTTTTTTTTCTTTAATAGAAACCATAGTTGGCTGTGATTTATTTTGATAGAGTTTTTTTTTTCTCTTTACGATGATATATATCATATATACAGTCAATCATAGTTAAACTTAGTCAAAAGTCATATTTTTCCAAAGGTATTTAGTTTTAATTTTATGACGGATGTCGTATGCTGCCTCTAATTACGTTCCCACATTTTCATTCTTCAATCGTCTGAAAAGTACGAAATGTCTTACGAAAACTATAATAAGTATATAAGTTAAATGCTTTATTCAAAATAATAACAATTCCGACATTGCATCGGAAATATACTTTAATCGTTATCCAGAAAGAAGGCAACCTCATAAGTCAATTTTTGTTAAATTAAAAGAAAATCTCACGAATCATTGCTATTACATTTATAGCAACTTCTTCAGCATCTTGAATGTTCTACTTTTTCGGTCTTGGCTTGTTAAATGTTCCATGATTCGTGAGATTTCCTTTTAATTTAACAAAAATAGACTTATGAAGTTGTCCTCTTTCTGGATAACGATTGAAGTATATTTCCGATGCAATGTCGGAATTGTTATTATTTTGAATAAAGCATTCTAACATATCATAGTTTTCGTACTTTTCAGAGGATTGAAGAATGAAACTGTGGTAATGTAATTAGAGGCAGCTTCACATACATGACATTCGTCATAAAATTAAAACAAAATGTCTTTGGTAACTATGATTGACCTTATATGATATACAGGGTGTCCAGAAACTCTCCTGACAAACGAAGACCGGAGATTCCTCAGATAATTTTAAGACAATTTAACCCAATTCACCTAGTCCGAAAATGCTTCCTAAGGGAGCTAGAGCTCTTTGAAGATGGCGCCTTGTAAATAGTTTTTTTTAAATACTTCCAGAACGCTTCTACTTAGAAAAGCAAAAACTGGTATGCTTGTTTAGCCTTCAGAGATGAATCGATTCCATCAATTGCGAATTTCTAGTACCGGTCATAGGCGTCCGTTTTGGGTAGGTCAACGGTTATTTTAACGCACAACTTTTTGTCTTTAACTTTTAAGCATTTGTGACACTAGATTATTAAATTTGTAGGTATTCTAGTACTAAAAGGTACTCTTACTTTAAGTCATTACGATACACCGTTTTCTAGAAAAATGGATTTGAAAATTTTTGTTTTTGTCATTAAAGTTAAATATATATTTTTTGCACTAGTTGGTTCTGAACTGCCAACAAAAGTAAAACCTACATTTTTCATTGTCAAACTGTTGTCAGTTCGCGAAGTTTATCTTTTAATTTTTTACTTTACCAGGCGCCATCTTCAAAGAGCTCTAGCTCCCTTAGGAAGCATTTTCGGACTAAGTGAATTGGGTTAAATTGTCTTAAAATTATCTGAGGAATCTCCGGTCTTTGTTTGTCAGGAGAGTTTCTGGACACCCTGTATATCGACGTAAAGAAAAAAAAACCCTATCAAAATAAATCACAGCCAACTATGGTTTCTATTAAATAAAATTAGTTCACAACTACTAAACAAATGTATCAACGCCATTTAATTCCTCTCAAAAGTGTCTAAAGAAGGTATTAAGGTAGGTGAATACAATATGCACATGTTGGTAATATGCCCACTAGCTGTAGTTTAATTATTGTACGATAGACGACGGTACGTACCATCGCATAGTGTGGCCTATACACCTACTCTCTTGTGTCGATCAACAATATGGTCAGTAGCCCGCGCGACACGAGTGGAACCGTTACGTATTATTTTATAAGACGCCATTGTAATATTTATTCGTCAAGTTTTTTATTATATAGTTGTAAAACAAAGTGGTATTAAACTGAACTATCTTGTCTTCTATAGAAGAGTACTGAAGCTTAGATTGTGGTGAAAAGCGATCGATTTTAAGTTACGCCTTAGGCACAAATTATTACTTAACCTAATTTTATTTCCTGTATAGCAATATGCCCACCATGCTGAGTTGGCAATATGCACATGAGCATATTGCTAGCACATGCACGCATTATCAGCTTTTTGCTTTCATACAATTTATTAGTGTACATTATTACAGATATGACTGGTAAAGTGAGAAATCGAGGCATTAGGAGTAAGTGGACACGAGAAGACTTAGAAAATGCGGTCTCAGCTGTATAGGAAGGTCGAATGTCTCGTCAAGGTGCTTCAAAAACATTTTCAATACCGAGAAGAACTTTATCCAGATATGTTGATAGTAACCAAACCTGTAAGGCAAAAATGGGGCGGAAACCAGTACTAACTGCTGCTCAAGAAAGAGAACTGTCAGCAAGAATAATCCAATTGGCAGAAGTTGGTTACCCACTAACATCAAGGACAGTTCGAAGGTGTGTTTTCAATTTCTGCACCGAAAATGGTATCCAAAATAAATTTTCTACCATGTCCAAAATGGCTGGCCGGTATTGGCTTAATAGTTTTTAAACGTAATCCTGCAATAAGTCAAAGAAAAGCACAAAGTATGAACCCCGCGCGTGCCCAGAAACTAAACCGATTCATCGTAAATGACTACTTCGTAAAACTGAAAGAAATTCTTTTGGAACTGGATCTCATGGATAGCCCAGGAAGGATTTTCAACGTCGATGAAAAAGGCTGTCGATTAAGTTTACATCATCAACAAAGTGTTTTCGCAAAAAAAGGCGCGAAACGTGTACACTTGGTAGCACCAGAGCATGGAGAAAACGTCACAATTGTCTCTTGTGGCAATGCTTGCGGTAATTACGTCCCGCCAACAAATCTTTTTAAAGGAAAAAGGATGAAACCTGAATGGGGGATACATCACCTCCGGAATCACTGGTGCTCATGACCCCTAAAGATAATATGAACATTACTCAATGGATAAATCGGTATTTCGTTTGTTCGAATACCACTGGGATGATCAGGTACTCCAATACTGGGCAAGATACAAGGATCGAAACATCACAAAGCAGCGGTTTGGAGAAATTTTTAGTGTTGTCTAGGATAAAAGCGTAACACCAGCAAATATAAAGGCTGGTTTTGCTGCAACCGGTATTTTCCATTCAATCCCGAAGCAATACCGGAATTGCCATTTGCCACAAGTGAGGTTACTGAAATAAGAGACGAACTAAAACAGCCGATCGTTGAACCAATCAAAGCAGTGTCCTCTAAAGCAGGGCCATCGAAAATACGAAAGAGACCAAGAACTCCAAGTAGCTCCTTTGATGATGACAGCTCAGAACTTCCAAGTAGCTCCTCTGATGATGACAGCTCCGAAAAAGATACCTCTGAATCAAATGATGATTTTTCCTCACCGAACGCACTTAATACGTCAATAACAAGAATGTTAGAGACTCCGGAAAAAGTTGTCAAATCTGTAACAAATGTTAAGCAGAGGGCCATAAACAGTCGTGCTCTTGTAGTATAAAAAGCAGTTTTTGGCAAAAACGAGATAGCTACAACTTTCACAATTACGTCAACACCCAAAGTCACATGATCTACAGTTACATCAACACTCAAAGCTACAACATCTACAGTTACGACAACATCCAAAGCTACAACGACACCCAAAGTTACAAAATCTAAAGCTACATTAACACCTAAAGCTAAATCATCAACTAAAGCTACGAACAACGAAAATAACACAGCAAATGCGGATAAGGAAAACTGGTATTGTGCAGTGTACCAGATGAATGAAATTTCTGATATGCGCCTGTGTATTGTCTGTCAAAAATATGTTCATAAGGATTGTGTGGGCTTAACCAAAGAAATGAAAGACAGTTTTATTTGCCCAATATGCGAATAATATAATTTTTTTAGTGCCCTTACTTAGTAGGTTGAAAATAAATATTTCTCTTAAAAGCATCGCTTTTTTCGTGCATGGCCATATTAACAACACGTGTTGGTAATATGCCCATTTACACATTTTTTTAATTGGTAAAACAGTTCAAAAGTAATTTTTCACGACAACCATTTTTTTTTGGAATCTGAAGATGTTGAACTTTATCATGGAATAATTGTTATTGGTTATTACCCAACATCACCTTATTTAAAAAAAAAATCACTTAGGGTGGGCATATTGTATTCACTTACCTTACTAGTTTTTTTCTAACTTAATAATCAACTACGATATAAACACTTTTCAAAATATAGAAAAATCGATCTTTTGGGTGTAACTCGAAAACAAAAGACGATAGCCGATTCTAGTTTTCACCAATGAGAAACCCTATACAAACGTCGAAATTTGCCCACCCTGTACAACGTGATAATCCGAAGCATTCTGTTTACCCTAAGGAATTTGAAAAGTCCGATTTATATGTTCCTAAGTTTTTAGGATATTTCCAGTATCAGAACACTTAACAATATCTAGTAGAAGACGTTTTGCGTAATAATTTTTAAATTTAACCAAACACTAAAAATATTGGAAAAAATATTTAATAATGTTTCAAAACGTACGAGGGTTCAAATCCCATTCCGATCGTTTTTCAGTTCTATTATTATTTTAAAAGTACAGCGTTTAATTTCTATAGGTAAAGAGGCATTAGTTTTATTTTTTTACTTGAATTTTTAAAACATTTTTTTTAAATTTTTTTTGTTTCTTAACCGATTAATTTGAAATTTGGCACGCTGATTACTCATGCTCATTCGCATAAACGTGCAAAATTTGACGTTTATCCATCAAGCTTAAAGGGCTGGAACCGCCCTTGTAATGTATTTAATTGCTCGAAACTTTTTTGCTTTTGACTTTTTGCTAATTTCATTCACATGGGATGGAAGATCATTTAAAAACACGCAAAAAAGGTTTACTTGTTTCACCTTCGTAAATCGAGCCGTTTTCGAGAAAAACGACTTTAAAGTTTGTCTTGCACCAGCATACATGATACTGATTTATTTCATTTTTGACATTTCAACGAAGTGTGCCTTGAGAACAATTGCTATACAGTGTTTTATACTCCTATGAGATCAAAGACAGGCATTTTGAAATAATAAATTATTTATTTATTTTTAATCAAAACGAAGAATAATAATTACAATAATTTTTTGGGCACCTCAATACCTCGCAATTTAATATTAATGACAGCTTTCACTTTTATAATAGATTTTCAAATTGCCTCCCGTCTTCCTCAATGCACAAATTAAGTCTTCGCAAAAATTACGACGAACTCGAAAAAATTCCCTCCTTTTGTCTAATTGCTTTAGAATTAACGATAATTCGCTCTCTCAACTCTTCTACGCTGTTTACTGGCGTCTGATACACTAAGGATTTTAAATGGCCCCAAAAGAAAAAGTCCATTGGGTTTAAGTCTGGCGATCTGGAAGCCCCTCTACATACCCAGCGTCCTATCCATCTGTCAGGAAACGTTTCGTTTAAAAATCTCCTTACAGCTACGCCATAATGTGGAGGAGCTCCATCTTGTAACAACTACATTGAATTTCTAAGGTGAAGGGGCACATTTTCCAACAGAACAGGCAACTGATTTCTTAAGAAATCTAAGTATGCCTCACTATTCAGCCTAGGTTGCAAAAATATGGCCCGATTAAATGATCTCCTACTATGCCAGCCCACAAATTAACGGAAAATTTGTTTTGAAAATTGCGTTCCACTGTCACATAAGGATTTTCATCAGCCCAATAATGTTCATTGTGTAGATTTATTACGCCATCGTGTCCAAATCTCCAGCTTCATCAGTAAAGAGCAAATTCCTAAAAGTTTTCATCGCCGTTGTAAAGATCAAGGATCCTATTGCACATGCGCACTCGAGCCATAGGATCTTGAGGACTCAAGGCCTGAACTTTTCGGCAATGGTAGGGATGAAGGAGTTGTTCTTGTAATACCTCGTGCACTGAACTTTTTGAAATATTGCCCAATTGAGCACCAATTCTTCTTACACTAAGTTTAGGATCATTTTCGATGTATTCTAATATGCCTCGTTCAACTTGACGCGTTCGGGTTCGTATTTGTCGACCTGCGTCAGAATGTCTGTTTAAAAGAGCCGAATTCTCCTAGCCTGGTGTGGATGGTACTAAATAGTCTTGATTGCGGAATGCTGCACCATACAAGCGTTTTGCTTCCTACGCATTCCCACCAGCTACACCGTAATAATAGTGCATATCCCTTAATTCATTCTTGGAATATGTGTTATCCATTTTACTAAATTGAAATTCACCAACTGAATTTATTTAAAACAAGTTACTAATAATCTGTCGAAAATGTTTCCATATTATTATGACTTTTGTTCCCATAGCATTATTTTGTTCTCAAGGCACACTTCGTTGAAATGTCAAAATTAAATAAATCAGTATCATGTATGCTGGTGCAAGACAAACTTTAAAGCCGTTTTTCTCGAAAACGGCCCAATTTACGAAGGTAAAACAAGTAAACCTTTTTGCGTGTTTTTAAATGATCTTCCATCCCATGTAAATGAAATTAGCAAAAAGTCAAAAGCAAAAAAGTTTCGAGCAATTAAATGCATTACAGGGGCGGTTCCAGCCCTTTAAGCTTGATGCGAATGATCACGAGTAATCAGCGTGCCAAATTTCAAATTAATCGGTTAAGAAACAAAAAAAATTTAAAAAAAATTTTTTAAATATTAACTTTAAAGTGCTGTAGATCATTTACCTTTGAGTTTTCAAAAAATGTTATAGAAACTTGTGGCCTTTATTTTTACTCTAAAATTAGCACCCGAAGTTTTTGCGCATAATGTACACTCTGTAGATCATACGTTTGTTGTTTGAAACATGGTATAGAGAAACTTAACCAGTTTCTTCGACACCTAAATAATCAACACCCTAGTATCTAGTTTGCAATGGGAACAGAAAATGAACGATAACTGTCTTTCTAAGATGTGCTGGTAAAAAACGGAAAAAAAACTACAATACACAGTGAACAGAAACACACACACAAACTTGTATGTCCATGCCCACGGGTAGACCAGAAAAATCGAAAGATCAATAGGATCCAAGAAATCGAGATTACTGTAATCTGAGAATTGACCCACTACTGCGCACACATATCTTCCATACATATCAAAAGTCACAGATCGCATAGGATGAATTCTAAAAAACACGACATTAAAACCAAAAAGATTCAGCAGACATCAGATCAATAAAGGACAAATGACTGTCCCAGCAGCCGGAGTTTACAGTATACCTTGTTCTTGTTGCAAGGTATACATAGGAACCACCAAGAGATCGATGGGAACGAGACTCAAAGAATATCGATCAAACTGCCGTCTGGGATACACCAAAATGTCAGAGGTTGCCGAACATGCTCTTAGCAATGGAGATCACAAGATATTCTTCGAGAGCTCCAAGTTGCTATCAACGGATAACGGTTATCACAACAGATTAGTTAGAGAAGCAATCGAGATCCACAAACATCCAGAAAATTTCAACAGAAAAGAAGAGACCACCATAAAACTCAATCAGATCTGGAATCCGATCTTCAAGAACGCGCAAACGCAGATCCGAATTTGTATAAGCTGCGAAGTAGAATAGCCTCCATCTAACATCGGAAATGAACGGACCTCTGAAGAAGCTGACCACCTGTGTTAGCGTAACGTTAGACCTAGACCCGAATCTAGACGTCACTTTATCTATATCAATCAACCTTTATCAATAAATAATAGTTCTCATGGGAAATCATTTTACTCATCTTAAACGTATACAAACTGTTAACTATTAATTCAAAAAATTCAAAAATTGAACGTAACAATTACAGAATGAATTAAATGGAAACAAAATTTGCAAATTGTTTCAATTTCAAACATCGGAAGTTCATCAAGGTCTCTTCTTGTGTGGCTTTTGTCGATGAATTGATTCGTGTTGCGCGTATCTAAAGACAAAAATGACGTATTTAAAAATGATGTTAATAAAACTTCATAAATTACTTCAAAACTTTAATAAAATACAATACTGAACTTGTCATAGATTTACATTTTTAACAATATAACTACGTATCATAAAATCTTAATTATTATAAATATATATTCTGAAGATTATCTTTATTGTTCTTATTAATAAGCAAAAAGAGAATACAACATGGAATGTGTTTTTGTCACGTTTGAGCATTAGAAAATCTCGTTACATTTAAATATTTATTATATTATACATCTGAGAAGTGTACAGTTTTAAGAATAAAGTAATGGGACACATTTTTTAAAAATGTTTATTGAAGTTTAAACTTCACATTGCACAATTGTTTCTTAGCAAATGGGGTGCATATGTCTAAATACCGGCAATACAAATATTAAACTGTTAGAAGCATCATTGGGAGTAGAGCAGTAATAAAAACGAAGCATGTAAAGAAATGTCTATTCACTTTATGACTCAAGGCAGCATCCGTCTCATTGCAACACCTTGACGCAACACTAATAACTTTGGGATAGTAATCGTTCCAAAACTGAAAAGGTTTATAGTTGAATGTTGCAGTGTCGCTCATGCTAAAATTTCTGTCTATTATTAGAATTGCTGGGTGTTGTTTCGTAAAGGGATCCCATCTTATAGGATAAATGTTATTTTCAGTTGGATTTGAAAACTTAGCAAAAGCTGTCCAGAATGACATTATGATGTCCGATGTTCGTTTATCTCTTATATCCCATTCCTGCTCGGGAAGTGAAATCCAATATGGAATGCCCCAAACGTAAATCAAGTCAAACAAATGGGGTACTTCCACCATTCAGGAAAAATTGCGGTCGCAGCTTGAGTGTTTGGTTTCATATCGAACCTGTACATAAAAGTTGGTTGATCTTTTGCAAAATAATTCGCGAGTAAGTAAGTAGATGCGCCAATATTTTTTTCCGTAGTGAAATCAGCTATAACTTTTCTTGCTTGGTTTGCGTTTGTAATAGGTGTCGATGGACTGTAGAAAAACAATACCGAATCGGTAACATGATCATAGTTGCAAACTTCGCTGTTATTCGTCGAAAATTCGTTATTAATAATTTCTTTCAGAATTTCTGGCACAAATTCTTCGTTAATTTCTTCATCTGGCAGGTTTTCTGGGTTAAGATTGTCGTAAGCAAACACCTCTTCCATGTTAGTGTAACCAGTTAAAACGGGCACTTTATAAAAAATCTCCTCTTTTCGAAATAACTCTTAGGAAGCTCTGATAAAAACGGAGTATTGTTGGTTAAACCATAATCAATTAAAGGTCTCCAATCAATGTGGGAAGTGTAACTCACTAGTGCTTCCGCTTTTGCCGATCGAAGACAAACCATTAATTCTGACGTTGGTTTTGGATAACACCCGAAGTTTGTAATTAATGTTTCGATTAAACCTTGTCTTCATGAGGATATTTTACGGCTAATGGGTTAAATATGTTTGCACTCATAACGATGGCTTTTGCAAATAAGTTTCTGGATTGGGGATTGATCAGATGAAGACCTACACTAACAGCTCCACTTCCATAGCCCATCAGGCTCACGTTATCAGGATTTCCGTTAAACGATTTGATGTTGTTTTTTACCCACAATAAAGCGGCTTGTTGGTCCATTATTCCGTACTTTCCTGGCGCTTCCCCATCGTTACTCGTAAAAAAGCCCATAACGTTTAATCTATATGCAAATGTTACGACGACAACTCTTTGTCGGTACACTATTGTATGAGGATTCCACATAGCCGGATTTCCTGTAGTAAAGTTGCCTGGATGTATCCATACAATCGTGGCGTATCCCCTCTGGCGGAGGATTACCTGGTAATATCAAAACAGAAATGTTAGGAACACGCATATTTTTCGGAAACGCTACATTCATTAAAAGGAAACAAAGTATGTTACGAAATCTAGTATCGATTATTTTATTTATTGCAGTACATAAATTTGCAACCACGTCGTTTTCTTTCTACATCTATTCTATAGAATATAAATCGGTAGTCCAAATATGACGTGTTCCTTTCCGTTTGGTATTTCAAGATTTACTGGAACACGCGATTAGGTTTTCAGAGAAACCAACTACAAATATTGCTTTTCTTGGTGCGTGCACTGTAGGTAATGATGTATAAACACGCCACAAGAGTCAGCATTTAGCACGGGCTACGTCCGATCTCCGTATGTAGCGCCAAACATAACACGCGATATGAGAAATAACATGTACGAGTAGCAAAATTTAAATCTTCGTAAAAAATAACTCTCTAACATAGATTACAAATTAGATTAAAAGAGCGTAACCGCATAAACGCAATAATGCGTCAGATTTTTAGGTAATTTTCAACAGAAACTTACCTCCGAAAGGTGTAAATACGTTTAAATACAAACAATCTTCGTTAACATCAAAACGTGGTTCCGAAAATAATTGCACAAATGGTAAATCCAAAACTCCAAAAGCACTTTCTTCTTGTAAGCAGGCCGGTGCATACTCGGTAGCGTTTCTGACATCATCCCAACTTGGTAATGGATCAGTCACTGGTGGTGCAAACCTTAATCTTTCTACTGGTGGCAGAGCGTAAGGAATTCCCAAATAAGCGAGCACTCTTTGCGTTCTTATCATTGCCAATTCTTTTCCTATAATTGAACCTTGATTCACAATTGACACCATAGGAGCATCGCGAGAAAAACACGTGCGAAAGATAAACAAACAAAGAAAATTAAAGTATTTCATTCTTAAGATGGAGATTAGTGACCCGATAGAATGGTGGCGACTGAACCAGATTAAGTCAATGCACAGAATTTCAGTATACATATTGCGTGCTGGTTCTCCTTCCTTGCTTTTCATGCAACCCCTAAGCCCTTACCTTCGATCAATTTTGAATAATATTTCTAGACTGGCGTTTTTATTCGAACGAGTTATACTTTCCCCGATATAATCTTGGTTTCTAAGGTCGCAGTAGTAAACTTTTTTAAATTCTATACTCTCCGCATAACCACTTTAATGATTTTGGCACGGTTCAATTTTTATACTTTAGATGTTATCGGATTTTTTCGAGCATTTATAAAGTGGTACAAGCGCCTATTTTAAGCATGACGTTCGTGGTCTCACTGTCTGATGACATGTTTACCTAAAATTTAATAAATTGTGAACATTTGCAAATGTATACTTACCAATTTGTAACAATTACAAAAATTATGTAAAAACTAATTCATTGCCGAATTATGAGTGCACAATTATCAGTTTATTGCAATCCTTTTTTTACTTTTTTCTACAAATTGAAGTTTGTCTTTGTGTTTGTACCTTTATACAGTGGCACCAATAAAGCCCGCATTATGTGGGATTTTTTTATTAAGAACTTTATTCGAAATTTGACTTTAGCATCAGTATATGTGTCATCTATCGTAACATCAAATTTAAATGTTTTCCAAAAAATCAAAAATTGGGTTATTTCTCAAAATATCGAAAAAGTTATTAGAAAAAGTTTTTCTAAATTCAATTTTTAACCTTTCAGTTGCACAATTAAGTTTTTTGCTCATATTTTTACAACAATGCAAAAAATAAAATTATCTTTGCATTACATATGATCAAATTTTATTGTTTTTAGAAAAAAAATTAAATTTGATAGATAATGCGAAATCATTGTCAATTTTCATCTTGATAGTAGCACAAATCGATGCCATAGACGAATTTCGAATAACGTTCTCAATAAAAGATTCCCATATGAACACGATGTAATTTTCTTAATTGGAGCAAAATTAAATAACCGAAAGTGACAGTTCAGAGATCATTTTTCCCTTTTGAGAATCTTTAAAAATATCAATTTATAAGAAAATTATGTAAAATATCATTTGATATCGCCATCTTCTGTAAATTTTATACGTCTTCATATTGTTAATTACGTATAAACTTTGAAACGTTTATAAGTGCTCGATTTGATTCATTTTTAACAAGTAAAAGTAAATAGATAAAAGCAAACAGGCATCAAACAAAATAATTAGTTGTAATTTTCAAAATAAAACAAATACTCGTACAAATCCCGAAATTCAATGTCATTTCCACAAAATCAATTTTATTCATAGTCGCAGAAGATTGTATGTTATAACTATGACTACAGATAATAATAATTTGTAGAATTATAAGAAAAGAAATACAGTACAATTTGAGTGTCTTCTGTCTTAACTAGCTGCATCGCTGCAGTCAACCAACAAGCAAGTCAGGTCTAAATTTTATCTCAGTAATAAACTGGTAATAACAAATAACAAGAAACAATAAATTAACTAATGCCTTTCTCCCATTTAAAACACATTGCCTATGTCAGCCACACTAAGAATTCTTAGTTACAATAGTTTAAATATTATTCATATTTATTTGAAAGCAATTTTAAAATTAGAAAAATTAAAATAATACTAGCAAGAATAACAGTAATAAAAAATGTATAGGTACCACAATGATTATACTGTTTGCGGAATTGTCATTACAAACTCGTCTTTAAATTACAGTGCATTTTAAGTTCTTAAATAGGTACAGGCATTGATTATTAATGGTCTTTATTAAGCCTCTGCTCCATACATTCCTTTTCTCTCAGTTATTGCAAAATGATCATGGAAGAAGAATTATTAGTGACAGTAATTGCAATATGCGGCCTAAAACGGAAGAAAAAAAAGTGTAGTGGATAATGAAGAGAGAAACGTTCTGCCATGGGAATCTAATCCGAAAAGAACAGGAGGAACTCGAAGATTGGTGCAATTACTTACGTACGGGCGTAGACATATATTGTAAATGCTAGTGACTTCAAAAATAAAAACAACAAAACACTATTATGATGATGGCCTCCTGTTTAAAATTACCAATACAGACCAGTGTTGGTTGGAAAAGGCTTGAATGATGTAGTATACCCGGATTTGCCAATTTAAACCAGTTAAACATGAAATGGTGGATACCAATAGGAATTCAATTGGTAAAAATCCAATTTTTCAAAATATTTTAAAAACTAAACGCCATTTTTTAAGTCGTTGATTGCGCAACTTTTTCTCTTAACCAAATCTGTATCTCTTACCGTTTCCAAGATCCCCATAGTGACCCTCCTTATCTTGGACACAATGTACAAAACAACTGCTGATCAGGATGTTGTCTGAACAGTCTTTACTTATTCATAAAACAAATCCTAAATATTTATAAGTTACATTAGTTAGATGTTATTTGAAGTAAAATTGTGAATCAAACCTTCTGGGTTATGTAACAACAAAACATTTTTTAAAATATATTCATATTGAAATGAAATGTTGTATACCAATCTGCCATGAGATTCAAATCTTGTTGCAATAATGAAATATCTTCCAGAGGGTTTCTCTCCCGTAATAGCTTTTATGTCATCTGCATAGGTTACATGCATGTAAAAAGTTCCAAAAGGTCATTTTATTAATAGAACCAAGAGTAACGGCTCAAGGTTAGAGCCTTGAGGAACTCCAGTTTCGACATTAAACTCAAAGAATTTAAAACCAATATAGGAGACATACAATGACCTTACTTAAATAAGATGTCATTAATAAAAGTGAAGCTGGGCAAAAAACAAAATTTGATAATTTATTAATTAGTATTTTATGTTGAACCCTTGAAAAGTGTGACTTGACCACGTTAAACAAGGTTTTCAGCTTAAGTGATACATGTCAGATTAGTGAGTGTGGATCTACGAGTTACAAAATCATGATGAGCTGTCGATATTAAACTTTGGATTTCCAGTAAAGAGTATAAATAAGATTGTTTTTATATACTTTTATAAGATTCACAAACTTTTAAAAAGTTAAAAAACTTAACAGGTGAAATACTGGTGAGCAGGCTCGTACCTACTGAAGCAACGCGGGTGGTTGTATGTATATTTAAAATTTGGTATTATTTTGTTGAATTTTCGTACTCGTCCTACTGAAGTTGAGAAACAAACTATGGCTTAGCAGCAATATGATCTTGTAACTAGGTGGCCTTTATGTTCATAATGACGGTAGTGAATACATTCTGTTGCGACCATTACGAAAAAGTGGGCGTTATGAACACATTCGAAAGTGGTCGTTGTGAAAAAGTTGGCCGTTTTGAACAAACGTTGAAGGTGGTAGTTTTGAACAATATAAGTGTTTAAAAGAAGTCGGTATACACTCGGTTGTTGGCCGAGATGAAAAAAATGGGGGCTGTTTTAAAAAGTCTGTGGTGACCGTTAGGCGTTGTGAACTTGTAGGAAAGTGGCCATTGTAAAAACTATTATTTTCTAAAATATGTTTAGTGAAGTTGGACTGTTATTTAAGTTTAATAGCTCTTTCATGTCCTTTGACTCTAGTTCAGTTGCATATAAGATCTCGTTGTAGACCCTATATACATTTTAGGACACTATCACAATTCAGCAAGTAACCACTTTTAGAATTTAAAGATTCAATTTTATCCGAAATATTTCTTAATATATATTTCTTTTTCTTCCACCGAAGTTTGTTGAATTTTCGTTAACGTTTAAAATAGTATTTGATCCACTTTGATAAGTAATTCTTGATTGGATGCTTAAGGATTTTTATTAGCAATTAATACACCATAAACCTCAACTCTTTCATGAATTTCTTTTAATTTTTTAATAAGTTACACATAATTTTCAAGTAACTGGAATAATATTATATTAAACAATTATACAAACAGTACAAATAATAAGTTAACATGTAAAATACTGATGAGAAACAATGGATGACTTACCAGCAAATACAACAAGTCTTCTGATGTCTATTGTTCGTAACTTCGAATTGAATTGTGAAACCTATAGTGTATGCAACTTACATAGCATTCAATGTTACTAAGTATTAATTGCGAGATTTTTTTTAAATGAAATCTATATTAAAGTGTAATAGCATTGATTATAAAGTAACTTTATAATCAATGGTAATAGGCGACACTCCCCACAATTTCAAAATGTCTAACGAACAAGACTATTAGAAGACTTAAAATTTAACAAATGGAAAAATTAACTTTTATTTGCTGGTAAGTTGTACCTTATTTTTGTATTGGATGTACAACTGTTTTAAAATTATATTTCATATTAGAAACATTATTTTATATATTGTACCGGGTTCAGACTTTATAAAATTACAAAAAATATGGTGTACTCATTGCCCGTTGGAATAATTTACTATCGCCATAAGTTTTCCAAACCTTTATTTTGTAAAGGTACCATTTGTAAAATACATACACTGTATTGCAACTGTAATCAAATTCGTATAATTGAAAAAATGTAAGTTATCAAACACAAAAGTAATGAAACTAATACTAAAAATTGTAACAAATACAAAAAAGAACGAAACTAATCCTAAAAATGTAACAAATACAAAAAAAAAATCAAAACTAATTCTAAAAACGTAACACAGAAATATGAAACTAACCCTAAAATGTAATGAAAAACGAAAGAAGTGAAAAAAGTTACGAAAAATTCTAACAGTACCTCTAAAGTTTTATATTTATTATAAGTAAATTGTACAATACAATGTATATTTTAATGGCGAGTTTTTTAATATAAATGTTTAAAGGCACCGTTAAAAATCAGTGCTACCCGTAATGTTAAAAAACATAACTATTTATTTAAAACTTTTCGTAACTTTGTCCTTAGATCGCCGAAGACACTAAGGATGACAAGATGTTTTGCAATCGTTTTCGCCATTGTGAAGATTTTCTTCCAACTCCATTAGTTGTCCCATGAAGTTTAAATTTGGCGAAATTATTGGTCGAACGGATTTCACTATTTTATAAGCTTCTATCATCGATAAATGTTTATATTTCATTATATACGCGATTGCTATCGTCGCACTACGAGAAATACCTGCATGACAATGCACCAAAACACGCGCACCTCGTTTTCTTGCTTCTTCTGCAAAAAAAATTATTAATTTATTTCATCTTTCATCTAGTTGTATAAGCACACTTCTCTCAAATACATCAACTCAATTGAGCAACCATATCTCATAAATTTGTTCGCAAATGATTGATAATCGTTTTAATTCGGCGCGTTATTATTCTAGTATGATTTTGTATAGATGATGGATTCACTGGTTTGCTTACATAAACAGCGATTTTTCAACAAGTTTTGCTTAGCGAAGGCTAAGCCAAATTCAATAATTAATAATAATATGAATGCCTTTATTAGATTTAAAAAAAGTGAATAAGTGAAAATTTTGCGCGCGATTAATTGAATGGACAGTCACGTGACCACGTAACTTAATTGCGTCTATTATAAAAAAAAATTAACTTCAAACTAAATTTTTATTAGAACAATTAGGTATAGAATTTTTTTAATTATAAAAGGTGGTTGGTGACAGAAAATCTTGTTCTTTAAAAAATAGTATCCCTACAGAAATAAACAGTTACTTCCATTTTCTACCAAACAAAATCATAAACAAAAAAATTATGTCGACAATGAATTGTATAGAAAAGGGTTGTTTACATTATAAAAATAATTTGTTTTTTACTAAATAAGATTCGATTTCCAAACCAAAAATTTTAATACTCCTTTTTTCGGACGAATTAGAGTTATGAAATAGGAGATCTGATTAGATTCTGGCTATATTACGTCGAGCTCAAACGGCTCTAATCTACATAGTCTTGGACCAATTACAGAAATATTTTTACACATTTTTCTTCGAATTAAAGTTTTTTGTAATTTAAATTATACACAACAAGAATTATAATTACACAAAAAAAGTAATATGAGAACAAATCTTAACTATTTTCTTTTAAAACGCATTTTTTCCCTTTTTCGTGCAAAATTTGAAAAAAATGACCGCTTAAAATCCTATTTCGAGCAAAATGTTTTGTTGGTATTATACGCTTTTACAAGTTTGTTATTTATTTATTTGTATGATGCATGTATTGTGATGTAAGTGTTATGTATGGTGCCCCAGAAGATCAGTATAAATCTGTATAGTGTGGACGAAACCATGTAGAATATGTGGATTGGTTCGTCTTGGCAAAGCATTTGCTCCAAGGTTTAGAAAAACTACTAAAACTAAACATGTTAATCCTTACCCACCTTAAGATTCATATATAACAATATTGATTAAGCGTGTAAACATTATAGAAGGTAAAACAAGAGTTTACAGCAGAACTCCACATTAAGCGAAAATAACATTGCATTTTAGAAAAAAATGGTTCAAACAAAAGTTATAAACAATAGAATTTCCAACAACTTTTCATCCTCAACTTTTGTTGTAAAATTGATATTGGTGGAGATATTGTTACAATAATTAGTGTCACGTGATTGTTATATCTTAGTAATTACTTATCGGACCAAAAATAATTTGAACAAAAGTTGTGTATAATTGAATTACAAACAACTTTTATTTGAAACAAAAATGTGTAAAATAAATATTTTTCTACATATTTCACAAATTCGAAAATCTTAATTTCAGATGTCCTTCAAAATATAAGCTGTATTATACAGCTAAGTTATGTTATGAATGTTTACAAATCCAAAACTTTGTTAATTGACAATCATCCACAATATGTGCAACGGTCTCTGGTTTGTTTCAAAGTCACAATTCGGATTAAAAAATCCCACCCCATTTAAACAACATAGTTAGTTAGTTAGTTATTAGTATTATTATTAGTCAGAACTAAGTGGAATTCTGCCCGAAATGCTTGGTTTAAATACGAAATGCGACAAAAACTCGTTCTTTAAAAATACATCGCTTCATACGCAAACCGCTACTTTAAAAATGATTCAAGTGAAAGTTGTAGAAAATATAATTGAAAATATTCTTAAATGTCACGGTACTACCATATTTTAATTATATTTCTTACAAAAATAAGATGATAAATAAACTCTAATCTTGCATATAAGGACAGATTTAACCAAAAATTTATTCACACCTCCGTTATTATTACACAAAATGTTATTCAATCGTAAACAAAAAGAAAAATGAAAACAAACTTGAACTTCTTTTCAAAAAATATTTATTTAAACAAAAAACGAGTGAAAGTTGTAGAAAATATGTTTTACAGATGTTGACGTTTCAAAAATTGTGCTTGTGGTTAATATTCTTAATCTAATCTAATATAGAAATCACCATAAAAAAACCAATTAAATTGCTCAAAATTCAATTACACTAAAAACCATTTTAAAGTTTTATGAAATCGGTGATAAATGGGAGTAATACGCTCATAAAACGAAATGTAGGTCTGTTTCGCATATTAACAAATTAATCGCCAATAATTTTTTATCGCGTTGATATGAAAAAAATATTACCAATGACAAACATGAAGTTATTGCAATGGAATTTTTAAATTGCACAAAATTTAATAATTGAAATAATTTTACAAGAGTTGGAATCTATTGTTAACATAGGTTAACTTTAGAAGGAACGATAAACCCCGAGGTTTAAAAATGCATTAGGGATTGCTTACTAAATTGTTTTAATGGCATGTTTGTTGGTTAGTCGTTTAGCGTACTTATCCTGAATCGCCCCAGTATGTTGAATAAATAGCAGCCCCCGATGATTCAAAACTGTATTATGATTAGTTCCCCTATTGCAACTCTAATTCATAGTGTGATTTCAATTCGAAGCTGTATTATCAATTGAATCTGGATGTCCGTTGTGTAAAAACACAATGAAAGAGCGTTCAGGCAGGAGGGCACCTAACCCGATGCAGTGTGCATATGGTTGACGCGTAAACGGGATACAGCTTGCATGAGTCACAGGAACGGCGGATAACGGCCCCCAGTAACAATGAGTGCAATGAGTAATGCTTACTGACTCAAAACTATTCACAAGGCCGTTACCCCGCCAAATCCTTGTAGTAACGCGCGTATTCATCAGCAGGTTCTAAAGACAAGACAACTTTCTTTTAAGATTTTGTAAGAAAAAATAGTGTTCCTGTCCGGCAAGCCTTGACTTAAGAAAACCTTGAAGGATTCCCTATTAATTCGTGTACTGTCAATAAAAGCGAACACGTGCACACTAAATTAGGGCAAAATTGCATTATTGCACGCTGACTAATAAACTAATCATACGCGCATAAGTGACAGATAAAATGTTACACGTTACGTTAATGAAATAGTGTGCATTCCCATCATGTTCCTAATTAGCATATTTTCTACATTTAATTTATCGTACAGAAATCATTTAACACTTACCAATAAATTCGAAGGCTTCATCAAAATATTGTTTCAAATTTTGATGAATCGAATCGGAGGCGGGTATTTGTTTATAAGTAATTCCGCATTCTTCGCGATATCCATTGAGGGAGGATGTAACATTAAGAACGCAAGATGTTCCTTAAATCTTGTAAACAGGAAAGATCCGATGCGTCTTTGCTGTTTCCAATGTACAGGAAGGGTAGAACGCGGGAGGCTGGATACGATTCTATGTCGGCCGCCAAAGATGGAAAGGTTGGTGAAGACTGTGGTGAAGATTCGAGGCTCCATGATGTTAATCCAGACGCTAACGCATCTTCGCATAAACGTTTATGTTTTCGATGAAACTCTCCGTGACCTCCTACAGAAAAAAAATAATTTACGTAAATTTGTACGCAACCGAGGGGTAAACAATATTCATAGATACTTTGAACTTCATGACTCATAGATGTTAAATTGCAAGGTATTAAAGCATCAAGTAATGTTTCCCTTCTATTAATATTTTTATTTCAACGATGTAAGCAAAAAAATTTAAATCAATTATAAAATTGTTTTAAGAAAAATGGATTTTGCTTGTACAATTCTTTTTAAAATAATGGAAGAGCTTAATAACAAACAAGCGTGGCTCATACAGGTGGATGGAACTAATCTATTGCACACACACGACACTTATTTGTATTTACGCAAATGCACGTTGCTGAATGACGTAGAATGTGTATATTGTTGACAAATCGAGCATAAATGGCAGAACGTCTCCAAATGACAAAAAACTATTATCGCATGATTCATAGTAATTTTAATTGTAATATCCTGACCAAAACATTGCATAAAATTTAACAATAATCGCACGTATCGTAATTCTAATAAAATTATTAGTTTATAGATTTGTTAAAGTTACAGGTACACGCAACTAATTCTAAACAGACATAATATTTAGTTTAAATGCAGGTATTGAATTAATTTTGTTTTGAAATAAATACGGGTCATTTAAAAACTTAAATGCCGGTTAACACTTACTGTCCATTTCTTCGAGAGTGCCAAGCACAGTGGGCGCTTGGGTTTCATTATTTAAAATATTCCAAAATGACTAAATCACAAAAACACTACAACAGAATAATATTTATTTGCTTAAACTAAAACAACACGTTGCGGCAACTCCCGACCGAAGTTTACTAACTAAATGTTTTTATCTTGAAATGTTTACTGAATGAGCTCGGGTTGTGGTGGGGGTACCATGCGTCATTTGCAAGTAAAATCCGACGTTAAAGCGTGGCGCTTGACCTTGAGGTGCGCAAGTAGTGGGGAAGCACTTGCTTAAGTTCTTACTACTACTGCTGGTACTATTTTGTAAGGGTTGAAACATTTTTTTTTTTAAATCGTCACTACCTTATGCCATATTACGTATTTCTCTTCAAAAAACTAATCCGCGACTATACGTTGCAAAAAAATGCAGGCGCTTCCTCCGCTGTACTACCTCTTTAGAAAGTATGTCTTTTAACGCACATCGACCCGCTTTTTTACGTAGTGCGCGAGCCGTCGAATACTACAATTGATGATTTAGCACGGAGTTGCGTCACAGACAGTGAAGGACGTATATATGGAACGCCGTTTTGGACAAAAACCCTGTAATTACCGATATATAATTTTATTCATGTGTAATAAAATATGAACAAATTTACAAGACTGTCAAAATAAAGAGTACTAAAATCTTAATACTCAAAATCAAAGATGCACAACATTAAACTAAAATAAAATTATTCGAATTTAAATTCAGTTTGAAGTTTTTAACTTGTAAAATTTTGGTTGCAAATTATCTGCATATTAAGTCTTCTCTTATTTAATATTTTAAATAGAGTTACTAATGCAGAATACATAAAAGATTGATAAGTCCAAATTCTGACTTAGTTAAAATTGTGTTCTTAAAAGATACACTTAATGTTATTGACGTCGTTAAAGATTAATAGAAATTTTTAAAATTGAATTTTTCACATTGGACAGTTGCTTAGTGAAAATTAATGAGAGCGAATTAGTTAAAAATTAAAATTAAATGTGCAACCCATTTTGGGCAGAACTAAGTTTAATTTTCAACATATATTGTTATTTATGTATAATAAATAACAAACAAATTTACTAGAGTGTCAACATAACAGGTACTAAAATATTATAGTTCAAAAATAAAATATTCAAAATAATAAACTCAAATACAATTATTCGAATACAAATTCAATTCATGACAATTTTACATTCAAGAACGATTCTTATAATACTGTTAACTTTAAAAATTAAATTAAAAAAAGTCGATGTAACAAATTGAAACTATTTCAAAAATAATTAAACGTAGAGAGTTTCTGTGATGTGTCATTTTATGAGTTTTAAATAATATTGTATGTAAAATTTTACAGAACTTAAAACGTAAATTCAATATTTTTACAGTCGCATTTTGTTTATGGTGTTAATATTATTCCATCATTGATTGCAATGTCGAAAATTATGATTTTTGAAAAGTTAAAGAGTTGTAAACTTTTAATCATTTACGAAAAAAGTATTGAAAATTTTAAAATATTTTTATATAACAGGTTAGAAATAATCTGAGTTATCAAATCAAATGTTACAAGTTTTAATGTTCCAAAAATGACAAGTCAAAATTTTCTAATGTCATAAAAATTAAACGGTCATTTATTACAAACTGTTATACAAATACAATCCCATAATTGCGATAAAAAATTGAAAATCAAAGGTTTTAAACATTAAAAAAATTCATATATAAATAGTTGAGATTTTTAATCATTCACAGAACAAGTGTTAAAAAATTTAAGTATTTTTATATAACAGGTTAGAAATAATCGAGGTCTATAAATCCAAATGATACAAGTTTCTATGTTCTAAAAACGACAGGTCAAAAGTTTTCAACTGTCATAAAATTGAACAGTCATTTATTTCTAACTGTTACAGCAACACAAGAAGAAGAATCCCAAAATTACGAAATTACAATAGTTGAAAGTCAAACATTCTAAACTTTAAAAATACTCATGTTCAAATAATTGAGATTGCAATTTTATGATAGGTGAAAAATTATCAACAGTCATAAAAATTAAGCAATCATTTATATCAAATTATTCTGTAACGAGAATAAGCGAAATCTAAATATTATAAACTTCTAAAAGTTCAGAGTTATAATTTTTTACTTTGAATAAATATTAATGTTTAAATAATTAATGTTGCATTTTTATGACAGGTCAAAATTATCAACTGTTATAAAAATGGAAGTCATTAGTTACAGACTGTCATAGAAATTGCGAGTCCTCTGGCGGCGAGTAGCCGGTATTATACTTAAGTAGCGTAGTCGCGCGAATCGCGGCGCTGTGAAAAGGAGGTTATGTTTTGGTTTTGTGTAAACTTATAAAAACATTTAAGGGTAAGTACTTGCATTTTATTGTAATGGTTTCACTTGTGTTATTATTGTACATCGCAATTGTTTGTTCTATGGTTTGTTGTTAGTGGGGCTAAAAGGTTGGGTTCACAAAGCATAATACTGCAGGTTTTTTCTAGTATAACTTTCTTTCACCAAATAAACTGGGGCATACATTGCATATAGAACCATTCAAACGTTATTTATACTAGAAAAGGTACTGCACTAATACAAGTTCAATTGGTTAGTCGGTTAGTTAGATATTACTTTATCCCAGGACTTTTAGCCCCAAAATTTTCAAAATTGTTTAATTATGTCTGTTTTAAATATTTGTGAGTACATATTGCATTAGGAACTGTAAATTATTATCTGTTGTAGTAATATGGCAGTTAATTTGGTAAAAAGAAGGATAAGGTTGCATTTGCGAGAAGTTGGGCGATTAGTTCATTCAGGCAATTACAGCTGTTTACCAATATTATATGAATGTGAACGTAATATGGAAAGAATTAGAGCTAGATTAGATGAAGATACGTACAGAGGAATTCAAGTTTGTATAAATGAGCTGAAGAATATCTGTGATGCAAATAGTACTACATTAAATTCTGATGAATCCTATTTTGCACAAACTGAAAGGAGTGGTAATTTTAGAAATGTGTTGATTAATAATTTTTTATACTGTTTCATTATAGCAAGTGGGCGCCCACGATTTAATATAACCGTTGACCAACTGAAAATGCTGTATCAGCAGGGTTATTCTGCTACAAAAATGGCAAAGCATTTTAAATGCAGCACCAAAACTGTATATAGGCATTGCTATAAAAATGGATTGTTTTTAAAAAGAGATATTCTCAGATCAGTAGAGAAGATTTATATAATGTGGTACAAGCATTGCAAGAAAGATGTCCCAATGCAGGAGCAGTTGTAAGTTGAATATTAGGTTATTATTTTTCATTTTTAAATTACCATTCTTCTAGTAAGAGTTGTGTTTTATTTTAAATGGAAATTTAAATAATATTAAATGCCATTCTTTTGAGGTATCAGTTATTATGAATTTTGACAGGGGTAGAAGCCATCATTCATGCTTCAAAAAAATTAGTTATTGTATTTAGCTTAGCTGCATTTGGAAAATCTTTACAACTTTGCCATTTTCTCATAGCATTGTTTTTTTGTTGACATTTTGCTTAATTTTTTGTAGATGATGGATGGTTACTTAAAGGCAGAAGGAGTCTATGTTCAAAGACGCAGGATAAGGAAAACTTTAAACGATGTTAATCCGATGGGTGTGGCTAAGCGTTGGAGCCAAACTATAAAACGTAGAGTCTACAAAGTTCCAACTCCAAATTCATTATGGCATATGGATGCACATATGAAACTTTCTAGGTAAGTAACTTAGTAGCAGATAACAATTACGTTTGGAATCCATAATTGAAAGTTGTTACATTTTCCTGCAATAATAATTAATGGTTTTCATTTACTATAAATATTAATCTATGATTTATATAATTATCTTTGTTTTTCTATTAATTTATATTTTTACAGATGGGGTTTTGTGACACACGGCTGTATAGATGGATACTCACGTACAATAATTTATTTATCCTGTGAAACAAATATAACAGCAAACACAGTTTTAAATTTATTTGTTCCTGCAATTAATAAATATGGCTTACCTTCGAGAGTTCGGTCCGACCATGGTTTTGAGAACTATTTTGTCGCAGTTCTAATGAATTCAATTAGAGGAGTTCGCAGAGGAAGTCATATTACAGGCAAATCAGTTCATAACCAAAGGATAGAAAGATTGTGGAGGGATGTTTTCATTCAGGTTGTTGATACATATTATAAAACTTTTATAACATGGAAAAAGAAGGCATTTTAAATCCAGAAGATTTACTTCACCGTTATATCCTACATTTATTGTACTGCCCAATAATAAATAAACATTTAGAAGAATTCAAAAGGGCTTGGAATTACCATAAAATTCGCACTGAAGGAAACAGGTCTCCAAAAGAATTATGGATCAATGGATTTTACACAATATAAATTCGACCTATACTGCAATAACTGAATTAACCAGTAATCATTTTGTTAATATGCACCAACGATTACAAGCGGTTTATGGACAGCGTTATGGATTGCAGATTACTCCATTAGCAGAAGATATAAATAACATGCAAAATAATGTAGAAATAACCAATGAACAAGAAAATCATATTAGTGGTTTATTTAGTCGAAATGATTTATCGGATACTGATAAATTCATTTTAGGCGTAGAACATCTTTCAGGACATAATTAATGTATCTCACGTGGATGCAGCATTGTATGTTTCTTTACATTCTAGGGTTATATGAAATTTGTTATAATTTAATTTTTTTCGTTCGATATGTAAGTAGATTCTAATAAATAGTGTTTTCATTAGATTGTAAATTCACTTAAGGGCGGGATACTACCTTTCACCAATTTAGAATCCGTAAAAGCAAAATCGGTTTATTCACATGACAGTATGTAAAGTATAACTTGTAAGGGGTGCATTGCTCACAGAAATTCTCACGTGACCAGTCCTTTACACTCTGCGACTAGAAAAACCAGCGCATTAATATTGGTAGTTCTAATTTGTTCAAGTTGAAAGGGACTGCTAGTAGACAGTTTTTATCTTATCATAGTCAACCAGAGCTGGAAATGGTAAAATTGTCTCTAGCTTGTGACTGTTTATGACTAAACTAAACTATGTAGTGTTCTAAAATTCAATTTTTAGAAAAAAGCTTTATTGTACTGACATATAACAACAAAAATAAAACTAAACTAATAGTTAAAAACAATGCAAATTTACTTTAAGTTAATTAAGAACAGTCTAGATGAACTAAAGTTGTGTATACTGATATGAATATTCAGATCCGAGGTAAATATTCAAATTACGTTTAAATTCTTGATAGGTGTTGTAACAAATCGATAATTCCAATGTATTACTACACGTATGGCTGATAGGTCTTATCATTAGCCCTGAAATGGTTGTAAATGTAATGATGATTTCATCTGGTAAAGTATAAGATCCCGTTATAAAAATACTAGTTGCTGTAAAGCGTCACATGACAATGACCTTATGTACATATGGAGGTAATATAAAATATTTTGTTCCTCATTAGTTAGGTCTGCTTTAAAAGGCCTTATAATTTCAATCACTTTTTCCGGTGTTAATTTCTGGTAAGATAGTAGTTTTTCACTATCTTCAAATTTAACTTACTCCAAAATATCTCATACCGTAAGGGATGAATCCCTTTCTAATTTCATCTATTAAATTGGTTGGTTTTACGATCAAATTTTCCTTCGCAATTGATAAAATTTGTTCACAAAATTCGGTGGGAGAAGGGTTTTCGTACAATTTATAACAGGTAAAAAATGATATCAAATCATTCCTTTCGATCTTATCCAATTGATTAAAATCATTTAAACCTTTTTAAAAATTCGCTTCATGAACTGTCACATATTTTAAAAATCATCTAACAGAATTTCATCAGATATGATTGCATCAGCATTTCCCAGTTTTAATAAAAATGATTTGGAAAACCTAATTGGCAGACTTCTAGTTAGACATACACAATGGTCAAGAATTGTACCAATAGTGACGTATTTTTGCAATTCCCTACGCTGTCTGTGTAATGGCAAAATGGTATTAATACATTCTCCCCAGCAAAATAAGATTCTTCTATTTTGCTGAAGAAGATGGTATATACTTCTTTAGTAAGCCCTCCACAATCTGCTCCAGTTTCATGCTCAAATATAATTTGTGGACGTTGTGTGGGTAGGTTTTCGTCTTTATAATGTTCAAACATTTCCTGAACAACATTATCTCGATTAAATAGTAGTGTCGGCATAGTGTCTTCATTTGAAATTATTGGTATACCTAAAATCAAACCTGGGATCAGTTGCAGTATAAACTATCATATTGATTATAAAAGACATGATGCTTTAGAAATGTTTGTCCTTTTATGGCTTTTATAATCAAAAATAAAAAGGAATTATGAAAGTCAGGATAGATGCATTGGGATCTGCGTCGTTTATTTAACAGCGCATGTACTTTAGAGATACTTATACACGAGCATCATATTTTCATAATTGTTAACGTCGAGAGTTGGGTTTTAAACGATCAAGAGCGAATTGAAAAGAAGCAACTCGAAGAAACGTTAAGATTTTAACGGTTCAACGACCACCAGTTCCATTAATAATTTTCAGTTTCATAAAACAATACAAAAATTACATAGTGACTGCAATCTACTTTATGTTGTCAGCTTGTGTATACATACAGGATGTATTTTCAACATTTTATTAAAACTTACCAATATCGTCTGTGTCTATCTCTTCATCAGAACTAAGAATTACGTTGCCCACTGTTACTGTTGTACCAGGTGTCGTACTTTGAATAGAAGCAGTTGCATCAACTCTAACACGTGAGGTTGAAGCAACATCAATCTGAGAACAAAAGCTTTGTTAACGAATCTAAGCACTACACCAACTTTTAAAGTTGTGGCCCCTATCAAGTGATAAAATGTGTAGGAATTTAATTAGTATTTGTATGATTTAAATCACGTCAATGATTCTACCCCAGCGTTTCTCAAACTATGGATTGCGACCCAAATGTTGGTCGCGTTAAAAATTATTTTGTCCCGTATGAAGCTGTGCGAAATCCAGTTGTACTACAATTTCTAAAGCTTATAATTAATTTGGGTCGCGCGGTATTCAAACATAAAGATGTTGGCACGCTAGTCGAAAGTTTGAGAAACGCTGTTCTACTCTATGGGTTCATTACTGTTAATTAAAGATTTACCTCTAGTCACTGCTGACATTTCCAATAAGAAATACATGTGTTTATGCCATTGATCGACTTTGATTTTTGTAATTGAACACAGGGATAAAGTCGTGTCCGTTAATGAGCATGCCTGCGTTTATGTCATTAAATAAACGCGTTTAAATTTTGATAAAATCTGTTTTTAATTATTTGAATTTTCTCTTCTTTCAATACAAAGTGAGCGATTCGTTGCAATAACAGTTATTTGTGTAATTAGTGCAACAGATATGCTTTTGAACATGTTGCACACAACATTTTTTCTACGATATAATTATTTTTGCATTTATTTAGAAATTTTATTTTAACGACAACATAAACATGATAAACTAAACTTTTATAGAACTAGTCTACTTTTTTTTAAATTAATTTCAATTTTAATTTCGCAATTAGATTAATTTGTAATAATAATTGAAAAGTTTTCACTTCCAGTAAATGTTTGAATTTTGTTTTTTAGTGAAGGTCTCAGGTTCTTCACTTAAAACAAAAAAAAAAACAATATTCTCTACCTCATTTCTCTAGCTAACCATTCAATACCAGGCAAGTGATGCAACTTATTATTTAATGTAATCCACGAAACAGAATTTCTCTGGTAAGTTTGGTTGTTATTTGCTATCTGTAATCTGATCTAGGTATTTTTTGCACTAGTGCAAAAAGTTAAACTTTGGTACGGTAGGATCGTAGAAAAAATTTTTATTTTAAAGTATTTAAATATTGACATAAATCATGCATGATATTATTTCTATGTTCAATTTGGAGAAGTAGAAATGTATTAAGACATATACATATTGGGTGTAGAGCTAAAATGGAGTCAAACTTAATAGAGTACTTAAATAACGAATTAAATTGCATATGCAACTAGATGCAGATAATAAATTAATTTTGCTACATCCAAACTAGACAAAAACTATGTCTGATATTTGTTTTATTAACCATTCTTGTATAAAAATATTTGTTTTATTTTAATCACTTACGTTGTTGTATTGAATACGGCTATTTCCTCTGATATGAACATTTCTCCTCACTCTGGCATTGGCTGATCTTTCTGGAGTAATCGTTGCTATTAATGATAAAGTATAAAAAATAATACAATTTTAGTAGAAAATATTCTTACAATTTGTTTCTCTTTCCTCTCGCCTTGCAGGTACAATATTTGTAGTTGCTGAATCGGGTAAATCCCTATTTGGCATAATAATAAGGACCCCTTGGCCAGCTGCCTCCTTTAGTTGTTCAGCCGTTTGTATTGAATTTGCATCAAGTTTTATTATTCTTCTTTGTCTATTACAAATACAAAATTTAAAACCTGTCAATCGCAAAGGTGCTTCAGGAAAAATTGAACAAATGTACTCTTCCAATTCTGCCATTTGCCACTGCCTGTTAATTGCCACTTCTTCCTTTGCATACCCTGCAATACAAGACAAAATAAAAACACAGATACAAATTGTTTTAAAAAGTATAAACCTACTAGATTAAACAGTATGAAGTGACATTTTCTATTTTAGTGTAGTGAATGCTACAGTGCAGTCACTGTCAAAAGTACACATTGATTCATAGATTAAATACATATTTTTAATAATTCATAAATTTCGATTCTGCGCTGTTAAGAAATGGTGAAACATGTAAATAATAGCGTCTAATAACTCGGTATTTCCCTAAAATCTTATCCGTCCGACGAAAATTCGATTATGAGCAATGTATACTTTTGACAGTGAATGCACTCTAACAGGCATAATCATCAAACAAACATGACGTGATATATTATACTGTAAATGAGACTGGTCATAACCTTCTTACTTAAAATTAACACCTATGACTTTAAACCAGGATAATTAAAACTTATCAAACGATCCACATGTTCGCCATGGCAATCATAGTAGTAACTAAATTGATAAGAATATTTTATTAGCTACTCAATCATACAATCCTATTCTACTTGAGTAACATTACTAAAAGAACTTACCATATCCTGATGCTGATAGAAATTCGATTTCTGACGTAGTAGGAAAAAAGTCTGCATTAGCTCTTTTTAATAGTAAAATCTTCTTTTTCCATAAGTCTTTTTTTTTTCTTCCACTTGAACTTGCAGCTCTTCTAAATGACCTCCTAGTTTGTTGAACGACCCTGCTGAAATCATCATCATCCGAATCACTTTGAAGCAAGTTAACGGCATTACTTATTGCAGCCATAGCCCTTTGTTCTGCCATAGCCTAAAACTTATTTAATCTTATATCAATCAATCATAGTAAAACAGGATAACTGCAGCGTTTTAATTATGAATTAGAAAAAACACCAAACAAACTGCAGTTCTTATTCTATAAAAGAAACATATTTAGATAACAATTTTAAAGTTATGTACAAGTTTCATACTGTAGATGCTAGCTCAATCGGAAGGGTTAAGAATTATGTGTCATTTATATGTATTACTATTTTGACCTAAGGTACTACTTAATTACAGAACGCATTCTTTCTGACAAGGCAATGATACATTGGAACGGTATGGTAAAGTCAAACAGAATATATTATACGTAGAAACTTGAAAAGGTAAAATTTACTTGAATCAACTTTGTGCAAGAACAATACACGAATAGGGAATGCGATTACAATAAAAAATTAAAGCATTATAATAAAATCCTACTACTTACCTTTTAACAGTTTACACGTTTACACAAAACCATTACAAAACCAAAACCTTTGTTTTGTCTTAGACCAAACTCAATACATAACCTTTTCAGCAGATTTACCGCGCCGCGATTCGCGCGACTACGCTACTTAAGTATAATACCGGCTACTCGCCGCCAGAGGGACTCGCAATTTCTATGACAGTCTGTAACTAATGACTTCCATTTTTATAACAGTTGATAATTTTGACCTGTCATAAAAATGCAACATTAATTATTTAAACATTAATATTTATTCAAAGTAAAAATTATAACTCTGAACTTTTAGAAGTTTATAATATTTAGATTTCGCTTATTCTCGTTACAGAATAATTTGATATAAATGATTGCTTAATTTTTATGACTGTTGATAATTTTTCACCTATCATAAAATTGCAATCTCAATTATTTGAACATGAGTATTTTTAAAGTTTAGAATGTTTGACTTTCAACTATTGTAATTTCGTAATTTTGGGATTCTTCTTCTTGTGTTGCTGTAACAGTTAGAAATAAATGACTGTTCAATTTTTATGACAGTTGAAAACTTTTGACCTGTCGTTTTTAGAACATAGAAACTTGTATCATTTGGATTTATAGACCTCGATTATTTCTAACCTGTTATATAAAAATACTTAAATTTTTTTAACACTTGTTCTGTGAATGATTAAAATCTCAACTATTTATATATGAATTTTTTTAATGTTTAAAACCTTTTGATTTTCAATTTTTATCGCAATTATGGGATTGTATTTGTATAACAGTTTGTAATAAATGACCGTTTAATTTTTATGACATTAGAAAATTTTTGACTTGTCATTTTTTTGGAACATTAAAACTTGTAACATTTGATTTGATAACTCCAGATTATTTCTAACCTGTTATATAAAAATATTTTAAAATTTTCAATACTTTTTTCGTAAATGATTAAAAGTTTACAACTCTTTAACTTTTCAAAATCATAATTTTCGACATTGCAATCAATGATGGAATAATATTAACACCATAAACAAAATGCGACTGTAAAAATATTGAATTTACGTTTTAAGTTCTGTAAAATTTTACATACAATATTATTTAAAACTCATAAAATGACACATCACAGAAACTCTCTACGTTTAATTATTTTTGAAATAGTTTCAATTTGTTACATCGACTTTTTTTTTAATTTAATTTTTAAAGTTAACAGTATTATAAGAATCGTTCTTGAATGTAAAATTGTCATGAATTGAATTTGTATTCGAATAATTGTATTTGAGTTTATTATTTTGAATATTTTATTTTTGAACTATAATATTTTAGTACCTGTTATGTTGACACTCTAGTAAATTTGTTTGTTATTTATTATGCATGAATAAAAATATCATTTGATAGTTATACCAATTTTGTCCAAAACGGCGTTCCATACGTATACGAAATTCCCTGGCTACTTCCACAACAACTAAATTTTTTATTTACACCATAAACCTTTTGAACTTGGCTTTTTGTTGCTTATATGGGATTAATGAGTCATGCATACGATCCCTTGTGCCAACATCACGTACCTATTTAAATTATATCAAAAATATAACACAATGAACGTAAAACTTTTCTTTCAACATTTGATGGGAACCCCTACTAATACATTTATTTACGCAAGTATGATTCAGACCGTGTTTAGGTCAATAACGTAACGTTAGTTGATAACCCTATTAAACAGATGTTTACTTAAGCAATCAACCCGAAATTTGCATTTACGCCAATTATACATATACAGCAACACCGAATCATCCACCCAAACACAGAAAACCTCAAAACTTTAAATTACTAAAACATACCGCGAATGTATTAATCATTAAATAGATCATTATAAGCGGAAATTATTCTTCTTCAATTTATTACACATTCTTAGGGGATTGTATCATTACTTTTTACGGAACGTATAAAATACATTTGGACCGAGATTACATTCCGATGCGACTAGTATGCAAGTGCCCTTTTTAAAACCGTTCGTCCTGAATCAACCCTTAGCTTTTTTCACTGTTTTTTGTATAATATTGTGCAACGTTTTATAATGAATAAACCAGGGGTTGAAAGTGACTAATTCCCCTTGGCGTATATAATGGTCAAACTATTTGTTGATAACTATTAAATTACGAATTTACGTGCCCCATAGATATCGTCATTTTTAGTAATATCCTCCAAATAAAATTTTTCTATTTCAAACATCAATGAATAATTATGAATGAGCTGGAAACAATTGAAAGAACACTGAAAATTATATAAGTTCCCAGAACGCGAATTGTTCCATTATTCTCTGCATTCAACAAAGTTCATTATACAAGTCTAGAATTTACTATAGTCAGTTAATTCTAATCAAATATGTCTAAGTTAGAAAATATAATCACAAAAAGAAAGATTTCTTTGATAAACTGTTTTGGAAGCTCTTGTGTGCACATTTATAATGTCTAATGTATTGCACTTATACTATCGTCATAAAAATATTGTCAGCGTTAAGATAGTACGGAAAATTTCAAAGACAATTTTAGTGGTATATTGAAAACCCCAAAGGGTTATTGACTCGATTACTTCTTTGTGGCCACAAGTCTCTTTACTAAAACCAAGCATTTCTTATTATCCGTCTCCGGTAATAAATTCCGTATCTGTTCCTCGTCAATTTTTTGAAAATATCCATTACCTTGTATTGTCCCGTCTTTTAATCCTGGCTTACAATGTTTTGTTAATAATAAGTTCTAAAAGGTTTAAACATCAACTGTAACTATTCCTAGTAAATAGAAACCCGAGTGACTAACTAACCAAATAAAAATACGTTAGGATGAGTAATAGATATGGATTGGAGTAAGACAAAAATTCCGACATTTTTAATTTCTTATGTAAAGAAAAATATTAATAGTACATAAATGCGTTAATGTTAATTATAAAGTGATACATAATGCGTAACAATAATGATACATATTCCTTTTCTGCATATGTCCGATCCGATCAATAAGTCAGTGTGACCATGCTAATGATTCACTCAGTATCCATCATGCGTAATTTTATTTAGAAACACAAATGATTTATTTACACATTCTTTTTATCATTTTTCCACTTTCTTACGTAATATGCACACAGTCATTATCTTTGTTTATTTGTTTTTGTTTATGTGTCTTAATTAGTCAACATAATAGAAGAAAGTGGTAAAAGCATTTCGAAAAACTCAAAATATGAACCCCTAATCAAATTAAATGCGTGCATCACTATGTGCACCGATGAATCATCCGCTCATTAATTTTTTTTTATTAATTTGGAGGGTGCTGGTATTAATCAAATTTAGCCACAATGGGATGAGTATCGGCTTTATCGTTATTTCTTCAAATACATTAATATTGTAATATCTAAGAGTTATCAAATGCGTGGGTGTGCTTTGTCTCGTCCTGCACGAACAAAAAGAAATTTCAATTCGAAACAAATGATAAAAAAAGTAATCTAACAAAAATTCCAAAAAAATCGATTCTTTGATCATTGTAGATACTCGAAAGTTAGTGTATTACAAGAGTTATGTTAATCATTCGAGGTAAATTACAATCAATTGCATTTATAACCTACGATAACCCATTCGAGTTGTTCAATGATTATTATTTATTTTGAGTATTTACTCTGATAAAATGTTTCATCATGCGTGATAAATTAGTGAACGCATTTTAAAACGCGACATTAATCAGGTTCTGCAAATACATTTCAACGTTATCAATACTCAAAAGATTTGTATAGGCTCAAACATTGTTTCTTGGAATTATACGATAGTTTTAAGAAACGAAATTCTAAAAATGGAATTTATTGATTAGTAAATTTATTGGTATGATGTATTATTACATGAACGCACACACCTCCTAGAACTTGCATTGTAAATTTTGCTTTAACCTTGATAGTCTAATAAAGTATTACAAAAAAAAACATTCTGGGAAGTTTGAACTTCAAGCTTTTCTTCAAAATAGGAAAATAGTTATTTGTGTAACAAGTGAGGAAAGCGATTCTTTTTGTCACTCTAATGTCTCACGAGCGTAGCGTAGCTCGAGTGGAAAAAAGATTTTCCTCATGTGTAGTGTAGGAAATTTAGATGAAATAACGACGAATAGAAGAAAAAATTCATAAAGTTTTGAAATTTTGGTTATGAACTTCCAGTAGGAACCCGAATACAGATTCGAAGAGTTCCTACCCTCCCGAGGGGACCTTCATCAACTTTTGCCCAAAAAACGACCCCCAAACGTGACCTCACGACGATTTTTTGCGTTTTGCACGTAAACCGTATCTCTGACAAGAAAAGGTTATAGGAATTTTTCGATTCTCCATTAAATTTTCCACAAAGATTGATATATATTTTTGCGCATCTCCCACCCAACGCTGATAAATGACCTTTGAAAATAAGTATAGTTTTAAGCCTGGCGCCGCCTTTTGCGTCGATTGTCTTGAAAAGTATTAGCGTGAGCAAAAAATGTATAGAAGGAAAATTGTAGAGAAGTTCTTTCTCTACAAGATCCATATTAGATACAATATTTTGAGATTGATGACTTTTATACCTGTGCATTCTGCACTTTGAGCGCGTTTCACACCACCCTTGACGTCTAGAGCTCTCAGTGTTTTTTTAAGTGGTTTCCTGGAGGCCTATTCCACTAATGAAATATTTAATCAATTGCCTCTGCAAAATGGTCCTCCTCGATGAACTTTACACAATTCTGCCCATGACAGTTAGAACACATTGTAGAGCAGCGCAGGTCAGCTACATCGCTTTCCCCAGCCCTTTTTAAAGCCGCAAGATATGAGCTACAGAATTGAGGCTGGAGCTGGCGCTTGAGTCGTAAGCACTGGCATTAGAATGTTGTTAGTTTTTCTCCAACCCCATTCAGTTGTTCCAAATTTCTTCCTTTCCACAAATGAATTTGATAAAAAACTCGATATGAATGTTGTGTTACTGCAGCAGATGTAGGTGGTAGTCTGACAAAATGACTGTTTAAAGATATTTTCTTTTCGGGGTGCCTTATATAGAGTAAACGTAAATTTTTCCACAGCTCTTGCAATGCCTTCTTTTGCTGATGAAGGATTATTGAATACGGCGACCACTTCTTGTAAATTCTTTCTTATATTTATTAAGTTTACGGTCTGTGATTTTTCTTTGCCAAAAAAGAAAGCAGAAGTGGTGTCGCAGCCACTAAAGCATGAGCAAATAAAATATTATCTTTGCAATCTTTTAAAACTGTCAAGTTCTGTAAGTCTTGGGAACTATACACCCTTTCCTTGGGTGTATCTCAAAAGTTAATGTCTTTCTCGGGCGGACAAAGAGCGATAAGGAGTGTAAACAAAATCGATATCCTGCCTCATATTTCTCAAGTATGTTTACATGCGTTCAACAATAGAAAATGTACAAGTACAAAAATTATCTTATGACCACTAATACTTTCTCAAAAATATTTTTTGCTCATGCTAATACTTTTCGAGATAATCGACGCAAAGACGCAATGCTCATTTTGCCTTCGCGCTGATAACTATGCTTATTTTCCAAGGTCATTTATGAGCGTTGAGTGGGAGATGCGCAAAAAATTATAGGACAATTTTTGTGTAGAATTTAATGTTGAATCTAAAAAGTCCAGTAACTTTTTCTCGTCAGAGTTACAGCTTACGCGCAAAACGCAAAAGACCATTGTGAAGTTACGTTTGGAAGTGGTTTTTTGGGCAAAGGAGATGAAGCTCCCCGGTGTGGGAACTCTTCGGATCTGTATTTGCCTCTTACTGGGAATTCACAAAAATTTCAAAACATTATTAATTTTTTCTTCTAAAAAACATTCCCCAAAAAACAACCTGATGAAAGAAAAACTATTAGTTGTAAACGTAATTTATTGTTACAGATTTCGCCACAATTTCGTACGTACAAGCAAAAGTCAACAATAGGCGGGTTACAATAGTCTCGTAACAGTATTTATTCTGTGGTCTCGGTGTAGTCTCAACCTGTCATATCGCAACGTTCTGCCGCGTAATTTAACCAATAAATGTAGGATAACCATGTTTAAAAAGTCAAAATATAAGATAATATAAATTAAACAAAGCAGTTACTGTATAATAAATTAAATTTTTTGATTAAGTTCTAAGCGCACAGTTCTAAAGATACATTCTTACATTTATTTAAAGAGACATTTTTGCAACATGACATTTTTTTTCCTCACTAGTGTGGAAAAGCCAATTTTCTTCACTACTTGAGAGACAAAACGTTAGTGTTTTCTAAGTATGTCGGAAAACAATATATCCCTCCATTCAAGTTGGAAATAACATCGAATATTTTAATTTGAAAATTGTGAATGACACTCACTAATTTTCAATAAAACATTATTTTTTATGATACATAATGAATATTACTAATACTTTAATCAGATACTTTATATATATAAAACTGTTAGTAATTGATTATTATCAAAAACTGTAGGTCATTATGTACCTACTTTACAAATACCTAGAACTTTTTATCAGATATGTATACCGATTATTATTTTATTAACATATTATAAGGGAATTATTGTGGATGGGATATTCGACGTCAAACTATTTATAACTAATTGGTACACATTGTATGTCGATGATCGCAATATACCTTTCATATATGTAATTAGACATTTCATAAGATGTCTTGATTTCATTTTATTAGTAAATTAATAAAACTTATAGCTAAATCAAATTTTACAATTTGTTGTAGCGGGCGCCACGTGAATGATTCCTGATGAGGAAATCGATTGGTAACTTTTTTTGAGAAAACTTTTTAGTGATTTTGATTAGAGAATATGACGTAAACATCATTTCTACACAACATTGGTACTCGTGTTTGAATACGATAATTTCATCTGCTTCCGAGAAAACGCAGTTGAACAATTCGTAGTGTCAGAAGGATTTCAAATATTACTTCATTTATTAAGGGTGCGTTTTTGACTGTTAGATAATTATGCTTCTTTGTAGATTTTGATAAGAATTGATAAATTTACAGTGAAATTATTAACAAAAAGTGTAGAAAAAAAAATTTTTTATCTAACGCCTTGTATCTTTTTCCATGGCAATATTTTATTAAGGCATATTGTGTCTTATGGTCATATTTTTGGTCTAAATAACCTGCTATACAGGGTGTCCAGAAACTCTCCTGACAAACGAAGACCGGAGATTCCTCAGATAATTTTAAGACAATTTAACCCAATTCACCTAGTCCGAAAATGCTTCCTAAGGGAGCCAGAGCTCTTTGAAGATGGCGCCTGGTAAAGTAAAAATTAAAAGATAAACTTCGCGAACTGTCAACAATTTGACAATGAAAACGTAGGTTTTACTTTTGTTGGCAGTTCAGAGCCAACTAGTGCAAAAATATAAATTTAACTTTAATGACAAAAACAAAAAAAATTCAAATCCATTTTTCTAGAAAACGGTGTATCCTAATGACTTAAAGTAAGAGTACCTTTTAGTACTAGAATATCTGAAAATTTAATAATCTAGTGTCACAAATGCTTAAAAGTTAAAGACAAAAAGTTATGCGTTAAAATAACCGTTGACCTACCCAAACGGACGCCTATGACCGGTACTAGAAATTCGCAATTGATGGAATCGATTCATCTCTGAAGGCTAAACAAGCATACCAGTTTTTGCTTTTCTAAGTAGAAGCGTTCTGAGGTACTTAAAAAACTATTTACAAGGCGCCATCTTCAAAGCTCTAGCTCCCTTAGGAAGCATTTTCGGACTAGGTGAATTGGGTTAAATTGTCTTAAAATTATCTGAGGAATCTCCGGTCTTCGTTTGTCAGGAGAGTTTCTGGACACTTTAACACATTGAATGTCACCTGAAGACACTTACGTTGTATGTTCAAATATGTATTTTATTAACACATTTATTAATAGTAGATTATTTTACCAGATGTTAATCAATCATAATTGTTGAGCTTAAAAGTTTGTTGGCGAGGCGTTAGCCGAGACAGCAATTAAGCAAAACAATTATATTTGTTAACTCCAAGTGAAATATATTATTTTTCTTCAAGCGTGTTATTGCTAGTTTTCGTGTGTTATTTTCAAATTTTCGAAATTATTGAGTGTTATAGTGACGTTTTATTCTCGACGAATCAAGTTGGTACTTTCGGCTACATTTATAATATGACATAACCGAGGTACCAACTCTAAATAGTTATGAAAACAAAGAACTGTTGCTTTTAATGTTTAGACAGTAAAAGCGTTTTTAGCGTCCGCCAGTAGTTCAATAATATGCCGTTTTAATGTCGTTTGAAGAAACAAATATTTATTAAGGTAATGATAACAACTTAATTTGAACAAATTGTATCAAAGCAACCTACGTATGTACTTGTTTGTTATCCATGTGATTTATTTGTTTGGGTTATTACTAAATGCCAATTTAATAAATAAACATATTTGCAAATAACAGTAAAATGAAAAAATTAGAAATTTTTCAGAAAATCAACAACGCATTAAAAATTAAAAATAATTTTGTATTATTTTCAAAAAAACCTGTGTGGCTGATGAGGTTGATTACAGATGATATAGGATAGTGTACCGACGAGTAGTGAAAAAGGTGTTTTTTTTTTTCTGATTTTGACATATAAAGTGACATTTTTCATAATCAAAGTAGGTGTCAAATAGTTACTTTTCGTAACTTGTTTTAACATTCGGCTTGAAATGGTAACAATGATAACATTGGTCACACTCGAATTTGAATTCAAATAGGTTTGATTAATTGTTTAAAGTATTTTTTTTTCAAAATTAGAAAAAAACATAAACAACAAATCATGCGTTTCGTTAAATAGATATAAATCTTTTGTTTTTATTATACTTTAATAGTTTTCCACTTTTAGTGATAAATCTTGCATACAATGATTTGTATTTTTTTAAGTTATCTAATTATAGTATAATTAAACAATTTTGATTTACCTGATGTTTGATTATTGTATTATCATCTGAAGCAAACAAGTCTGCAAATTTTCAAGCCGATTCGGCAATGATAAGAGGTTCAGAAATCAATTCCAAAAATGATTTGATGCAAGACAATACTGACAAACGGAGAGTGCTAATAAAAGCGTGGTTAAAAATTAACAATTTTCCTGCCTTTACTAATATATACAATTTGCTTTTATTAATTTGTTAATATCTTATATTATAACATATTTATAAAGTGCATGAAATTAATTAATCAATTACTAAAAGTTCTATATAAAATGTACGATTAACGTATTATTTTGGTGATGACAAAATGGCACTTTTATTGAAAATAGACCACTGTAATTTATTTCCAAAACATTTTTGAATCAGGTATATGTCCTTAAATTAAAATTTTCATATGCATATTCCGGGTGTCCGATACCGAGCAGTCCGATCTCGAAAAACTCAGATTTGTATAGCAACCCCCTCACAAACCTATCCAATTATTTTCCACTTACTCCCTTTTTCAAAACAATTTCACCGGACTAATATTATTGACTGTAAGGGTTACAACAACGTTGAAAGAGTTTCTGACCACGTAGTACACTCTCGATTTTTTTGGACCAATAAATGGTCAAATTTGTTAAAACTTAAATTTTGCCAAACATTTTCGGTTGGTAATGCCATTTGGCAAATGTCAACATGGTGTCATTTTGGTGTTGTTTTTTCAATGTTTCCGTTTAAAAGGCATATAAAACCCTTCAAAATAAGAGGTAAAAGAGTACTGCAACGTATTATTACGTATTCCAGCATGAGGATTCTACTGATTTCAGTGTCATGATTATAATGTGATATTGCCAACATTTAGTAACTTTTTTGCCGACCGAGACCATGAAAAAGGATGTTTCCGCCTTTCTAGACTGATGCAAAATCAGTGTTAATGGACGGAGGACCGAGAAATAAATTCATCAGGTACAAGTTAGATTGTATAGTTATAGTCTAATCAAACATTGTAATAAAAAAAATCTACAATAAACAGTATTATTCACCATTTGTTCGTTTTATCGCAATTGCAACTGCGGGTTTAATAAACACCCAGGATCAAATAACATTATTTATTTTACACGTACAGTTACTTAATTCGTATAAATACAACCAATATTCCACTACGTTTAATTTATATCAACTTAACAAGACAACTATAACTTCGATTTAACTAAATAAAATACCTGATCCTCTTTTTATAACTCTAAAATAATATCTAGAAGATAATTGAACGTTACGAAACACCGCGATAGTTCTAATTTATTCTAGGAACTCCAGTGACGTGACAATATTTATCACCAATTTTGTTTTAATGTCATAAATACTTAACATCGCACTGAATTGAAAACTCAGAACCTGTGTAATATACATCTAATCTAATTGGATAATGTGAAATGTATCACTTGCAAGTCTTTATGGATGATAATGAAAACGTATCGTAATACAAAGTCTTTCAAATGCAGATCATTCTCCTTCAAATTCTGCAGTGCATAAACTGAAAGATTTAAAATTAAGTTTCAAGGGGATTCCACACCTAATCTCTCTAATACTAATACAAATCTTCTGAGGCACCATACATAACACTTACAATACAAACGAATAAATAAATAAATAATTAAATATACGGTTATCTTCTAAAGAAATATTAAGATTTTTTTAACATTGAAGTTGACAGTTATTTTTTTTCTAAACTGTAAATGGATGAAACAACATCATTACTACGGGCAAATTTTGAAGAACCAGCTTCTCTGATGTCTTGGGGACGGTACGATAAATTCTTTGATAAATGTAGGGCAATTTAAAATGCTTTCATCAGACGAGTTGTCATCCTCAGTTGACATATTAATTACACTTAATAATTTTTATCATGTACATACATATATGATTTTACAGGTGGCAGATAATCCCCAAAGAAAAAATTTCCAAGGAAAAAGATCCACCGAAAAAACATTTGAATACTAATACTAATTCTAACTGGTTAAGAGGAATGCTAGCACACGAAATCAGGCTTAAAACTTGCAATTTTCTATTAACGCTAATCTACAATTTTTAAGATTTTTACCAAATTTTTTTTACAAATTGCTATTAACCGAATCTATGGAATGACTGATTGTTTTTTTTTCTTGTGACTTGTAAAATCGATAAAAAAATTCTAAAGTTCACTAAAATTCAGCATGTTTTAACATTATATTCCTCAAATTGGGAAGCATATTTTTCAATAAATCGATCAATTGATACTTTCAATTCAATTTCACGATTATAATAAAAAATTTTACGATAAACTTTATTTTTGGCCAAAATAGAGCTGTTTTAAATCTGGTCTGCATTAAATGATTTAAGAATATTTTCGCGTTTCTATTTAAAGCAAAATTGAACTAAGGTAATACGGAATCATTCCTCTTAAAGTGTATGTTCACTGTTTCTTTCACACTAACATAATTTTTTATTACACTCTTTAATTTCAGTTGTAGACTACTTCACAAAAAGCTTTCTTCTTAATTGTTAAATGGTAATAAATAAAGAACCTATTTAAAAATTCTGTATTTGAAAATATATCAATGATCAGTAACTGGGTAAATTCTGTCTATTGAAACAAACAAGCAATAAAATAAAGCAATAACATTCTATTTTATTATAGGTAAGACTGATTTACTCGAATATTTATTTTTAAAGTGAATGTAAAGTGTAGAATATTCTTGAAAACTATTCAGTGAATGTTCAAATATTCTAATTAGAAAATTTACCACACTATCGGTGTCGGAAAACCTAAAAGAATAAATACAGTAAATTAATTTAATAAACAGTAATTTAAACGCTCGAATTGATATACAAAAATA
Source organism: Abscondita cerata (assembly GCA_030710515.1). Lineage (NCBI taxonomy): Eukaryota > Metazoa > Arthropoda > Insecta > Coleoptera > Lampyridae > Abscondita > Abscondita cerata. The sequence continues at coordinate 416,530 of JALBCR010000519.1, read as the reverse complement.
ATAAGCTGCTGTTTGATTAATTGAATTTAGAATTTTCCAAAAAAAAAAGAGAATAAAAGTAAGTTTGATTTGAAACACATTTAAATTTTTTTTAAACAAGTACGTACTACCTCCAATTGTTTATTGTTAGTCACGTACAAAATGCTATAAAGCTAATTTAAAACAATTCAGACAAAGAAGTTATTAAAGTATGTTTCTTTTCTGAAAAAGGATTATGGCAATAAAAGAGGAACAATGGTGTTATTGGTAACAAACAGAATTATTTTGGGTTACAATACAATTTTTAAAGTAGTTCGGCATATGTTTACACTATTGTAAGTGGAGTTACTTTAGTGGGAATAAAAATAAATCATTTCCAAGTAAAAAGCCTGATATTTTAAACCCTTTGATTTAGACATCTGCAGGAAGGATGTCTGTTTTCTTAAATTATTTTCTTTTGTCCGTAATTTTTAAGTGTCAATCATGTCACGAATTTTAAAAATATCTTATCGAAAATAAGCTATTTCATAGATTTTTGCATAATCACTACTACACGCGTCTTGTAGATGACGAATTTACATCTGTTAGTAAAACGATAACAAAAGTAAAGTACCTACGTACTGAAAGCATAAACATTTCTGTGTTTGTCAACAAAAATGGTCAGTGTTATCTAAACTAAAATAGTTCAATAATCAAGGCTAAAACCATTGATTATATTTTTTACTCAATGCTAAAACTAAGATAACATTGGCATATGCTATACCGCTATGAAAATAATAATTTGATTTGTCACTTTTTCTTTTTGGGCACTACAGATACTTTTGGTTTACTTCACTTGATTTTTGAGATTCATAATCTGTTAGAGCAAAACTGTTTAACTAACAAATTCGCTTGTAATTCCCTAATTTCCTAAAAGAACCTCTATAAACTATATATTGTTAAAAAGCTTACAAAATAAGAATTTTAATGAAAGTCAAAGTCAACTATGGTTTCCATTTAAAAAAATACTAAGTTTATGTGGCATCTCGACTATTGGTGACCAAAGTTAAAAGTCAGACCACTCCATTGGATCTCTACGCTAAAAACTTCACACAAGAAATGCCTTTACACTTTCTCCTGAATTTTTATCAACAGATGAGATATGGAACTCTATCGAAATTTGGAAAAATTCAATTTTGGCCCCTGCATCAAAATGAAAAAAGATAGCAAACTTTTGTTTTCGCTGTTTAATTTGCCTCAAATAGTTGGTCTAATGCTACGTGAACAGTTTTTTTTGATCTAAAGTAATAGTTACCGAAATATCATGCAATCCCATCAAAATCCCGTACATTGTATGCACGTATCTTACAATTTATCAAAAATGATTACCACTTGTAAATACCAAGTATAAAATTTTTTTCAGAAGATTGCATAAGGTACTATTCTACAATTCTGCACAAACAGCTTTAAATTAGGTCATACGACAAATAGGTAAGAAAGGAAGTATGAAGCTAATAGATTCCCTGTATAATTAAAATAGAAACGACTGTTATTTGAAAAAATATTAAAATACCATTAAAAAATTTACCTTCTTAAAATATTTCCTTGTGGGTAAGAGAAGGGATCAGGACAGTTTGTGACAACCATAAAATAATTTTAAGTAACCAGTGGTGTCTCTAAAAGATTTTCGGGTAAAATTCATTTTTTCATGGTCAAATATAGTACCTATTTTAACAAAGAATAATCAACGAAAAACATCTACCGAAAAACTAAGTAATGAATAAATTATTAAAACGTCTGTAACAGCACAAAGTTGATTAAGAAATATTCTCTCTATTTCACAATAATCAACACGAGGTTGTACAAATAACGCCCATTAGTTTGTGGAATTCTAAAAGATTTTATTTTTATTGCTTGTTTTCACGATAATAGCAATATTTTTAATACAGAAACTATCTATTTCGAACCTCGAATCTAAAAATTTCATAAAACTGAATATTTATAAAAACACGTTTTTTTGTGACAGATGAGCATCATTGCTATGGTCAAAATTGAGAAATGTTGGGTTGCCAAAATAGTATTTATAAAAAAAGTTTAAAAAATAAAAAGTCCGGTAGTTAAGAATTAATTATCATTGCATTTTGACGTGCCGCAAACCCAGTAAATATATAAAAAATAAATGGAAAAAAATTGTTCTTCTTGAAAACAACAATCATCGAAAAAATCAGAGAAAATTTTTATACAAATGTACAGAAAAATAAATTCTAGGAATAAGTAATAAAAATGGCAGAAATGAAAAGAAAATAAAAAATGACAGATTACGTACGAAAGAAAACCAAATTAAAGAAAAATGATATAAAAGATGAAAACAGAATGTTTGACACATAAGTAATTTTTGTTATAATAATAAACGAAAATTACTGAAGGTTAGTGCCTTTGGCTGTTTAGCTTATACTCAAAATCTACTCAAACGCGACCTTTTTGTAAGGTGTTGAGTAAAAAAAATTACGATTAATTTTTTGAGCACACGAACCAATGTGTATTGTAATAAGGAGCATTACTCTAGCATCTCGATTTTTCGGGAATACTAAAAGTTATTTGACTTTTTATAACTTTAATCTATTAATCTTGTTACCGTAAGAGCTTTTAATGGTATAATCTAATTTTGATGTTCCTTAATTGTGTTTATTTTATTTTAAAGATTTCTGTCGTCGTTGTTTACTAACATTGCTAAGTTCAATAAAACTACCTGTTAACTGATAACGCATGATTGAAGTGAGAATTGAAATGTTGATCGACATTCTTAAACGCTTCTTATGTTTGTTTTTTTCATTAAATACGTTTTCCATGTCAGTAGAGTTTCAGTTTCACAACTTTAAACTATATAGTCAATGCTTATATTGAACTGTATACGTTATATATCAATTACAATGATGTAAGCATGTTTTAATATATTTATCTATCATTTAAAAACAATTCCAGCACAACAATTGTGTATTGTAACCTGATTTGTTGATAATTCTGTTCATTAGACGGAACGTGCCCTAGGTGAGCCATAACTACATTTGATATTTAAATTAAAGTGTATTATAAATGGAAATGACTTATCACGGTAATGGGTTGTAATAGGAACAAACTTAAGGTTAATTGAACTTAACGAAAATTTAGTAAAACAGAATTACTTTATCGAAACCATGCATTTTGATAATTAAAATAAGTTGTAATAAGACCATGTTGTAGTATACAGGGTGTGGCGCGAAGAGTTTTGATTAAAAGTAATGGCGGATAGAGTTATGTTAAAAATCTGAAATTACGAAGCTATAGGTTTTCGATGACGCCGAGTTCAAATATAATATTGTCCTTATCGTGGCACTTCCGGTTATACCGGAAGTAGACGTCAACTTTGTTATTTTAAATGGAACCTAGTATTTTTTATTTTATTTTCGGATTCTACATGAAATTTTAGATTAAATTTAGAACAATGTTCTATACCAAAAATGAAGTATTTTCGAGATATTTCTGATTTTTTAAAAATTTTGAAAAATCCTAGTCTACATTGAATACCGATATTCCATTAATAACGAAGCTTAGTGACGTGAAATTGTAACTCAATAAACAACAAGCGCTTTGCCCGTTAACTCCATGTGTCCAACCTCATTGATATTTTACAGAGTGTTTAAAACTTAGCTGCCACCTGGCCAATTTAAATCATTTATAAGTTGCTTACTTTAAATAGAACACTCTGTGTTTTATTACATTTTTCGCTGTATTTTTTTAAGCCAGTTCGTTTGGTATTAGTATTCCCTATACCTAAATCCAACCAGTTTTGAGATATTTCATTATCTTTGTTAAAACATAACAACACTTAATTATTTCAACATAGGCCAGCAAGATGGAGCACCTCCTCATTACTTTGGCGTGTTGCTGACCATCTTTACGACATGTTTGATGATAGATGGATTGCCAATCAAGGTCCGTTTCGTTGGCCAGCTCGCTCTCCTGATTTGGCTCCTCTAGATTTTGGTATTTGGGGTTACATTAAAAATCAGGTATTTTCCAAACCTGTTACGACAAAGGAAGATATGATGCAAAGAGTCTTACTTGCTTTTAATTCTCTAACACCTGACCATATTTCCAGAATTACAAGACGTAGCTTAATGAAAAGGATTCATAAATGTTTAGAAGTAGATGGAGCTAATTTTGAACACTTATTATAAAACTTTATTTGTTTAATATTACATTTAGTTATTTTTGTTTGTAAGTTATCTAATTACATTAATACAAAATACCTAGTCAACGTTTTAATGATATCCATAATTCATAATCCTTTCAGGCTATTGGTTACTTTTCAGAATTAATAACTTATGAAAAAATATCAAAATATCACCTTAAATAATGGAAATCATGGCCTACCCTTTACTAATGTTGAAATAATCAAGTTGTTTTATGTTTTAACAAAGATAATGAAATATCTCAAAACTGGTTGGATTTAGGTATAGGGAATACTGATACCAAACGAATTGGCTTAAAAAATACAGCGAAAATGTAATAAAATACAGGGTGTTCTATTTAAAGTAAGCAACTTATAAATGATTTAAATTGGCCACGGTGGCAGCTAAGTTTTAAACACTCTGTATGAAATATCAATGAGTTGGACACATGGAGTTAACGGGCAAGCGCTTGTTGTTTATTAGTTACAATTTCACGTCACTAGCTTCGTTATTAATGGAGATATCGGTATTCAATGTAGACTAGGATTTTTTCAAAATTTTTAAAAATCGAAATATCTCGAAAATACTTCATTTTGGTATAGGACATTGTTCACAAATTTAATCTAAAATTTCATGTAGAATCCGAAAATAAAATAAAAATACTAGGTTCCATTTAAAATAACAAAGTTGACGTCTACTTCCGGTATAACCGGAAGTGCCACATTAAGGACAATATTATATTTGAACTCGGCGTCATCGAAAACCTATAGTTTCGTAATTTCAGATTTTTAACATAACTCTATCCGCCATTACTTTTAATCAAACTCTTCGCGCCACACCCTGTAGTGTCAGAAGTATGTAAAAGTTCATTTACATTTTGTTTAAAACAAAAAAAAGTGTTCAAAATCTTTTAATTTAACAAATGCAAAATTAAATTTGTGTCCAATAAGTTCATAGAAATAAGTGACAACGAAAGAAAACATAATAACAATTTAAAATACATAAAACCAGTTACATCAACACCCATTGATGTCATAGTAATAAAAACTAAAATAAATAAACGTTTGTAAATTTCTGTTATATCTTAGACTTACAACATTTTAGAAGCTAATTATTTTATAATCGCAAGAACAGATATTACACGTAAATGTTACTGGGTAGATATGCAATCCAAAAACTAATGACAATAAGCTTCTACTATTTACAAGTTAACATACGTTGATTAATTATGATCAATGCTACATATTTATATTCCACAATTATAAATGAAACTTTAATAGGGAAGCAAAATTGATGCAAAATGTGTTTTGCATATTTTTCGTGTTTACAACCACTCAAATTTAGAATGTTTGTAAGTATTCAAGTTATATGAGGGGTTTCTAACATTTGTTTCAAAATATCTTGGAACATTTGGTTCATGGTTATTTTAAAACCTAATTGTAATAAAATATTATGTGCAAAATGTGAAAAAATAGTACTTTCCCTGTTTTGAAGAATGCACACTGTATTTATATTGTCTTGAATCAAAAACGGAAATTTGTTCAAAAGAATAAGAGCTCAGTATTCAAGAAAATGGTGCCCATTTTGAACACCTCTGAAATAATATTGTTAAATTTAAATTAAAATGATAGTTAATAATAATATTGTTATTTATGTCAAACTTGCATACGCAACTTATTAATTGTAAAATTCTGCAAGTTCGCTAATTTATTTTTTTGGTAAAAGTATTGAGTTTACGTGAAATTTTTAAGAGACAAAAAGTTTTTAATTGAATTGGCCCTCCAAAATCTGAATTTTAAAATTGAAAAAATTAGTTAAAAAGTTCTGGTAAAAACCCTAAGGAGTAGTAAGACTCACCCCTGCAGAGAACAAGGGTGAATAGAAAATTAGAAATTATGGAGGCTTCTTGGTAGTAGTATTTGAATGTTTATATTTTTTTTTATTTCAAGTCATTTCAGAAAAAAATCGATTAATGTGAATTTTTACACATCTTAAGGGGCTGTAACCTTCAGGGGGCTTTAAGGAAATTTTTTTTTTTATGTTAAACCCCTTTAAATTTGCAATGAATCTCCAGTCTCATTTTCTGTACTGATTAATGAAACACCTGTATAAACAATGTTTTTTTAATAACATTATTCTAATTTTAAATCGTCCTGTATTATTTACAGCTTTTATTGGTAAATGAAACAGAAATCAATTTGAAATTGTGTTAGATTTTAATTTATGCCATGAATGTTAATAATTAAATTTTAATTTATTATTAGGCATGATTATGCTAATAATAATTAGCGAAACGTCGCCATTTTAATTATAAAAAATTAAATTAAACAATTTCAAGCCAGTTTCCTGTTTCATTTACCAATAAAAGTTGTAAAAATGTTGCAGCTGCAAATAAATTAGTCCTGTAATATGTTACAATCTAATGACAAGGACTTTACTTCTGTAAAGTTTTACGTCATCCGCATACAGTAAGAAGTCTAAAGTGAGATCATTGATTAAAAGCCATAAACAAAGTTTGGTCCTAGATGCGACCCTTGTGGAACTAATCTCAATTTTATTGGACTTATGGCCATTTTTTTCCTGATAATTTGAAATAAAGCTGCTGGTGTGGTTTAAAAAAATTTTATTTCCTGTTTCAAAAAACAAGAGTAATTTTCCAAAAAGGGAGGAAAATACGATTTTATTTAACGATTTATTATAGAGCAAGAATAGATGATATGCAATGGTATTAGAACTCATTTTGATAAAAAACGGATCACTACCATCTGGACCTTTGGACTTACCAACATTAATCTTAACGGGTAACTTTTCAACATCAGCAAGGCTACTAATAATTTTATATAGATTATTGGCAGTAAGGTAATAGTTTTTCATCTGTTCATTCTTTTTAGTCAGAGAAAAGTTTGGCACAACCGATAGAATTATCAGCTAAAACTTGGTTGTAATATAAAGCTTTAGGGACTGTGTTGTTGATTTTTTTTCTTAAACAAAAGATCAAAATGTTTTGGATTTGAACTGATGTTTTTCTGGTGTCCTCTATATGCTTTTTGTGACAGTTGTGCATCAGTTTTTTTTATTTTAGTGCAGAGAGGAGAAAAACATATGTGCAAATTATATTTATTTCTAAATTTAATTTTTTTGGTTAATTAAAATATGAGTTCATGCAAAACTAATTTGGATAACGAGTATTCGTACTGGTTTTGCTGGCACATGCTCTACTATGATTTGATTTATTAAAAATAAAATTTATCAACAGCAGCGTTTATACCTAAATGGTTCCAGGCAATTGAGTAGTGTTTCAGGTAAAGAATATGTTATTGATAATGTCATAGTTTGCCCTACGGAACTGGTTTTCGGTGAATTGTTTGCCACAAATAGAAAATTCCAAAATAGGTAGTCCCAATTGAGGGGGATGTTGATTATCTAGATAAAGAGAAATTACTACTTAATTCAGGAGGTCCCGATATTCTGTGTATATAGAGCTACCGATTTACCCAAATTACCCTAGTCCAAAAAGTTGATAGTTTCCGAAATATTATTTTTATTAGTTTTTCTTGAATAATTTTCTTAATAGCTGTACTATTTGCATGAAATTGGGTATTCGGTGGTTTTTGAATTTCACATTCAAAATGTCCTAATTTTGTGCCTTTCTGTACGAAATTTTTATTTGAATATTTTATACTGCAACTTCTTCTGCCCCAAAAAGGTATACTTAATAAATGTCACTTAGGGCAACACTTTCTAAGATAATTGGATTTTTGCTTTATCTTTGACTATTTTAAGTCATAAAATATTTTCGGTGAACGCTAGCAAACATATAGTTTGCAGTTATGGCTGAAATCAAATGATTTTGTTTAAAGAAAAAATATTTTTGTATTTTTTTAATTGCGTTTTATGTCATTGTTTATTCTACTGATTAAAATATTACTTTTACTGTGACCGACTAGGTTCTACGTCATAAAAACACTTGCAAAGATAATTTTTTATAATAGGCTGCGAATTTCGTCGATAAGCAATGATTGATTAGACGGCAAAATTTCTTAACCTGGGAATGGTATTTAACAGTAATCTTGTTTTAGTTAGTTATAACTGAAAATTGTGATTAATCTTACTCACCTTTAATAACACAAAATTAATACTTGCATAGATTTGATAATCTTTCAGATTACCATTCTCTGTCTACTACTAGTGTTAGGCACAAAAGAATAGTTATGATTCTGTATTTTTCTACCGTGTGAGAAGTTAACACTGATTTTATTCATGCTTGCTTTTGAAGATCTCTTTTATATTCATAAAAAACAATTCCTGCCTTTAAAGGGATTCCAATCGCTAATTTCATGCCTTTGTTACTGTGTGGATATACCTTTTTTTGTGCTTATAGTACATATACATAATTGTAGTTAATAAATCGTAACAAATAACTTTTACCTAATTTAAAAGCCTTTTTATTTCATTTTATTTTTTAAATTTGACAAATTTGCATTGAGATGTTTAAGTTTTGATTATGATTAGCAGAAAATAATCAGTTTACAAAAACTTTATACAAAAGTAGATAATTTCGAATAATCAGCGCTATAATTTATTATTACACCTTTAAAATTTAAAATTACACCTTTATCTATGTTTTGTAGGTTTCTTAACAGTGGCGTAACTATTGGGGTGGCAAGGGTAGCAAAAGCACTCGGCGCCAAGTTATAAAAAGAGCCATTATATATTTTTTTGTCTCCCGGCGAGAAGTGGATGATGACAATCTGTATAGATTTAGCAGCAATTTGGAGAATGAAGCTTGAACAGATTTTAACGAATTTGCCTCTGATTCAAAGTTTACGACAGAAGAAAAATACCTTCAACCGTATATTCAGAATACAGCTACGGACCCTGAGTTACACAAGCAGGCTAAAATTTTGCGAAATAAATAGGACGATGACTTTGCCACCGAAATTTTTAATTTTCGCTTAACTTTATGTGCAAATTTAAAGGAATTATCAACAATAGATGAGATCTTTGATTTATATATTGTAGAAACCCAAACCAATACCCATCAAACTTTAACAATGTGTGTACCAAACTATTGGTATTTTTAACTTTTCCGGTAACTTCAACAATTTTGTCAAAACTAAACCATATTAAAATTATTTAAGAAACACTATCAGTTGGAAACGTTTAAGCAGTCTGACTATTCTAAGCACGAAAAATTAGTGTAATTGACGTTTTCGCTAGCATTAAAATCGTAAAGAGTTTCCAACATGCTGTATTAGAAAATTGAGGAGGAATTACAGAAGATCTGTCAGAGTTAACGTTGGGAAGCAATAGTTTGCTGACCAAGAAGAAAAACAGGTTGCTCGAGAATCCGGAAATGTAGACGAAGCTTCCAATATATCTTTAATAATTGTAATAGCAATAGAGCAGGGTAGCAAAACAGGAAATCTCTTATTTTGCGCATCTAAATTATTAAAAAAAAAAAAACACTATGTTAAAAACCATTTCTATTATCTTTATTTTTCTAAATTATCATATAAACCACCAATTGTCATATAACGTTTGTCAAATAATTTGTAATTCTAAAGATCACTCACGTATTTATTTTTGAGTTGAAATTAGTAAATAAATAAATAATAAAAATAAATGTTGGATTGCTTAAAGCTTTAATTAATTGATAATATACAGGGTGTCCCACCGGGAACGCCATCGATAGATTATAGGAAAACTGTGGATGGGAAAATTTGAAAATTTGGTAGTATACTAACATCGACAGGGGTAGTTTCGTTAAAATATTTTCAGAATGGTGGCACTTCCGGTTATACCGGAAGTAGGTGTCAACTTGCTTATTTTAAATGGAACACCCTATATATTATTCCATTTTTGGATTTTGCAAAAATACTAGACACATTTTGTGTCTTCTATTTTGAATAAGTTGTCAAAGGGTTTGGCAACTTGAAGGAGTATCGTTAAAAGTTTAATTCGGTCATAACATTAAGTGTATAAATTATTATTACTATTTTTTTTGACTAAAATCATGCTAAATTTACCAAATCTTCCTAAAGATATCATCATGAACGATATCATTACACTGTAAATAAATTCATGAATTTCAATTTATAAAAGTTCTATAATAATTTTTTTAATTTTACCAAAAAATGAGAACGTAATGGCATAGATATTGCTCTTAAGAACATCATATCAAAAATTTGGACAAATCGATCATTAAGATTGACTTAAAATTGAATTCAATCAAAAAAAGTCTCCTTAACGGGTGAACATAAAAGGTCTTTTCAAAACTCTACTACGTATTGGCGTAGTTATTTAAAAATATTATATTACTAAAAACGGTTCTCCGTCTATGGATTGATTTTTGACACAATCTTGATATGATTTTCTTTGGTCCATAAAATTGTGTAAGCGTACTAAAATTTGTCAAATTCGTTTTGAGCCGTTTCAGAGTTTTGAAAAAGACAAAATTCAACAATAATGCTATCAATTAGTAAAATGCGATGTTGGCGAAAACGGTGCAATTTATCGAATCTAATTTAGAGTACCTTTTGGTGACCTATAAGCCACTTAATCCATATTTTATAAATAAACCTTCTTTATCCATTCACGTAGATATTCCAAATGTTTAATTATTACAAAACCCAATTTCTCCGCCAAGGGATTAATTCTCGTCAGAATTTTATGGTCTAAAAACTGTAAGAACGTTCCAAATTTTAAGAAAATTGCTTAAACGGTTCAAAATTCATACCAAAAAAACGATTTCATAATTACAACTTCAGAACCGTATTGCACCGAAACTAAGAAAATTTTCACTAAGCTAACTTTTGTTAAATCGACTAATTTTCGTCTGTAAAATACATGGTAGAGTTTTTTGTAAAGACCTTTTAGAGACACCCTATAAATACGGTCGTAATGTACTATGGTAATACTTGGATAATTAAACAAATAAAAAATGAATAATCGATCATTATTAATTTAATTAATTCCTTTTAATAAAACGCATAAATTAAATTAAGTACCATGTATTTTTAAACAAGCATTCTTTGATATTGCAATCTTCGATATGTGAATGTTGTTACTTAAGATAATCTCATAACTAATTACTCCACTATACTGGCACTTTATCAACAAATAAATAGTATGTATACGAGAATCAAGAGAGTAATAACCATTAGCATTACATGCAAATAGAATACTAAACATTAATTAAAAAAAAATATTGCTTCAATACGTGTACATACAAATAAAATTAAATTATTACTTTAGTTTCGAGATAAGTATGATTGAATACACCATAATTGATTAATGGATTTGTTCTGCAATAAATCTTTGATTTTTTAATTTTATCATCATTATTATTGCAATCGTTGTGTTGTTGTTAATGAATGGTTTTTAATTTTACATAAGTTTAATTTTATTTCAACAATAACAAGTTAAATATGTAATTACATTTTTAACTAAATGTTTTCGTTCGAAACCACATTATTAGGTATGTAAGATCAAATAACTACAACCACACTGACAACGTTAAATTTGCAACGTGATTGGTTCTAGCGATTTGAGTAAAATAAAATCTACAATTTCATTGGTGCTAAATAAAATCGTCACACATTGCTTTGCAAAGCATATTTACTTAAAAATTATTCACTAATGCATTTTGTATTATCATTTAGTCGGAAGATGTAGGTAGATACATTTTGTTGTCTAAAAGAACTATCCTGGGTGTATTTTGAAATCACCAACAAACGAAAACTGGAGATTCTATGATAAGCCAAAAATCCTTTTTCCAAAAACGTTTTCTTATTGAGATACAGAGTGATTAAAAAATATATTTTTTAAGATTTTCTTAAGATTCCTCAAAAATGACAAGATTTGGCACACGTAATTGTCTAATCACATAAATTTCAGTCCAGTGGCGTAGAATAATACCTTAAGCGTTCAGTTCAAAGTAAAAAAAATGTACCCCACTGTTGTTTCTTTTTTGAAAAATATTTTTGTTAGATTCAACATTTAATAAAAATGCATTTTTCGATTTTAACGTAAACATTAAACAACCTAATTTAGTAAAAACCAAAATAAATGAATCGGGTCAGATTTTTTCGTTCCGTTTAAACTTCTATACTCTAACAAATGGTTCGAAACGTAATAATAATATTTCATTTTTGCAACGTATAAAAACGTAAACAATCAAATGCAACTATTGTAACAAGAAAAAATAGTCAATTGTCACATGCAAAATCTCATGATTTACTTATTTTGGTTTAGTGTGGTCTTAAAAATATAATTTTTATTCACCCTGTAAGGAAACGTTTTGAAAAATGTTTATAAGAATTTTGACTTATTTTCAATCACACAATCTCCAGTTTTCATTTATCGGTGATTTTAAAATATATCCTGTACATTGTACAAACAGTAAAATAGAATATTAAACATCAAACTTGTTAGAGTATCTATACCTTGTCACGTGATATGCGCAGTATACGAAATTAACATACTCATTCATTCTTTCGAATTGATAGATGTTCTTACAGTCTATATTGTTTGAATTTCGCGCAGACAAGCTCCGCCCACAGGTTTTTACTAATTGTGCTTGTTCTAGTTTGCTAAACTCAAAGTTTATTTTTTGTGAACTTAAAAGACTAATCAATAATCATTCACCTAAGAATTGTAGTTTTTAAGTAATTTTCAATGTTTCTTCTTTCATTTCATAGGCAGTTACTTTGGACAATGATGTAAATTCCTGTACACTTTCATGTTACCTGCTAGGGTTACATATATTTATTTTCGTAGCATTAACAGTTATTTATTGTGTACATGACGAAAGCGAATGTGTGCCATGCATTTAAGAATCATATTACTAAACAGTACTAAAAATTTTAATGCAAAATGAATCGTTAATTTCAAATAACAAATGCCCATAAAAAGCTGGTAGTTATGATTGAAAACAAAAGAACAATTAATTTTAATTGAGGCTTTCGTACCAATAATAAAAGTGGTAATAACTCGGTTTATTTTTCCATATTTTTTTATTAGATTACAGTTAAATGCAGGTGGCTGATAAATTGCGCATTCAAACTTTTTATTACATAAAAATAAACATATTTATCGTAACAATGGCAATTGTTTCCTATATTAACAACACAAAATTATTATATCACATTAGGAGAAAAACAGCTTCAAAAATTGAAAATGGGTCAATAATAATAATAAGAGTGAAAATAGTTATTTGTGTAACTAGTGCAAAAAGTGCATATTTGTTGCACGATGCATGAAGTTTAGTCGAGCGCTGCTGAGTACAACAAATATGCTTGTTGTTCTACTATCGAAAAAATAGAAAAATAAATTAAAATAAAAGAACTACTTTTTTCCGAAATCGACACTAAAGTACAAAAATCGGCAGTAAAGTAAATAAAATCGGCACTAAAGTAATTCATTATACGACGATTTTAAGTTCACATTTTCGCCGGCAGAGATGTGCAAACAAAATTGTCAGATTTTTCGAATTTTGGGATTTCGGAAAAATATAATATAGTACCTCGGCACTAAAGTTCTTTTTCGTGACTCACGTAGCTTTATTTGCCTCGGCTATCGCCTCTGCAACTAAAACACATTCGTCATGAAAAATAAAACTTTAGTGCCTTGATACTAAATAACTATTTACAATAATAAATTGCTTTTTGCACAATGCAAAACAGTGAAACTTTTGGCACAGTAATTGCTGCAAAAAGTAGTCACATTTGCACGATCGTAGAAAAAATATTTATAATGAACTGTGCTATTTAGAAGCGTAAAAATGATATAGAGTTGATAGAGTCGCGTAAATTAGACGAATTAGAACATGCTAGCCAAATATTCCAATGCACAAAAATACTGGTAAATCGGTTGGCAAATTCTATTAGTACTCATAGCCATAATTGTTTGTGTGTGTGTAAAATTAAATTAACAAGTTTAAAAATTATGTAAAATAAAAAGTTTTGATTATCGAGTTTAGAAGACTCCTATTTTTGCTGTAAACTTTTCATCAGATTCTAGAAAATCTGATACGCAATTAATTCGTAACGAGTACTTGATGATTAAAATTTTGGCTTCGAGATTTTAAAAACGAATTGGAAAACAAAATGGTGGAACTTCCGGTGTAACTATTCTTTTTTAATAACTCTCTGTATACGTGTTTTCCATTTTTTAAATATTAAGAATAGAATTTTGTGAATGATCACATACCGATTCATGATTTTTTTAAAAATACACGTAGAGTAAGTGCTTCGAGTATGAAAACTTGCATTACAAAAATTGTGTCAGAAAATGGAAAATTGATTTTCTTGTAATTTATTTTGTTGATGAAGCAAACATGTATGTTTCATTCCACTCCAAGAGAGGAGAAACAGACAATTTTGCTTCCCCTCTCCTCGAGGGGCAGGTTACTCTAATTTAGTTACTTATTACGTATTCAGCAAATCAAATGCGTGTTTAGTTTTATACATTAATTCATCATTTTAAAGAAAATTCGATGTAGAGAAATTCTTGAAAAATCTAAAAATTAAAAACAAAAAATACGACCAAAATGTTAAATTTAAATTCATTGAACGTTAAAAATAAAATGTGACGAACGTGAAGTAGTAACCTCCGAGCAAGATTGAATACAAGAAAACCATTATATCGATACCCTATTCCTTGTTGTCCCATTTTTTGTTTTCTCAGTTGTACTACATGCGTACATACACCAGGAGTGTGTCTGAAGGATGAAGCAATTTAAGGAGAGGATGCAGACTGCTTGTAAGTAAGGCGAGAAAAATCACGACAAACCTGCCAACTCTTGTTGAGGATCGATCCCGTGTCTCTCGAATGATAAATGTTTGTGGTAGGGGAATCGATAACTGCTTGGATTGATAATATACATATTGAAGAAAATCTCGATGTATCGTGACACTGTAGGGTATGTAGGTGCGGAAAAAAAAAATATTGATGTTCAAATATGAAAGAAATGGAAATTTATCATCAATATCTGTATATTAATTCAAATTATGTAAAGAAATTGTTTAAACAAAATTTATGTAAACTTAATAAAATTAAAAAAAAACTACCCTAATTATGATCTTTAATTTACGAATTTATATAATATTGTAATTTACAAAAATCGATTCCGAAACAGAACAAAGGTTAAATCTGGAGTAACGCATCTATTTTGGGACTTCTACATTAGCTTAAGATTTTTACCTTAAGCGTTGGGTAAGTGACCAAGACAAACGCATCATGGTTAAAACTCTAATCATATATATATTTTTTATGGTATTATGATTGATTCTAAAATAGAGCGTGTAACATTAAAATGTAACAATTTATTGTCAGAATAAAATTGACGCCGCACATATTTTTAACTCTAAGAATAGGACAAACTGCATATATGGGGTATTAGTCACTGCTGTAAGTAGCAACTAAATAAACAAATATAACGCGGTAATGCTGGCGTGAACCCAAAAGAAAGCACGGTGGACGTTAAAGGTTGCGTAGGTGTATATGTATATTAGAGTACTCACCCAAAGAAGAATAGGCTCCCTATTGTCTTCTACCAGAGATGATAATACGAGAAGAAGTGGATGGGTGGACGTAACTCTTTCTTTGTCACATGTCCGTCATCGTATACCACAACTTCTTTGTATGTTCGTTTTTTTAACATTTCCTTTCCTTCTCTGGAGGTCGCAAGATCGGCAAGCGTAGCTTTGCCTTGATAAAGTCTTCTTTGATTAAAACGATCGGAACAGTTAATATTAATAGCTCCGCTGATATGACTTATATTATAAGATATGAAAGGGCGACAATCCAAGATTAAAAACGTTCTTGTTCCAGGTCTCGCAGTATCTAGTTTAGCCGTTAGTCCATCCGCGTCCAAAGTTCAACTTTTGTTAACACCAGCGTGCGCTGAAGTGTAGATGTGTTTTCTCCACAGGGACTAATAGGAAGACTCGCACTTGCCGACTCAGTTTGAATCGCTTCGGAGGACTTAGAAAGATATGATTTGGAGAAGGAGGACCTGGTTCGCTCAGGCTCCGATTCAAAGGGAGTTTGAGGCCGTTTCGCGGCCTACCGCCCGACAGTTCGAGACACACTGCCGACATGACGCCTTTATACGTCACGCGCTAAATCTGGAAGAGCTGTGAAAAACGAATATAAGTGCCAGGCAATGTTTGTCTATTTTTTACGCACAAATAATTAGAAAATTTAAAGAACACCATAGCTTCCACTACAAGACTTTAAGATAGTACTCGCGATAATACTCTTTTCCGCAAGAATTTTGAAAAATAAAATTGGGACTACGATTTAATTGTATAAGATTCTGTCTGTATTAAAAGTGACTTATTTATACGGACGTATAACAGATATATGGCGGAAGTCCAAAACAAGAATGATCAACGCGTTATTTCCGGCAGAAAAGAAAAACATTCGGTCAGAAGTTGCTTAAAATTCTGTGAAGTTTCAAAATACGAAATGTTTTTAGTTGTTTTAATTACAATCATCCCACAAAATAAACCGTAGAAATCTTTACTGTCCTTTAAATTATAAGGTTAAGTTGCCTGATTGGAATCAAAATTGGTAAATCCACGTTTTGACATAGCGCAACGCATATAATCTTACTTCAAATGCTATATTGGTAAAGTGTCTTCGGACGTTTTGAAGAATAAAGTCCTTTATAATTTTTACAATAATCGTGTAGCACGAATAATTAAACGTAACAGTCAAGTCGAATAATTAAAACTGTAATTCATAAAATTCTTATCGTTTGTGCAGTATATTTTCATTGCGGTTTAACGGTTTTGATAAGAGAAAACCACTAACCCAATTGGAAAAACAAAAATTACTTTTCCACTCATTAAATCGAAGTGCATTTTGTTTTTAATGTGCCATAAAGATTTTGTAATCTTGTTTTGAATTCTTAAATTTATAGTGCAGAAACATTTAGCAACAACATAATGCAATAAGCAACGTTGACAACCTACTTTTGCATTGCTATAATTTTGTTACTACATTTATTTGATAAACTTGTTTCGAAATCGCAGAGACGAACTAATTCATGTACAGGGTGTCCCATTTTTCGTTGTAATTGCGGGGTATCTCGGTTATTAGTGAAGGCAGAAGAATGCGGTTTTCGTAATACCGTGCCACTTTTTTATGAATCGATAGATGCCGTAAGTAGAATTGTCGTAACCCTCTTCGGTTTTCAGATACAGTGCGATTTTGAAAAGTTAGCATTTTTAAACAGTCCTCGTAGCTCGACTATCTGTTGACTTATCAGAAAAGTAAGTATTGATTCTTGTTGAACTGTTTGCGTAGAATTCAGTGGCGAGCTTGAAATTTTTCTTGGAGGTACCATTTTTAAGATATGACCCAAACATATAATTTTTTAAATGGAACCCCTGTATATATTAATGTCATTAAATTGCATTTTCTTTTCTCTTTAAAACAATATATATCAGTTGATATTTTCTAGTTTCAAATATGTCAAAACTTTTTAAAATAACGAAATTAACATCCAATGATCATAGTTGGTTAAACGGTTTTACTCCAAATTTCAAGAAAAATACCTAATTCTAGTTTAATCCTAGGAACCACAATTAAATATTTCATTTATGAGGGTAGTCTAACAACCAATCGGTATCTACAAATTCTTGAAAATAAATATTCTGGATGAAGTTCCATTGGCCACCAAATAACATAATATTTCAACAAGACGGAGCATTTACTCATAATGCGTTAATTGTTACGATTTACCTTGATAATACCTTTCCAAATCGTTGGATAGGTACTTATGGTCCCATAAGATGGCTCCCTAGGTCTCCGAACTCGTCAATTTTAGACTACTTTGAATGGGGCCACTTAGAAAGTAAGTTTTATGCTAATCGTCCTAGAACTGGGAAATGCAACCCGTCTAGCTTACCAAGATTTAGAGGGACAAAATATTGTAATTTTAAATGATTTAAACAGAATTACGAAAGTTTGTGAATTCTGTTTACTGGAAAACTGTAATCATTTCGAACAATATTTTCAATCTGTAATTTTATTTTATTTTTTGTCTTCTTATTAAAATGTGCATAAGTGTAAAAACATTCTTTTTTTAACTACCTTTTTCCAACTAAAAAATAAAATGTTATTTTAATTTTTTAAAAATTTTTTTATTTTTTAAAAAATAAAATATTAAAAAAAATATATAGTTTAAAAAAAAAAAAAATATACAATTTAAAAATTATAAGTTTGAGTCATATCTCAAAACGATAATTCCAAAAAAATTCAAGCGCGTCACTAAATTCTACGCAAAAGTTCTATTATGATCAATTTTTATCTTTCTAATACGTCAACAGATAGCCGACTTACAAAGGATGCAATCTATTCAAAAACGCCCTGTATCTGAAAATCGAAGAGGGCTACGACAATTCTACTTACGGCATTTTCGTTTCACAAAAAGTAGCACGGTATTGCAAAAATCGCATCCCTCCACCTTCACTAATAACTGAGATACCCCGCAATTACAACGAAAATGGGACAAATCCAGTAGTATACAGCATGGATAATTCTTGATTGAAAAATGTAAACCTTGATAAATTTTAATTATTTGATAGCTAACAATTGAAAAAGGTCGAATGATTCGATTCTTGACCCGTCACTACAGAATAATAATAATTATTAACATTAACTTATATGAGTTAGGTACAAGTCTTTCTAAGTTTAGTAACTGTAAAAAGAAATCTATAATAATTCTAGTCATTGTAGATTTTTATTTTTTAATATAAAAAAACATGAATATAATATTTTCGATTTTATGAAATCGTGTTCGTTACATAAAAATTTGATTTTGAATTACCGACTTTGAAATCTAATGTAAAATAATAAAAATATAAAATATCTTAAAATTCCAGAAAATCGTTAAAAATACTGAAATTTAAAACTTACCAAAAAGAAACGAAGTAATAATAGTAGATTGTGTAATGAGCACCTAATAATATCAATAAATATACACACCAACAATAGAACACTACTCGTTATGAATTGGTAAATTTATATTCGACGACTAGCCATGGTATTTAAGTGCAACAAACAAGGAAAACTTGATTATAATGTGATGTCGCAATGCTATTGGTTCTAAATTTGTTTGATAGGGGAAATTTCTATCGTAAAAATTTCATTAGAGTACAGATTGTAAAATTGTACTAATTGAAATACGATACAGAAGTAGAAAGAAAGTGGAGTAAGATATTGAAAATTGTCCCCCTTCAACTTTGAAAGAAATTGATTTTCAAAATTCAAAAATAAGAACAAACTACATTTTCATTGCCGTTTTGCCCATAAAGGTTAGTTCAAGTTGTCACCGCTAAGACAAAGACTTTTTATAAATGGCTTATGTTGAAAACACCTCAAATTATAGTTATTTGGATCACTAGTCCAGAAAACCATATTTTGCGAGTGTGAGTGATATTGCCTAGTCGAGGCGAAGCAACACGAGCACTCGCAAGACATTTTCTGGACCTGTAATCCACAAAATTTTTTATGCCGACAAACTTCAAAATATTTACAAAATTATTCTTAATTCAGTTCAACCATTTATTGCTACGGATTTATTTTTTTTGGTTGGTACCCACTTGTCATTGCATAACTACTTAACTTTCAAATTTAAAATTAAAGTGACATTTTCGGTGTAATTTTACCAAATGTCACTTTTGTAAGGTCGGGAATTTGATGTTCCCGGCCGATTTTGAATCTAACAAAACTGTCAATAATGACCGAAGGCTTGAAAAATATATTTCAGAACTATTGCGATTTTAAATTTATTAGTTAAGGCTTGTTTGACATTCGTAACTTTCCAAAATTCGAAAGTGATGCACGTGTTCGAAATTTTGGAAAGTGCAAACCTTCAGGCTGCATGGAGGAGGAAAACTTTGTAGATTTTGCAAGCGCTTCATAAAGTACATATAATAGTATATTAAAGAACTAGTTTCAGAAGACGCATTTTATAACACGAGTACAGTTTCGAAAGTACGAGTTGCCAAAATGCCTTCTGAAACGAATTCTTTACACTATTTTTTCTAGTTTGGGCTTTTTAGATTAATTTTAAAATAAAATTTTGCGAGTTTTTAAAATTAGGAAAATGTATAATTGCTAGGGTGGCAATATTTTCATTAAATTTATAAATAAATCTACTGAACATTAATTACGATGTAAATTAACGCACGCCGAACGTAGCGACAGCTTTGACGTTTAATATCAAATCAGTGTTTACCACCGTTCGAAATAAAAATTGATCTATTTCTATAAAAGAACTTAAATTTCTATAAAAGAACTCTTTTTGGTGCTTTTATAGCTCTGTAAGCGACCCAAAATAGAAAATAGTATATTATGATACGTGTTTCTAAGAAGGAGTGCCCTAAAGGAGTAAGTGCGACAAAATGCCTTGTAAACGAGTATCATACAATATTTTTTTATAATTTGCTCCTCTTGCAAAATAAATAAAAAACATTTTTGAAATAAAAATTCATGTCGATTTTCTAATTTTGAAGTTGGTAATAGAAACTGACAGACTCGCTGACTGGTTATGTAAATTTGTGACAGTATTTAAAATAGCGTAGGCATTTCTTATAATTGAGTTGCCATAGTTCGTCCAAGTGAACTAAGGGAATCTTACCTTTAAAAGGTTGTTTCCTCGAGATTTTGGCTCGCTTGGGCTTCCATGTAGTTTCAACTAATTTTTTAATTTATATCAGAATATAAAGTAAAATCAACAAATTTAAACATTAACAGCCATATGCATAATCATATTTAGTAGAGAAATAGTAGCTACTTTGCCACTACTATGGTAATTGTGATCCATAGTCGGTAATTAGGAGCTATCTTTCCCTAGTAATGTCCCAGTTTTCTGACCGATACCATTTGATTTGTTGTAAGATCATGAACTTTTCTATATCCAAAATGAAATATATGCTGTCAACTTAATTGTATTTTATAAAAAATCAAAATACCAAAAGACATTCATGAACTTTTTGACAGAATCAGCGATGTTGTCAGATAAACTCTAACTATTTTTTTCCTTTTACTAGTAAGCTTTAGTAGCCACTAAACTAGGCACTATGCATTAGAGATAGTTATTAGAACGTAGTTACTAGTTATTAGGCTTAAAATAGCTACTTTCTTGAACGACTATGCATTCGGCTCTAATTCTTTATTAAATGGAACAACAATAGTCAAAACAAAAAGCAGGCAGAAGAATAAAACTTTAAACATTTTATATGGTATATTGTGTTTTGTACACACTAAAAATTTCACAACAATCGGTTTACGCGTTTGGGCCTGGATCTGGTCAGAAGTTTCAAGGCATCTGATCTGCCACCTTAAGTATTCTGCAAGACTTTTCTGTTCTGACTATGAATTATCAAAACTCAACGGGAAAACAATATATCAGAATCTGTACTGTTTAAAAATTATAAACAACAACTTTACTCAAATAATGCAAATCATGTGGTTAGTTTGCAAACATTGACAACTTGATTTGACATACCAATTCTACCAATCAAGAAAAAAACTGTCGAAAGAATATCGCCTGAAGAAGGAGTAAGTAGGTCGAAATGTACGCAGAGAATAGAATTATTTTTAATAAACAAGAAAAAAGTAAAGGAAGTGTGACTTCGATGAGAATTTTAATCACAGTTCAAATGACATGATTTTCAATTCAGTAAATTGATATCTTTAACTAGGATTGAAATGGATATAATGAGTCTATGTATTAATAATTGCCATGCTGAAGTTATCGACAATTTCAGCCTTATTTAAGCACAAAATAATGGAAAACAACAAGCAATTATACATAAATTATTAATGACAACAATGATCGGAAAAAGGGAATTCAGTCTCTTAAATCAATAGACCTATAACTTAACAAGAGAAAATCGTTCAGATCTACGGTTTGCCTGTATCCCAAAGAAAAATATTAGCTATACTAACTTTATTTAGACTTGACACCAACAATAAGTGTTGCGACACCTAGGTGTCGACACGTGTAACGTAACAAGTACGATAATGGAATTTGCATTAAAAACAACTTTGTCAACAGATGTGTTACCAGTTACATAGTCAATCCTTCAATTATCATAGCCAACTATGTGTTGTCAAAAATGATAATCTCGAATCGGCTGCTGTAAGTTCGCAAAAGGTTGTACAATAGCAAACAAACATCGAGAATCACTCGACAGCTATTTCGTTCACTATTGTGCAAATGCGTGCTATCGACTATATTCCCTAGGTATCGACTCTTGCGAACTTACAGCAGGCGATTCGAGATTGTCATTTTGCCAACACATAGTTGGCTATGATATTTAGACGATCGACTATAATCTGTTAACATATCTGTCGACCTAGGTGTCGCAACACTAATTGTTCCTATATGATGTGCCCTCCAGTAGGGAATATAGTCGATAGCACGCATTTGTACAATAGTGAACTTAAACTCAGAGTTCTCTCACTCCTGAAGAGTCGCAAAGGACGACATAGCTGTCGAGTGATTCTCGGTGTTTGTTTGCTATTGTACAACCTCTTGCGAAATTACAGGAGGCGATTCGAGAATATCATTTTTGACAACACATAGTTGTCTATGATAATTGAAGAATCGAGTATGTAACTGCTAACATATCTGTCGACAAAGCTGTCTTTAGACTTGACCTTTAATTACCAACTTCATTCAATCAATTATTTGAGAAACCCGACAAATCCACATTATTCCATTATATGACATTTTATTAAAAACCGTTTTTAACAACAAGGCGCATCGTTTGCTTTAAAATCTAGACACATCTAGGCAGTCTCACTGCACGGTAACATGCATTATATATAGTCAAAATCATATAAGGTTGCGTATGACTTATTCTGAATAATTGCCTGAATTAATTTTTTTATAAACATATGTTGTGATATTTGAAGGATCGACTATGTAACTGCTAACACATCTGTCGACACCTAGGTGTCGCAACACTAATTGTTCGTATATGATGTGCCCTCCAGTATGGAATATAGTAGATAGCACGCATTTTATACAATAGTGAACTTACACTCGAGTTCTTCACTACTTGAAGAGTTACAAAAGGACGAAATAGCTGTCGAGTGATTCTCGGTGTTTGTTTGCTATTATACAACCTCTGCGGAACTTAGCAGCATTCGATTTGAGATTATCATTTTTGACAACACATTATATGACATTTTATAAAATCCTGTTTTTAACATCTAGGCAGTCTCCTGCACGGTAACATGCATATTATATATAGTCAAAATCATATAAGGTTGTGTATGACTTATTCCTGAATAATTGCCTGAATTAATTTTCATAAACATATGTTGAGTTAGCACGATCTTTATATAAAGGTGTCTGTATTACCGAAAACATTTAATCAGATGTCGTCTCATTTTATTTAATTTCTTGTATTAATTTCTATGAATTACGTATTACATACGCAAGTCTAACTGATTTTAATTATATTACGTTTACTTTTAAATCTAGGATTTGAATTGATTATCGCATAACTATATTTATTGGATTTTCGGGTTTCTCAAATAAGTAATTCAATTATAATAACAGTTTTCAATTAAAAAGACTTAGAGTTTCATGGCATATTTATCCAGTTTTACGAAGATCAAACAAGTACCAGTTTCTTAAGAGTGAAGAGAGTTTAAAACACAACTTGCATATTTTTAAAAACAAATCCCCAACTAATGAGGCCCTTACAACTAGTACTTGACCAGAAAATTAAAATCTGTTTACAACTGGGAGTATGTGTGGGTTAAACATAACAAAATTTATTTGAGAAAACCGAGAATATAAGTTCTCTCTATAATTACATCAAGTATAATTGCATGGTATCTTTAAAACATATAGCTCAAGATAAACATTACATATTAAGTTGTTAGTTTAAGTATGTTTGGATTATATTTTATAAACAAACCTGTAAAGAGACTTTTACCATTAGTATCTGAAGCCCATCATTACCCAGCTATAAATATTAATTGCTACAATCGAATACGACAAACTTCATTTTAAGAAAATAATTATAATAAAGTTTTCATTACGACAAGGTAAATTACAACGATTACTATTGTTTAATTAACAATTAAGGTAATGGTTTATAACAAATTTACACATACAACGACCTTCAACTAATTATAACAATTGTAATAAACTTCGCGTGAATACATTTATATGAATTTCGCCAATTACATACATAGATTAAATAAATTCTAGACATATTAAAGAATAAAAGTTACACTTGAAAGTAATTAATTTATATAAATATAGCTCGACGTCATTGCTCTGCCTCGGACCAGGACTTTTTCAATCTCGATTTTCACAAATTCGCGTAAATTAATTTTTATGTAAATTCGCCAATATATAAATTCAAACAATTCTAAACAACATATTAAAGGATAAAATGACACCGTCTTGTAAAAATATTATTAATTTACATGCATCCGCAGTTTTTAATCTCAATTTTGACAAACTTTGGGTGAATAAGTTTTTTATGTAATTTGCAAATACATAGATTAAACAACATATTAAAAAATAAAAACATATATACTTTTTGTTCTTGCGATGATAGATAAAAACTTCTGCAAATGGCATGTTAAACCACATTGAATGAGCTATATGAGTCAACATTATATTGACGTAAGCCAAAGTTATTGTAAGGCATTTTTTCCTCTATACAACAAAGTAAAAATGAAAAGTATCATTGTACGTAAAAATTGCGATTTTCAATTTTTTCGGTATCAACGTATTTTGGGTCACATTAATTCTCATTATTTTGCAGTTTTTACAACGATATCTGGTCAATCAGAAAACTATTGATTATATACCACCACGGTTGCCGATCGATACATCCCTATTTCTTGTGAAAACTTTAGGTGCCCAATGGAGTAACTATGAGTCTATAAGAAAAGTAAGAATTCCAATCCATATTGAGGAAAATCGTATTAGTTGAAAAAACATTGGGTACGTGGCTCATAGACGTGCAATATTATTGGCGCAATATTTTGGTTTGTAATATATTGTGTGATATTCAAAATATGGAAAATAAATTGTGCAAACGGAAAATGTTGTGCCGTCTGTTGCCAACATATGCAATATCTCGTCTTGTAGTGCCCAGATACGAAATATCAGCTTACCTGTCTCACAAACTCTTTTCGTCGTTTCTACTAGACGTCATCATAAGTGACAAGAAAACCGAAACCGAGGTGTATCTGGTCTTCCGGCTCTGTGGGATGTGAAATGCAAAAAATATAGTAATTGTGACACAAAGAGGGCAGTACGATGTGCTGATAGAAAAATACTCAACAGGTTAACTTCATGAAACTCTGGTAAGAACTGTTTGCACAATGTGTTTGAACGTATGTGCTGCAATTGCGCAATATATTACACAACCGTCAATATCTCCTTCATACGGGTACAATTCTTTTGCACAATATTATAGCCAATAATCGTAACCATGTAGGCCGTCAAAATATTGTTCAACTCACATTGCACAATAATATTGCACGCTTTAATATTTGAATTTATTTATGAATTAATACAACGGAAATCATATATGTACTTATAAAAACTATGATTAGTAATTAGTTTTAAGCAGCCCCTAGGCGATCAATATACAGGTGGCCCATTGAAAACGAGTTGCGAGTTCTTCGTGGACCTCCGACAGGTCAAACTTGCTTAGTAGAGAAACATTTTTTGACAAAATTAAGCTCACGTCACCCCCTGCTGGGAATTCATCTCAAATTTTTTCAATTAGAATAGTCAAGTGGTACCAAGTTGAAAAGAGCTTTTGATTCTCTATACAGTGGTTTTACTTAGCCCTATTCTTATTTGAAAAAATTGGGGATGACACGCCTGCTTAGGGTGACGATCGAGGTCCAATTTTTCGTCAAAAGTGTTCCCCACAAAAACATTTGACCTGCCTCAGGATTTTTTGGAGAAATTTTTTATTCAGCAGTTATGCCTCCTGGCTCGTTTTCAATGGCCCACCTTGTATACATGAATGTATTGCACAATACTGACACTGTACAATAACATTGAGCGTCTGTAGATCACATTGGAAGATTGTGCAATATATTGAGTTAATCAAAACAGTTTGACTTTTAATGTGTGATCCAGTAAGCATCGCTTCGTCTATTGACAATATTGCGCAATACTGCTACATTTCTGTGTAAACAGTGTGGAGTAAACATCTACCATGGCTACAAATGGAAAAGATGAAGAAAGAAAGTTCATTTTAGATTATATCGAGGTGTATCGGAGCTCACTCGATCTGTGGGCTATCAAAAATAACGATTACATTACTTCATCCATCTGCGCTTCTTCTTTTCCTTATTTTTTTAAGATATAACTAATACTATGGCCAACTTGTTGTCTTGTGGGTTATACAAAATATTGTGCAATATATTGAAGTAAATATTGATAGTCTAGAGTGAAACTATTTACTACATACTGAGTTTATTCCTTTAGCAAATTTTTTGACAATAACTTTTGTTCGAACCGAGTTTACTTGCCAATTCTTTTCTATGCTCAAAATAGCAAGTCCATTTAAACATGAATGGGGTATTGTACTATGTTGATGAGTGATTCCATGTCAAATCGGTTAAAATTTCTCCGACCCTCTGCAATGTTTACTTATACTTTGCACAATGTTCTTATACTTACTCATTTTCATATAAAACCATGGCAAAATGACTTAATTTATCTAAATAGATTCTGTTTTTGTTTATATAACATTTTAGATTTAACAGTTTTCGGCATTATACACTGAGCACTTGTAAAGAGAATTGCAAAAACTCCCAAAATTGGTGCAGTTAATGCCAATTTCAGGAGAGGGCAAATTGTCAGCTGATCATGGCGAAATATCAGGTTAAATTTAAAATATGATTAATACTTTAATTTGCCCAAACTTAATTAAAATATGCCATCCAGTATTTGAGAAATTAACTTTTCGACAAATTAATTATTTTCCCATGGTTTTAGATAAAAATGAGTAAGAATAAGAATTTTGATAAAATTGGAAGAGATTGGGAAAAATTTTAGCCAATTTGGACATGGAATTACCCAGATACGTTTTTATCAATTTGAGTTTAGAGAGAATGAACGCTCTGCTGAAACAGAGGTACAGATAACGTCAAATACAAAAGAAGCACAGTACAGCCTTGGGTAAACTGGAAGCGTATACTTGATAGTACATTAATAAAAATTTAGCAAGATCACGAATGGTTTTGAGATTTCGACTTTGGATCTCTTGAAACAGTATATTTCAAACTTATCGTTTCGTTAATAAGTCAATCGGGTATATGCAATATATTTAATTAATTGAATATATAAACCAAAAATTAATTTTGACTTCGCTGTGAAGCCCAACACTATTAAATCTCCTGAAAAAACATTTCTATTTGTATTCCAAAAGATCCAAAACCATTTCTAAATTTTGCTTTTACTAATGCAGAAATGTCTGTAGAACACTATGGTGGTAAAAAAGTTTTATAAAAGTGATCTTTAAAGTGAAAATTAGAGAAACTGTAATTACACACAATATAAATTACAGTAACGAATACTAACAGAATATAGCATTCAATTTTTAAATTTATACATAAAAATCTTCAATTTTATAAAACGCATTCTTAAGTAAAATTGATTTAATTACCTCCTTAAATTTTTTCAGTTCTTAAAGTTTTAATTGATTGCGGTAGGTGACAAACA
The DNA here is from genome assembly GCA_030710515.1 of Abscondita cerata. Taxonomy (NCBI): domain Eukaryota; kingdom Metazoa; phylum Arthropoda; class Insecta; order Coleoptera; family Lampyridae; genus Abscondita; species Abscondita cerata. The sequence continues at coordinate 388,615 of JALBCR010000519.1, read as the reverse complement.
TTTTTGGTCCAAAGTAATTGAAACTTCATAAAATCTATTGCTGAAAGTTATTGCTAACTCCTCCCGGTTCATAAATCGCCCATCGTACTCTGAATATCGTCTAGATGTATGAATTTCTTTGGAAAAAAAAACTGTAGAGAACAACATTGAGCTTATACAAAATAAAGAAAATGTTTCCTTTGTAATTGCTGTACGCCCAATATCAACGGCTTGTTAAAGGTTGCTTGTAAATTTGATAGATTCAAAGTCAAATACCGAGAAAACTATGCATTTTTCGAGGAAAACTTATACAATCTTTTTCAAGGTATTTAAAAAGACCAACTTTTATAAATAAAAGAATGTATAGCATAAAAATTAAGCGAGCTATGGTGAAAATAATGTCGATCTATACTTTTTTCTGGGTGAAAAATAGGGAAAACAACCCTGTAATTAAAATTAGATGTTGCCCTACTGCAATTCTCATTATTTATGTTTTATCAATAGATTCTAGAATTCTTAATTTTCAAAATGGAAGCTAAAATCGAATTTTTGCAATTTTGTAAAAATGCCTTCTCTTCCAAATAACTAAAAATTGCTGAAGATACCCAAAAAATGTTAGGGAATTAAATTATAGCTTTTTCCAAACATTTTGCTTGCGTAGATTGTTTTGTACGATAAATGACTGTTTAAAACCTCTATTTACGAGCAAGCTATATGCTCTTTAGACTAGCCTCTTTTAAAAACTAAGGGTTTTACATGGATTTAATTTATATAGATAGCCAGCCTTATGCACAACAATCTACAAAATGGTATTTAGGTGAACTTATCATTAAAAAAGAAAGAGTTTCTTCAAAAAATTCAAAACGCACATATCGGAGCATAACGATCTAAATTACCTGTACTTTCAAATTCAAAAATATGCATATGTAACATGTAAAACCTACTTTTATTAGTGGAGTAAAGTGGCGGCATTAGTAACAATGTAACAATACTTAGAAAATGGTTTAATTTATGGTAAAAGGACGTAAAGCTGAATGACCGAACTGAGCCTTTCTTCTGAACCCATTCTTTTGTAAACATATTTTGAATCATATTTGAAAATACAATCCACCCTTTCTCAGGCTATAGTAATTTAAGTAGATGTTTGTAAACCGGATTAACACAATTCTAGGAAATTTTCTAATTGCTAGTTTATTACATAACAAAAACGTTGTAGAAGTATCTATTTAAATAAACACAACGGCATTTTTTTGAAATGTGAAAAAAGTTTGTTTTTACCTTCTTCTTGCAATAAGTAGTTATGGTGCCTAATCCGCATCCACAATTGTGTTACTGTTCCCGGTATTTTTAAATACTTAAGGTAGGTACTATCTTTATTTAGAACAATGAATGATTTTTGGACCTTAAACTGCGGATAACTTATCACTTCTAAGTTGAATAACATTCAGCAATTTCCCTTCTTGTAACTGTAAATAAATAGGAATGTATTTCTAATCTGGTGATTCGAAATATTTTTTGTGTCTTAATTATTATACTAATAAACGAATTCGTATGTGTATGTACGTTAAAACAAAAAATACTACATTAAAAAAGCTTCATTTAGCAGAAAAAAAAACTATTGACGTGGATAAAGTTAGCCCCCCATTTTTTATATTTAAATACTTTGTTAGTTGTTCCATGTTTGTTCTACATTGTGCCACAGTTATAATCAATTTTTTTATTGTTCTGGATTGTTCTAGATATTTTAAATAATGTTCCAAATTATTAACTTTCTAAAATATGTTCTAGAAAGATAAAGAAGAATACGACAAAAACTTTTTATCGATTTAATTTTTGTAAGGACAATTTGAAATAACATTTTTTCTAGAACAAACATATTTATTGCAAGTTGTACTTTATTATTGTAGCTGTTTATTAAAGTCAATAAAAACATTTCTGAAGACAAAATAAGCTCGAATAGTACAATATCAAATCCCTGGCTGGTTGTTAAAATTCAGAAAACTTGTACGCTGTATATTTGAGCAACAAGTTTGTCAAATGTTCGAGTATTGTTTATTTTTTTACTTAATTATTCGTTTATTCATCGCTTACCACATTTGGTAAAAAAATGGAAAAATAAGGCGTACAATTTGTCAAATTCTCTATACAAAGATTCGATGAGCATGAGCAAAACGGGAGGTATGGGTCCTAATTTTTTGCTTGAGTTATTAGTTAATTCATCCCTTAGCACTATTTGGTAAAAACGGGGTAAACAAATTGGAAAAATAAGACTTACAAGTTTGTCAAATCAACTATCCGTGTTAAAGATTATTAATATTTTTTTTGAAAACGGGACGTATGACCCCTAATTTTTACTTAAATTACTAGTTAATTCATTATTAGCAATATTTGGTAAAAAAATTTAAAAAATAAGGAGTACAAGTTTGTCAAATTTTCTATCCACAGATTCGATGCACATGTGTTCGAGTAATACTGATCGTAAATTTTTTTCCAAAACGGGAGGTATGGGTCCTAATTTTTTTGCTTGAGTTATTAGTTCATTCATTCCCTTAGCACTATTTGGTAAAAAATTTTGGAAAAATAAGACGTACAAGTTTGTCAAATCAACTATCCATGTTAAAGATTATTAATTTTTTTTTGGAAAACGGGACGTATGACCCCTAATTTTTACTTGAATTATTAGTTAATAATTCATTCATTAGCACTTATTTGGTAAAAATTAAAAAATAACAAGACGTACAAGTTTGTCAAATTTTCTATCCAAAGATTAGATGCGCATATGTTCGAGTAATACTGCTCGTTAATTTTTTTTTTAAACGGAACATATGGGCACTAATTTCATTGCAGGGTTCCCGTTGTGATTTGACACGTGATTCTTATGTATTGTTTAACGCTGATTCCGAATATGGCCCTCACTTTTCGATATCTCAAACAGTTTTCGAGATAGTCGACTTTAAAGTTCGAAAATTTCGTTTAAAACTGCTTGTAATTTTTTTTTGAAAGGGGAAGTATGGACCCTAATTTTTTTATTTGAATTATTAGTTTATTTATCGATTAACACTATTTGATAAAAATGGAAAAATAAATCATACAAGTTTGTAAATTTTGCCAACCAACCAGGGATTTGATTTACTGTAGTATTCGAGCAACATTTTGTCTTCAGGAATGTTTTCTCAAATATAATAGAACGGCTACAATAATAAAGTAAAACTTGTACTTATACCAGGTGTGTCATAGCTCCGTATTTTTTTCTTTTATGTCTTTGTCATTTGATCTAATTTAATGCGATTTAGAAGTATAGAAGTGTACCTTCTGGATCTTCTAAAATATTTTCAATTACATTTAAGATAAAAGATATACACTAAACTAAGCATTTTTTAAATGGTACCCCCTATGTTGAAGTCCACGTTTAAAAAATACTCAGGAAAAAGCCCGCGTGAAAAATATTCAACATTTTATAACAACTATTATGTATTCAAGTTTTCTGATAAAACATTAACAGAATTTATTCTTGATTGATGAAACACAAGATTTACATCACATTTTCCGCCTTATTGAGGCTCATCAGTAAACTGGAGTTTTTTGTAATGTATTGGTTTATGCCGGTTATTCACTTGGCGGTACCAGGGGAGTACTTGGAAAGTATTTGGCAAGAAATGTGTACGCAATTTGGCATTAACTCGTCCAAGTAGTTATACTTCACGGGGTGTGTCGAAAAATGGTCTCGAGTCAGAGAAAATACGAGTTTCGATACTGGTCAGCCAAACTCCGAGCATTGTGATTGTGATTAAAAATTGTATCATTTGTGTGCTGTAGGTAATTGTGAAAATGAAGTGAAGCAATACTATGGCATCTTTCTCTTCACGTTTCTTTTTCTATTATGTTAGGTGCCCAGTAACAAAAGCAGCTGGTTTTCAACTTACACTATGCCCAGATCCCCTATAAACTCGATGAATCCACTAGTTTACTTCAATATCAAAAAAGTTAGTATTGTTATTGCAGTTGAACTTCAAGGTTTCTATTTACTCCTTTAAAATACATTGTCAATGGCGACCTGGAAATCACAGCAATTACTAAAATTTTAAAATAGTAAAAGCTGGATCGTTCATTTTTTTTTCATTGTTTGTAAATTCTAGAAAAATGGCAAAAAGACCCTTAGCGGAATACGACTTAGGTTTTTCAAAGGTATAGTTAGCAAGTACAGGCAAAGAATAACGAAAACTATCGCCAGCTCTACAAACTCCTATGGTGCTGATGTAATGTCAAAACGTACTTTACCGCTTAAAGGATTTCTTGCGTATTTTGACCGAATGACTAGAAAGTTGTCGGTAATACACGAACAGACAAATCGCAGATTGTGTTTACATCTTATAAATAAGGTGAGTATGTGACAGTTCCCAAACAAAAGTTTTTTAAGCTGTTGATAGTATTGTGATAATGTTCAAAATATTCTCAAAATTAAATATATAAATTTTAAAAACATAATTACTTGTAACGTAAAAAGTATGGCATTTATTCAAATACACAGTACCCACATCAAAACTTTTATCATGAAAATTTTTTTGCCCAAAATATATTTTAATTGAATTACTTTCGAGCATATGCACAATTCCTGCCCGAAATTGTAAATGTTAATTATTTCTCTAAAATCACTAAAAAATGATAAAACGCTATCAATTGAGATTTTTCGACTTTCCTTTTACTACGCTTCCGTGTAATTACGAACAACCCCAGAAGGAAGTATCCAAATACAGTTACGATTTTTTTAAAGTACCAGCTTTAAGCGTCTCTATGGACGAATGGGATTTAACTCATAACTTTTGACCTAAGGTCAGGTCAAAATTATGTATGCGCAAAAGATCTTTTGTCTTGTCACATACAAACAGTTGAGTATGGCAATAAAAACAAAAAATTAATTTTGAAGCAGAACCTTATTTGGGCCGCTTGCACGTAAACAGACATTTCAAAGAGATCCTATTACTGCAGTTGCAGAAATGGTTATGTGAGGAAGAACTAAGCCGAAAAACGTAGTAATAAGGCAGTAGGTACTTCTTCTTCATCCTTTAACTAAGGTTCACCCTGTTTGTTTTTCTGCCTTCACTCCGTGAATGAAAAACCAAGCTCAGCTAGCCATCTCGTTGTGAGTCGTCCCTGGTGGTTGCCTCTAGTGTAGTCCAGTAATGCAAATACATCTGAATTTTGCATTTTTCTTTTTATTGATTTACTCGTTTGTTTGTGTCTGAGGTTGCAAACTTCATTTCGGTTACTTTGATCCGCTGTTTTTCTTCCTCGTGCTGTTCTTGTTTCAACTGCATAGTAGTACTCCGTCGCACCATGGATTTATATATATTTTTACTTATCTGATCACAGAGCATTGGGTAGATCGGACGATACAGACAGATTTTTCCGAGGATTTTTCTGTTGAGTTATCTAGTATTGCCTATTACTTCAGAAATTAGGGCTAAAGAATTAATACAAAAGAAGAATACCAAGAGGTTTGAAATAAAATTCAGTAAATGAAGAAACAACTAATAAAACAGATGTCGGTCAAACCAGAAGACCTCGTCTCAAATAATGAAAATATTTGAAAGAGGTAAGTATTTGTTGATAGTTTAGGATACAGAAGCTCTGACCAATGATGATCCTGTCAAGCGGATGAATTCAAATTCAGTTATAAAACTTCCAACATAGAAACTACGTAGAAAATGATAATTCAACTGGTAAAAAGCGGTTACGACTGTAAATGTGACGAAAATAATATAAAAAGCTCTTAAACTGATACATAATACAAGTAAGAAATTTTAAACTTAGATTTGGGGAGAAATGTAAAGAGAAATTGTTCCCAAAATCGATAAAAAAACATTATGGAGAAGTTAAAGCAGTGAGTATAGAAAACAGAAGCTTCAGTAAAAGTGGGGAACAAAATATGGTAAGTTATAAAGATGGTTATCTAGAATCCATTAGTCCACTGAAATGAATTAAAATACAGACATTTTCTACTTAACATTTAAAATCATGAATGATTAATTTGCCATAGATAACAGGTGTTTCTGAGATGTCTCCAGACGATAAACTGCTATCCTATAAGAGAAATGATTCGTCAGTAACAAAACACTCATCCCCAAGAGTTTAACAATGTGGTGGTACAACAAAGTTACTGCTTGCTAAATTAAAATATACTAGTAAACGTCACACTCTGAAATAAATATTGAAATAAAATAGGTAGTGTTATTATTACTAAACACACACACACGCTCATGAACTCAGACGTACGCAATTTGTGTTTGTATAACTATTCACTAAAATGTTTAGATAAGTTCTAAATGATTCAAAAATATTTACTCACTTTACTAAATGACTGAAATATATTTCCGCTTAATAAATGCCTGAAAAGAGACCGACAGTTTATAAAATATGATCCATCTGAAACCATGAAATCTAGCTATTATATAAATTAATTATACTGCTATGGAATGTAAATATTATCTATATTGACTTAAATGTTAATAACTTCTAAAACAATTAATCAAAAACATATAAGTTCTTACTTTAACATTTGTTTATAAAAATGTTTCAACGAATTCACCTGTGAATTCACTTTATAACTATCGAATTTTAAGGGTCTTATTTCATAATATTCCCGTGAATTAATTTTTATGCAAATTTAACATTTAACAAATAAAATGCTAATATTTTTTAAAACGAAAATATTTCATCTTAAAGTTATGGTTGCCAGCTATACAGGGTGTAACTCGCAACATTTCATGTATAAACGAAAGGACGTGATTCTTTTGACTTATTTCATGACTACAATTTTTGTTTATGGATCTTGATATTGAGTTCACATTTGGCATGTAAGTTAGCTCTAGGGCTTACATCTTCTCACAAGTCAGAGGACCGTGAGAATTATACCGGATGATACTTTTTCAGCGGCTATTAGTAGTATTTACACCTCACACACTTGGTAGTATTTACACGGTCAGAAGATGTAACCTGGAGCCTAACTTACATACCAAATTTGAACTCAATATCTCAAGAACTGCAGGAACCATAAACAAAAACTTGAAAATTGAAATTTTAACACCCTGTATTCGGCGGACCTATGAATTTTAGTGTTAAAATAATCACCTCCTTTCATTTGTACATGAAATTTAGAACACCCTATATAATTCGAGGGTAGATTTCAAGGTGTTGGCGTGAATCAATTTTTATTCAAATTTAACAATAAATAGTATTTGTAATTATAAACAACATATTCAGATTAAAAATGCTAATATTTTTAAAAACGAAAATATTTCATCTTAAAGTTATGGTTGCGAGCGACATCATAGTCCATATGTAGAGTACGTTCGATGGATCAATTTTTTATGTAAATTTAGCCATACATAGTTTTTATAATTATAAAAAACATATCCACGAAGAAAAATGCTAATATTTATTAAAACAATATTTCATCTCAAAGTTATAGTTACGGGCGACATTATAGTTGGAGTGGATCGATTTTTAGCCAAATTTAGCAATAAATAGTAATAAACAACATATCTCACAATACAAATTCTAACATTTTTTAAAAAGGAAATATTTTTCGGGCAAATTTAGCAATCAATAGTTTTAAAGTTATTATCATCCTATGCAAAATCAAAATCTTAATATTTTTTTAAAACAAAATTATTTGATCTCAAGTCAGACTAAGAGAGAAATTATAGTCCATAAGTAGACTACTGTCGAGGCTGGATTTGAATAGTATTTATAATTATACAATGCGAGTCAAAAGTCTTAAGTTTGAAATTTTGTTTCGATGTTTTTTTGTTTTCCACCAATGACGTCACCATATTTTTTTAAATGGTAACCTTAGTTTTTTCACTGAAAATGAAAGATCAAGTGGCCCTTTAGATAGAAATGTCAAAAGTTTGACAGGTCCCATAAAAAATTTTCAAAAATTTATTTTTTGAAAAATATTTTTTCAAAATTGGTTATTCAAAAATGAAAGAAAGCATTTTTGAATACTAAATTGTTTATACATTTTACAAAAAGAAAACACATATTAAATTAAGTGTTCAAACTGCCTTCCCCCACTTCTTGACAATAACCTAACCTGACTTGAAATTCTTGAAACACGTTGCGTACTGTTTCCGCCCTAATTCTACGTATTGTCCGTCTGATTCTATATCTCAATTGTTCTAAATTGTCCGGTTTATCTTGATAAATTTTAGATTTGACGTATCCCCACAGGAAAAAGTCAAGTGGGGTAAGATCTGGGAATCTCGCTGGCCATTCCACTGGTCCCCTCCGTCCAATTCACCAACAATTTTTCTCAAAAATTTTCTAATGAGACCTGACAAAATTTTTGACATTTCTATTTCAAGGGCCACTTGATCTTCCATTTTCAGTAAAAAACTATGGTTACCATTTAAAAATAATTGTGATGACGTCATTGCTGGAAAACAAAAAACCATCGAAACAAAATTTCAACAGAAAAAAGTGTCTTTTGGAAAAATAAAATCGACGTGTCCGAGGATTTTGCTGAAAAATCGTCCATTTTATTTTAACGAATTTACTTTAGATTTTGACTCGCACTGTATATAAAATATCTCAAAATAAAATGCGAATATTTTTTAAAACAAAAATATTTAATCTCAAGTTATGGTTACGGGCAACATTACAGTCCATACGTAGAGTGCTTTCGAGGATGGATTTGAAAGTGTTTGCATGGGATCATTTTTGAGCAAATTCTAGCAATAAAAAGTTTTTATAATTATAAACAACATTTCAACAATTTTTTAAAACGAAAATATTTGAGCTGAAAGTTATAGCTACCCGTGACATTATAGTCAGTACGTATAAGTCGACTTTTTGAGTTTATAAACTATTTTTGGTAAACACGCACAAACGTTTAAGCTATGACTGAACTTTAAAATCGAATGATATTGTTTAAACAAAAATATTTTAGCAATTTTCATTGCGTTTTATATGTTATTGTTTCTTCTACTGATTTATATAAAAAATACCACAGTAAATACTAATTTTATTGCCGTAATGTGAGCGTGCGTTCGGTGCGCGCTAAGAGTAAATCTATGGCTAAAAAGTATGAGTAACTTCGCTTGTATGATTTGTTAACAGATAATTTTTTTGCCGAAAACTTCTTTCTATGAAAACGTTTCGGGAATGAAGGGCAAGAAAAAATCGCTCGCGATACGAAGTTAAGTCTCGAGAACAATTCGAGAATAATTTTCTAATAGAAAATAGGTCGGAAAATAAGTTCCAGTCCAAAAAAATTACCCCAGCATAAAAAGATTAATTAAGACCATTATTGATAACTCTATGAGATAAGACAGGTAATTTTGGATAAATTTTTAATTGTTTGACATTAATTTTTAGCGATTTTTAGGTTGACAGAACTATAAAAGATTCTTTATCGGTCCATTTTTTGAACTGACAATTTGATTGTTAACGTTGCAAAAATATATTCATCAGATCAAAATAGTTTTAAATAAAATTGTGTATAATTAAATTACAAACAACTTTCATTTGAAAAAAATTGTAAAATCAATCAATGTTTTTGTAAATATTCCAAAATAAAAAAGTCTACGTAGGTTACACGGCCACGTTCACACAAATCGTGAGGTATACGTATTCTCTTTAGCCAAATATTTTAATTAAATTGAAGAAATTCGGATCCATAATGTGGAATTGGTCATTGATAATTAAAATTGTTATGTCAATAGAATCACTTATTATTAATACACTGTAATTAGATACATTAATGTTGTTTTAGTTAAGTTTGACAATTGGGATGTACAACTGTCATCTTCTGAAAATAATACAGAGATTAAACGAATTAAATTAAAATTTAAAAGAATTTAGCAAATTTTTACATTTATGACATTAATGGGAAATTTACCAAAAATTTTTTGTTTAATTGATTAATTTGATTAAACACATGTTGTAAATTTGTCTTAATTTAATTCGTTTAATTCTTGTATTAGTTTGTGAAGTTGACAGTTGTACATTCAGTTGTCGAAACTAGTTAAAATTTTCCTTTATTTAATATCTAATTACGTAGTATTGGACAATAATAAAAGTGATTTCAAGAACATAACAATTTTATTTAATCAAATATTTTAGTTGTTGATGAATTTAGATACTAATAACGGAATATAGGTACAAAACAAAACATGAGTAGGTGCTTTCCTTTGAATATACGTATAATCAAGTGTGTTCAAAAGCATAAAGGTTTATACATGTGTGGACATATGATAGTATTAAAAAACACCCTGTACATCTATAAGATAAAAATAAATATTGCAAAAGGATGATGGAAGCTCTTAGTAAGATGGTGTAAGACAAAGTTGCTTGCTCTTATTTATTTTGAAGTTATTGTATTTTTTTTGAGGGTCTGCAAATCAGGTAAAATCAATTTACCTCAGAAACGGAAGTAAGTAGGTATAGGAACTTGTTAACAAACATACATTATTTTTTATCGTACAATTCAAAAATAGAAAAAAAAATACAGGGCGATCCATTTAAAATAACTCAACTTTGATATGATACGTGTTTTTGATCACCCCCGTACTAAAATTCAAAATATTTTTAAATGTGGTCTCAAATAATCCCCAAAGATGATGCCTTTAAAAATTTTTATATTATTTGTCGTTTTAATGCTACAGAATAATTGTTGGTAGTGCCCCACTCCCTATACAGGGTGTTCCCAGAGATCACTGCCCAGGCTTCGTATTTCCTTTATTTTTTATTTTTTTATAATTTTTTTTCAATTTTTGTAAATGAGATTAAATTCTCTTATAAGATAAGTAAATACAATTTTTCAAATTCTGCACTTGTATATGGTAGCGATATTCAACTTTTTTTTCGGATAACATAATATACTTTTTTTAATATTTTGGAGAGTACCTTTACTCTCTTTACAACCATATAAAAAATATGGGTCCTACATAAGATTTTTGTTAGAAAATACGATTATTAGTTGAAGGTAGGTTTGCTATGGAAATAACTGATTTTTGTCATTTTTACCTAGGAGCATAAATAACAATGCGTAGTTAGTTGTCAAACTGATTTTCCTACTTTTTGAGTGTTCCGTTTGTCATAATATAGGTGTAAACCCAGAGATCACTCTCAGCTTGTATTTCGTTATTTTTTATTTTTTTATTATCTTTTTTAATTTTCATAAATGAAATTAAATTTCTATAACATAAGTAAATAAATTTTCTATTATAACATAATCAAAAAAATAATAATAATCACATTAGCATCATTTCTGTACATTTCGGAATTATATAATTCATATTTATTATGATAAACTGAACTAAACAATAGAGAAATCAATTTGACAACTAACTTACGCATTGTTTTTATAGGCTTCTACATAAAAATGACAAAAATCAGTTATTTCCATGGCAAACTCAGCCTCAACTATTAATAGTATTTTTCTAAAAAAATTCTTATGGAAGACCCATATTTTTTTTATATGGTTGTAAAGAGAATAAAAGGTACTATCCGAAATATTAAAAAAATATATATTATGCTATTTGAAAAAAAGTTGAATATCGCTACCATTATACAAGTGCAGAATTTGAAAATTGTATTTACTTATCTTATAGAGAATTTAGTCTCATTTACAAAAATTGAAAAATAATAATAAAAACATAAAAATAACAGAAATACAAGCCTGGGAGTGATCTCTGGGACACTCCTATTTTGTGTTTCACATATAAGAAAATAAACTTATAATGCTGGTGTAACTTTGTAATAATGTTGTTTTTCGTAATCAAATACTTGTATTGTTTGATTCGAACTTAATTATGTTAAGAATACATATACCATGTGTCCCGACACTGGAAGCATTCTTGTTTAAGATGGGGAATTTGGAAAGTCCGATTTATATGTCCACACAGTATTTTTAGGATTTACAATTACCAGAACACTTTAACAAATTCTACTAGAAAACGTTTTGGGTTATAAGTTTTAAAATTAACTAAACATATTAATATTTTGAAAATATTTTTAATATTTCAAAACGTACGAGGGTTCTAAATCCTAAACCCATTTCTTTTTTTAGTTGTAATATTATTTTAAAAGAACAGGGCATTAATTTCTATCGGTAAAGAAGAATAAGTGTTACTTTTTTTAGTTGAATTATGAAACATTTAATTTAATTGTTTAATAAAAGGGAGTTTTGGATATCATAAAATCTTTCTGGCATGTGCATACGTCATTACGCATTCGCAGAAGTGAACTCACGTAATTTAGCGTTTGATTTTACGATATCCAGAAAAGTCTTTAATTGAATATTATTCTAATAAAACCATTACCAGTTCAAGTAAAAAAGTTAAAACTTTTAATTATATTCTTCAGTGATGGAAATTAAACGCTGTTCTTGAAAATTGTTTTACGACAAAAAAAAAAAGACTGAGATTTGAACCCGTCGTATGTTTTGATATATCATTAAATATTTTTAATGTTTGGTTAAATTTTAAAATTATTACGCAAAACATTTTCTAGTACACATTGTTAAGCGTTCTGAAAATATCCAAAAAACACATTGGGGACATATAAATTTTCAAATTCCCCATGTTAAACAGAATGCTTCAGATTTTCCGGGACATACATAGGTATGTACATAACCATCCAAATATCTCTACATCCAAGTACATCCAAACAAAAAAAGCAAACACGTCCATAGCCTTTACCGCATAATTCTTGGAGTTTTTATATATAAAAGTTGACACCCCACTTTGTGCAAATTGAAAAAACCGGAAAAAACAAACCGCTGACAATTTAATAGCACTAATTTGTATCCAAAAATTAGAATTTGTACCCAAATAGATTCGTGGTAATACTCGATTTTTAAAGTCTTTTTAAAGTAACTTGAGCTCAAGCTAGCACCCCCCCAACTATGTCAAAATCAAGTTTAACAACACATCTAAATAAGCACTAATTTATACTCCCATTAACAAAATTATATACTTTGGTGCGCACTTAACGGTTTCAGCAACACATTTAAAAAAATTGCAAATAACAAACAAAGGTGATAATCTTATTTATCGAATTTAAACTAATTTGAACCTCGATGGTTTATTCTGTAATGTATAAAATATATTATAATCCATTATTTAATCTAATTTGGTAATCACTTTAACGGTTTAGGCAAAACTCTGTTTGACTGAACGTTAACAAATTCACTTACCTCTTACCTCCACCCTAGTATTCACATGTAAAATTATTAATTAAGTCTGTAAACATGATAGAAGGTAAATAAGAACATAAAAATAACAGCACAGCCATTGCATGACGACATATAATGGACCGGTCCAAGCGCCAGTCATGACAATGACGAAAAAATAGTAGGTTAAAGAAATAGCAAAACAAAATAATGGAAAACAGATAATCAAGACAAGAATACAAAAATTGCTAAACTTCAGATGTCCTCCAGATTCGTAAGCCATAGTATTGCTTCATCCGTTAAATTATGAATGTTTGGAAACCCTCCTTTAAACTTCGTTAATTGACAATCCTCTCAATATGTGTAACGGTCTCTGTTCGTTTCACAGTCACAATTTGATTAGAAATCGCACCCCATTTGAACAACATAGAGTTGCATTTTTGAATGGCCTGTTCTATGCGATTTACTTTTGACCAAATTTTTCTTTTTTGATCAAAGCCCGGGACTTTTATTGTTGATCATCATGAGATGTTTATTGAAAACATCAACTCCAGACCATAATTTTTTCCACTCTTCAACTTCAGAATAAGCCGTACTTAAGTAGTCTTGCAACCATATAGAACTTTGAGATTTAAGTCTTTTAGCAGGAGGTTGTCAATGTCATTCCAAATTGGTAACTTTTTGTTAAGTTATCCCGTTCTCGTTTTAACGCAGATTTTCGTCGAATGTTCGATGGAGTAATATTATACAAAGGTTAAAACGTCTTAGTGAATTTTTAGAAACGTTGACATTATTTTTCTTTCATTCATATCGTCAAATAGAGTTCACAGATTCCAACAAATAAGAAAAACTCAAGAGGGAAGCATAAAAAACGTCGATAAAAATTAGTAGTTATTAGCAATTGATAGGTAAATCTCTTGGAAATGTCGTAAAACTGTGTAAATATGTATTTTAAAGTTTTATGAAATGTAAAATGTCTCATAAATGTGGTTAATGTAGTAAAACATATGGTAAATGAAGTAAATGTTTCGTAAATCAGGTAAATATTTTTGTAAATGAGGTAAATGTAAATATGGTATTCTTAATTTTCCTTAGTGGTCAACTCTCTGTTTTTCTTGATTCTTGAAGGACGGACGGACAGTCGGCCTCCAGAGATGTCTGTGAAGTTGGCACCTCCACATGTTAATTATTTGGTAAGCAATACAGCATTCGTTTGCCCATGTTTGCCCACCCTCCAACATTTTTTTATGCGAAAAAAACATTTTCTTGGTGAAAAACCAAAAATCAAAAAATTACTTTTTTCGCACTATATATCGTTTACCCATAATGTTTGTCCAGGAAATATTTTCGTTTGCTCAACCTCCAAAAATTTTTTATATGAATAAAAAATACAAAGTAAAATAACCATTAATGTACGAGTATTTGTCGGTCATTAATACATAAGAGATTGATTTTGAACCAGGTTATTTTTTTTGACGAATACCTTTTTCAATGAATTTGAGTCCCAAAAAAATATCCGAGTATAAAATCAACCTCCAGTGTGTTACACAAAATTAGTAAAATGATTAAAATATACGAAAGAAATAAGTATTGCGACGCCTAGTGTCGACTCGTGTTAACGTAGCACGTGCGAAAATGCATTTGCATTAAGGCAACAAAAATTATGTATGTTTGTACGTTTTAGATATACATTTTCGTTAATCTTATTCGAGATTAATTTTTGATTGACAGAAGGGCTACTCAGACCTTGCTTATGCAAGGTAATTTGTCAATTTTTACCCAACTTGAGCAAGAGCCAATTTTATCACATGGTCCATTTTTTAAAAATTGACAATTTGATTGGTTAATATTGTAAGAATACATTAACCGCTGTAAAAGTTGTAGGTAACTTTCGCTGCTTTCAAACTGACATTTGCACTTTCGAATATGCGATTGTAAATTGTGTCATAAGTAATACAACCAGATGGTATGAAATTTCGTTCAATTTCATACCTTCGAGTTGTATTCGGCATGAAAATTCCACAAAGTTTAAAAATCAATTATAATCAAAAGAATGGTTTTGGGAATTTTTGGTGAAAATTTTTAGTGGAAACTTTAACGCGTGGAAACGACGCGGAAATTTCCGATGAATTAAACCGTGATTGGTCCATTATGATAAAATTAATTAATCTGATTGGTCAAGAAAATGAGCGGAATTTTCACGCTAAATCGTTTGCCCAAGAAAGATTTTCTTTTGCCGCCCTCCAAAATTTTTTTACATTTAAAATTTTTCCTGGGCAAATATTGGTAAACGATGGGTAAACGATATACCGTGAAATTGATTTCTTTATCAAAAATTTTTCCTGGGAAAACATTGGTAAACTATGGGCAAATGATTTAGCATGAAAAAGTTGAAGTTTTTATCAAAGAAAATTTTTTAAATGAAAATTTTGGAAAGTGGTCAAAATTAATGAACCTGATTGGTCAGAAAATGTGAGTGGAATTTTCACGCTGAATCGTTTGCCCATGTTTGCCCAAGAAAGACTTTATTTTGGTCGCCCTGCAAATTTTTTTACATTTATAATTTTTCCTGGGCAAATATTGGTAAACGATGGGCAAACAATATAGCGTAAAATTGATTTTTGATTTTTGTTTTTTTTATTTTTCGCATAAAAAAATTCAGAAGGGTGGACAAACAAAAATTTTTCCTGGGCAAATATTGGTAAACTATGAGCAAATGGTTTAGCATGAAAAACGTTGAAGTTTTTATGAAAGAAAATTTTTAATGAAACATTTTTGGAAGGTGGGCAAACAAAATTTTTTTCTGTGCAAACATGGGCAAACAATATAGCGTAAAAAAAGTTAAGTTTTTGATTTTTGGTTTCTTCATCAAAAATGTTTTTTTCGCATAAAAACTTGCGGAGGGTGAGCAAAGAAAAGTTTTCCTGGGCAAGCAAAATATTCACATGTAGAAGTGCCAACCTTACAAACCTGAGACGTCGGTAAAGTTGTGCACATTAGATTCGCAGTAATACCGTTTTTAAATGCTAACTTGAGCTCAAGCTCACTAGTCTAAATCAAATTTCAACATCACAACTACAAACGTTGAACTAGGGACTAATTTATACCCACTATGGTTTTTTCATAATCTCAATAAGTAGTTAATTATCAATTTTTTTGTGTACAGGATGATTCACGACCGACGCCACGGAGTTTTACGGCGAAACGGCATACATTCTTTTATTGCGATTGGATTATGCAAGTCACTACATTTTTAACAGTATTTTTAAATATACAGGGTGGCATACCTAAGTTGTGTGTTTTTTAATAGAATATCCTGTATGATGATTGTATTTTTGAATTCTACTCAAACATTATGCCTGTCTGTACACCTAAATACAGAGTGTATGAAGTTATTTTCATTCTTCTTAAAATGCAATGTTTCAGACAAAAATGAATATCTTGATAAAATAATTACAACAGATTTATTCGTACGATTAAATAAAATAGTGGTCTCTTAGTTTATTTATTGATTGACTACTAACCATCTCGTTACAGAGTGTTTATAATTTATAGTTCAATTAGTAGTAGAAAATTCTCGTAGTGATAATTGGCTTACTTTAAATAGAACACCCTGTATTTTATAAGCTCATCGTCTACCTTATATACTTGTCTTTTCATTTTTATAAAGATTCCTGCTACCATTATAAAAATGAAGCTTAATTTTTGAATAGAATTTAAAAATGCAATCAAATACCGGGTGTCCCCGGGTATGACTTTGGTATGAAACTTTGTCTTGGAGCACCCTGTATATCTAAAAACATTTTGAATGCAGACCTTATTGACTTACATAATACCATCGCAATAAAAGTTAACGAATATATGACGTAAATAACGTATGTAATTTTTATAATTTTTCACGGTTTTCGCAAAAACTCTTTCACAAAATTCGCAATAAAAAACAAGTTTGATTATCTTATCTATCGAGTTTAGAACTAATTTGTACCAACGATGGTTTATTCATAACGCCTATAAATAGATTATTATCTATTTTTATCCAATTATGGTAAGCATTTTAACGGTTTGAGCATAAACTCGATTAACCGAGAGTTTAATAAATTCACAAATCTAAACCGAAAGTCTTAATCTATTGTATTACGAACTAACTTGTACCCATGATGGTTTTTCCATTATCTCAATAATGGCTCAATTATTTTGATAAATTAAAATGTTTGCAAATAAAAACAAAATTTGATATAATTTTAATCAAATTTAGAAGTAAACTCCGATGGTTTATTCATAATATCAATAAATAGATTATAACCCATTTCTTATCTAATTTTATCGGTTTGGACAAGAACTCGTTTAACCGAGCGCTTACAAATTCACAAATCTAAAACGAAAACCATAAACTTATTATGAACTAATTTGTAACAACGATGTTTTTTCCTCGATCTTTCCATCAACTCAACAATGACTTAATAATCAATCTTTTATACAGTGAGGACCAAATTCTGTCACCCGAACCCTTAACTTTTGAATGGCATAAGTCGCACAACTGAAAATATTATTTTTGATGGATAACATTTTGAAAAAAAAGTTTCTCATCGAAAATGCCTGGTTTTAAAGGTATTTTCATTTTTAAATCAACCACCGAATTTATAAAAATAATTCACATGACGACAAATTTCGTTTCAACCCCCATGTTTAAGAATTGATTCGGAACGTACCACAAATTGTGATAGATAATTGTTGCTATGGTTTTTCTAGTTGTAGTTGCCAAATTCTAAAATTCATGAAAATGACAAAAGTAAAACTAAAACTCTCATTTATTTGAAACAAAAATAGTTTCAGAAATATTGTTAAAAAATAGAATGCCATTTCGGTGACGGAATTAAACCGAGAATTCAATCAAATCTTCCGATTATAAAAATCCAAGTGTTTTAAGTGGACGATGCGTCCTACTTAGGTGTTGTCGCCCAAACAACTAAGTGGGCGAAATGTCCAAGTTGGGCATATGTAGAACACTGCAAAAGATTACCAGTTGTATTCATTGAGCGTTAGGTTCAACGGGAGAAATGCTCGAAAATGAGAAAAAAGAAAATTGAGTTTTAGAAAAAAATAGTTCAAATAGAAGTTATAGATAATAAAATATCCCACAACTTTGCTTTTGTCAAATTTTTTTTCATATTTAATATTCTTAGAGATACTGTCACGCAACTGTTACATTCAGTAATTACTTATCGCACCAATAAATAGTTTAAACAAAAGTTGTGTGTAATAAAATTACAAGCAACTTCTATTTGAAGAAAAATGTGTAAAATGAAGATGTTTGTAAATATTTATAGGAAGGAAAAGTTTCAAAAAATCAGAGGAAAAATCGGTTTTCTTGATATTCTGTTTACATAGGGATAGTCGACGGAGATATCGAGTAAAAATGGATTAGAGGTTATGGAGAAAAATCGTGGGTACAAATTAGTCATTAATTCAAAATATTTAATTGTGTTGTTGAAATTTGATTTTGACATAGTGGGTGTGCTAGTTTGAGCGCAAGCTAACATGCGCATTTTTATAATGGTATTACCAAAGAGCATATGCTCTTTGGTATTACAGCGAATCTATTTGGGTAAAAATTCTAATTTTTGGATACAAATTAGTGTTAAATTGTCATCAGCTTTTTTTCAATTTGCACAAAGTGGAAGTGTCAACTTTACCGATGTTTAAAAATATATTATAATCTATTTATTAATGTTATGAGTAAATCATCATGGGTACAAATTAGTTCTAAATTGGATAGACGAATGCGTGACAAAAATTATATAAAAAAACTGATTATTAACTAATTATTGAGATTATGCAAAAACCGTCGTGGGTACAAATCAGTGCTCGTCAATATAGCACTGAAAATAATACAAATTTCGCTAATTAAAAATAAAATTGAAAAATGATTATCCAATCATTAGCAATTCTTATAAAAACTTGAGTTGTGTGTATTTATTGAATTTTAAATATTTTCTATACCGCCCACCATTTAATATACTAGGTAGTGTGTTTGGAACGACCATGGCAACCCAAATTTGAAGGCATGCGGATTAGGTACCACAAAGATTTTGTATTGGGCTTTGAAACAGAAAACCGTTAGGTATTATGAACAGACAAAAATACTAGTCGTACCTGAAAATAGGGTTCGAAAGTGCGAGAAAACAACTTTGCAGGTCTACAATATTTGGAAAATATGTTGATAAATAGAAATGAAAACCGAATGAATCAAAGAAAGTGAAAACAATAAGTTCAAATACACACTAGTTACTCACTGACAATAGTAGTGCAGTGACAGTAGACCAAAAACAATAAGCCCGCATCCCCAATATTCAAAACACTGACCGTGGAGCTAAAATTGTTGCGTAAGAGGTCAATAAGCTTATCATTTTTAAAACGTTCATTCTAGAAAGTTAAATTAGCAAATAAGAGTGAAAGTGGAAGTCGCTTCGTTTCCTTCTTTTAAGTAATTTTTATGTTCTTGTTCATACAAAAATATTTTCACCTAGAAATTTATCGATTAAACATCTGCATTGCAACAAAATAGTTTTTGGTCTGTAATTTGGTAGCAATTGCGAAGCGAATGTTTGAAATAGTCATCGTTTTGGTAGAAAGTGACTAAGTGCGTACTTGTTCTACGTTAGCATTCCGTAACGAAAGATAAATAACTGCCAACGTTATCAAGATTATATTTTGTGTATATATACCTATATTAACTTTGTACGTATTGTTTGAAGTATGATTGTTTATTTTACAACAAAATAAGCGCAGATAACATTTCGTACTTTGATCAATATTCGTAGAATTTATGAAAAATGTTTTTCTATTCATATATTTACGGAAACAACCAAATTTGTAGAATAAGAAAATCTTCTTACCCAAACTCCAACGTAGATTTGACAACAGGGGGTTAGTGGTAAATATACATTGACGATTTAAACCCAATATTTACATTAAGGAACTACACATTCACTGACAATTTACACAAATATTTTTTGGAGACGTCCCGACGCGATTAATCGCCGCAGTGGATGATTGCCTTCAGATGTCTATGGTAGGCCGTACGGAACATAGTTTTTTAGTACAGTTAATTCGCGTTTTTCTTGCCAACAGTAGTAACTTTTTGTATCACCACACATCGAAAACGATGACGACTGAAATGTTTGATTGTGAGTCATAGGCACTCAGGTTATTCCGTGTGTACCCCCATTAATGTTAGCGGTTTTTCGCATACCGCTTTAGTGACATGAGAGTACGAGTTCGGCGCACGCGTTACTCGAAAGGAAATAGACCTATGACTAATACAGGACACCCATTCAACTTCTGGTTAAATATATTTAAGAAGCATTATGTACAACTAGTGTTTTTGCTGCCCATACTGTGTATATTTGATTGGAAGTGGTCCAAAAATAAACTATATTAATAGCTTCAACTTCAATAACAGAAAAAAATTACGAAAATAAACAAATATAGTGCTACGTCCTCTTTTATTAATGTAAAAGCTAAATAATTTCGTGTAATGAGAAAAACAGGTGTATATAATATATTGATAGTCTTTTAGCATATATTATTTAAAATAACAAGATTATGACCATAATGCGACAGGCGTATCATACCACCCGCAGTACAGATCTGTTTTGATCGATCTTCGAAGCGGGTTTTGAATTTTACCCGGTACACTTTATGTATATATTTAATAAGGATTACGTCATTGTTCGAAGTTTTATAATCAATTACTACATTTTATTTGTTTTTATGTTTATATGTTAGGGTATGTTATTATTACAGGGTGTTTTATTAGTTTTTGCTTTATTTCTTTCTGTTCCTTCCTTACTTTTTCCATATTTTTTTTTCGCTCAGTAGGCGCTGAACAGGTACACTCATGAAATTTAAAACTTGACAAAACTTCTGTAAATAAAAGTTTGCAGATTGTGAAGCAGGCTTAAATTAATCATTTACAATGTTATTTGGGTCTGATGATTATTTATTTTTAAATAAATCTAACCTACTAATTATTGTAAGTTATTAAAAAAAATCATTAAACTCTATTCATAATATTTAGTCCTTACAAAATGTATATTTTATGACGTTTCATTTTTTCTGTAGTTAATATAAAAAGTGAAAATAAAAACTAAGGCAATTCTTATTGTCAACGTATATATTTAGTTTTTTGACAAGAATTTATTACATAATTATAATTAAGATACCAAGTTATAGTTTAAAATTAAATGAAAACGTTTTTTTTTTAAATAAAGGTATTACTATATAAATAAATATAAGAAATCAATAATGGGTGTGACCTCCATTATTATTGATACATTCTTGGAGGCGTCTGCTCATTGACGCTATCAAGGTATCAATATAATTAATATTAATCGTTTCCCATGCGGTATCAATGGCTGCAATTAGTGCATTACGGTTTACTGGTATAAAATTTGGCCCTTGTTGTCTTCGGATAACAGCAAGTATTCGAGCCCAAACATTTTCGATAATGTTAAAATCTGGGCTTTTGCTGGCCAGGGTAACAGCTCCAAGTTATTTTCTTGTATCCAATTGCGCACAACCCGCGAAGTATGAATAGAGGCGTTGTCCTTAACAACAAAAATACATTATGAAAATGTTAATTCAACAGATCCCGAACTATTTTTTGGAGAAAGTATAGTGAAATAAGAATACTTACTTGTTGAAAATATAATCTTCGTCTGGATAAAACACTTCGACTGAAGGTTTCATAATAGTTTCCAAAATATCTAAATACGCAGCAGAATCAAGACGTCCATCGATAGCCCAACAAACTCCTGGACCCCGCGCGCTAACCCAACCCCACACATTCACAGAAAAATAACCACTTCGTTTTTAGGACATATGTGATTATTTTCGTAACGAGTTCCTTCCATTCTAAAAACTTTTAGTGGTCCATCGTTGCGGCTATTGAACGTTTTTTCGTCGCTAAAAATCACTCGATTCCAAAATTCCAAAGGTTCGTTCACATATCGCCTTGCAAATTCCAGACGACGTCTCATATTTTCGTCACTGAGAACTTCTTTCGCAGCAGCATTATACTTTTTATTCCCATCTCCTTTAATCTTTTTGTGCAGTTATACGGCATCCGGGAAAATGTGTATCTGCTATAGCCCTGGAGTATGTAGCAAATGGTTGTTCTGTTACGTAATGAAACAACTCGAGATCTTGAGCACGTGTAGATACTTTAGGTCTACCACTTCCGATGGCTCTTTCCAAAGTGTGTTCAAGATTCCATTTTACTCGGTAATGCCCTACGGTGCTTTTTGGTATATCTAACATACGTGAAATTTCACGCACGCTACGGCCCGCCGCTAATTCCGAAACAATCCGCGCTTTCAAATCAGCACCGAGATGAGGTGGCATTTTCACAACACTTGAAATTTTAAACTAAAATGGAATTTACATTTTTACTTTATTTATTGGTTCACACTACCCCTTCTCAAACAGTAGGTAATTGTTTATTTATTACATACTTCTAATGACCAATGTAACAACCCTTAGAGCAATATGACTCAAAGGAAGTAAATTAAACAAGCAAGGATATTCTATTGTTATTGAAACTTATTCATAAAGTAAAAGCCATTTCCTTATAATGCTAATGGACAGGATTTTCTTTTAAGTATTAAGATTACAATAGAGGACTTATAAACTTTCGAAAATATCTAATTATAAATATTTACACTGCAATTGCGCTTTTTCCTTAATAATTTCTTAGCAATAACTACACGTTCTTGGTTTTAAGTTGTCATAAATTTGATATGATATAAATTTGTGTTTCTAATATTACATCACAAACTAATCTTTATTCGCCAAAAATTGTTGCTTAAGTTGTAAAGCTTCGTACACACCTGAACAACAAACCGAGCAACAAACATAACAACGAACCGAAAGTCAAACAGAACGACAAACGATCTTTTATGATTTCCACAATCCGAACAACAAACGGAACGTTTGTGCTGTTCCCATAATTATTTTCAGTAGTTTTCAGTTCATATTTATTATTGAGAAGAGAAAATTGCGGAAAACAAGAAGATAGTGCCAACCAAATTTTTACGCACAAAGAAGAGTAAAAATTATAATTTACTTCGCTTTTTTTTATTTTGGAAATTTCCGCCCAAATGATGCTAATAGGGACATCATTTTTTTCTTGCATTCTTAAACACTGATTAATTTAAAACATTTTTCTTCTGTCAACTCCATAATATTACCTAAAACACAACAAACCCACAAAAGGGAGGACAAAAATAAATAATTTAATTCTCCCGCATAAGTTTGTTCGCCGTTTTGTTTAGATTCGTCCAAACCTGCAAACGCATTCGCGCGCATTTTTTTTGATGTCGGAGAAAAACCGACAAGTTGCGGGAACGCCGCAAACCGTTCGTGGAACAATCAGGACTTGCGAATCTGTTCTAAAATTCGTACGTAGCACCGTCCAAATTAATGTTCCGATTGCCGTTCGGTTCGTTGTTCTGTTTGTTCCTCGGTTTGTTGTTCAGGTGTGTACGAAGCTTTACAATAAGCATATTAATATGAACTATATCTTATGAAAGGAGAGTTATGTAACTATAATTAACGACTTAACGTTACGTTAGTAGATTCCATTTACTATTTACACATATTTTCTTGGAACATTCGATAATTAACTATCGGGATATGATGACCCTATACTTCGCAGGTTGTGCGCAACTGGATACAAGCAAATAACTTGGAGCTGTTACCCTGGCCAGCAAAAAGCCCAGATTTTAACATTATCGAAAATGTTTGGGCTCGAATACTTGCTGTTATCCGAAGACAACAAGGGCCAAATTTTATACCAGTAAACCGTAATGCACTAATTGCAGCCATTGATACCGCATGGGAAACGATTAATATTAATTATATTGATACCTTGATAGCGTCAATGAGCAGACGCCTCCAAGAATGTATCAATAATAATGGAGGTCACACCCATTATTGATTTCTTATATTTATTTATATAGTAATACCTTTATTTAAAAAAAGTTTTCATTTAATTTTAAACTATAACTTGGTATCTTAATTATAATTATGTAATAAATTCTTGTCAAAAAACTAAATATATACGTTGACAATAAGAATTGCCTTAGTTTTTATTTTCACTTTTTTTATATTAACAAAATGAAACGTCATAAAATATACATTTTGTAAGGACTAAATATTATGAATAGAGAGTTTAATGATTTTTTAATAACTTACAATAATTAGTAGGTTAGATTTATTTAAAATAAGTAATAATCAGTCAACCCAAATAACCATGTTTAGTTTTTTGATTTAATTTAAAAGTTATTGCTTGTAGACGTTTTTAAATCAAAATTATTTCTAATTTTATTTTGTAAACATTTCCTAAACAAAATTTTGATTCGATAATTAATCGAGCTATGGTGTTTAATTAGCGATACCTTCAAATATATTCTTTAAAGAAAAAATTAAGTAAGCAACGTAAATTACCTATTTTCTAAAACGTGCTTAGTGTAATGATTCATTCTACAGTCCTTCTATAAGATAACCCCTGCTGAGACTACCTGCTGTTAGAATTGTAAATGATACCCTTAAGCCCGCTTCACAATGTGCAAACTTTTGTTTACAGAAATTGTGGTGTCCAAGTTTTAAATTTCATGAGTGTAAAAAACAAACTTTTATTTTATTTTTAACATCGTAATAGCCTTTATAAGTACTCGAAATGCTAGCGCGTAATTGATCTTTATGTTTAAATTCTTCACTCACATTTTCGTAGTGATGTGTAATTATGATTTCACTATTTTGGCACAGATTGTTGTGGAATAACAATTCCTCAGTAAGAAACAAGGATTAGCAAGTTTGGTGAATTATATGACTACAGCGCGAAAAATATAAATGTAGGTTAGAGCAAGGTTAAAAACACTAACCAGTGGCGGCAACACTAAAGTAAAATTTTCTTATAATTGGGATTGGTCGGTCGTGTTAGAATCAAAATGAGAATGTGAAAAAAGAAATAATTTGTTTCTAATTTATGTTACGCCTCTGGTGGTAACCTTTGCTAAATACAATGACGAATTTGACAACTGCGCTGTAATTTGCGCGAATTAATTTTAGTACAAAAATTTCACTCATGTGCAAATATGCATTCGTAGATGTATACTGTGACGAAACATATACGAGTATTAGTTCTCGAGCATTTGATTGATAATTACAGTTTGTTGGAATTTTTATATAATACAACGACGCCTTAAAGACATCTCTTGAAGCTATTCTCGAGCTCTTCTAGATCAATAGCGTTCTTAAAACGTCTTTACGACATCCAATGTTACAAAAATCTCCATCTTTAAGACGTTTTAAGTCGCCGAATACGCTGATTAAAAAAGCCTTACGTGGGACATTTGAGTTTCATATTCAGATCCATGAAGTTAGCGGGACTCATCAGAAGCATAAACGAATTTTTTGGTATGATTCATTTCTGCCTGTTTGTTGCTTCAATAAAATGGATTTCGACCTCACACGTTCTTTTTTGAGAAACGGCACTTTCCACGTGCCTGCTAACTTCAAGCATCGTTGGAAGCACAAACAAATTTGGTATGATTCGTTAGCGCTTTGTTTGCGCCTGTTTGCACTTCAATAAAGATTGCGGACTGTATAGGTTTTAAGGTAACATCGTTTTCTAGACAATTGTTACTGTCGTAATAAATCGTACCTATACATATCTGCCTGTGTTGTTGCGATATTTTACAACATACTATCTCCACCAAAATAGAGCGTTGGTATAAAAAATTAATTAATCAATTGAGCAATTTTCATTGTGTGTCAGATATCTCAAAGAATACCAACCATATAACTATGGTACTATGTACCAAATTTGTGACCATTTTCTCCTATTTATTCCTGTGTCATCAACTTCTGGAGAAGTAACAATGCATACAAAGACACGCTTCACTGATGGTAATGGTCTAGCTCCTGAAGCTTATTTTAATTCATTACACTATTATAGGAAATATTTTTATGGAAAGACAAAGATTCCAGTTTAGGGCATGCATTCTCATCAGTGCACTCAGTCAATCTATTTCCATAATTTCTCTTTTCTGCATGGAAAAGCTTTTGGAATTTATCCTTCCGCTCAGCAAAGTTCTCCAAAGTTGCACGTGTAATGAATAATGTTGAACATATCACTTCGTCTGTTAAGAGGATAAGAGAAAATGATGATATGATGAGTTTGACAAAACTTTTAACAAAGCGAAGCACAACGCAGACTCTTGTTTGGTATTGAATTTCAATTACCAAACCAAGTTTAACAACAAAACAATTACATATTAGAAGCAACATACACACTGTAATACTACCAAATATTAGCCATATTTGTGTCATGAATAGATTCTTTCTAAACTATCGTTTTTCCAAAAATAAAAAAATGTCCATTGGGCTACTTGTAATGGAAGACCAGTTGAAAATCAAAGAGAATATTTTTTTCATCATCAAGATTTAGGAGAATCAAGTAAGAAGTCTTGAAAGCAGAGCTTATGATATCAAGGATGGCCGAAAAACCATGAGCTTTCCAATAGTTCGAAAATTATCTTAAAAATGTATTAAGGGGGCAGTTTACAAATAGAAAATAGCACTCGAAATTGTTTAGAGTAAGTTTCAAGCAAAATACTACATGAATTTAGCAAAAAAATTATAGAAGAGCAAGAGGTAGTTGACATTGTTATATATTTTGTAATTGTTTAATAAACTTAAATAACCTAAAGTTCTAAAAAGAAGCGTGTCGTAATTTATTACAAATTTTTGCGAACTGAATATACCCTATATTAAAACATTATACCTTACGCCCAATGGCAATAATTAAGCTAAATTTGATGTGTTGTTTGTTGGAATAAGACGCATAGTTTTTTTAAACTTACTCCAAAGGTACAAATTTGTCAATACAGCAAGATGGTTGTAAGAAACTGTAAAACACACACCAATATGGAAATTTCTAGCCTAAAATCTGCAATTTTAGTTTAGCAATTGTACGTAAGAGGGAATGCAATTGTACGGTTTTTTCCTCCGCGTTTTTAAAAATGTTTTGAATAAATAGATTTATTTTAGTTTGCCAATATTTTTACATAAAGAATCTTTTGCAAGCGGCATATTTGATCTATTATACTCAGTATACTATTGGCGCGGAGGTAGGTACCTGATGCGTTTGGAAAATCATATTTTTAGTAGGTAAATATATTATAATAGTAAAATCTACCTTTATATGTTATTTATTTTATTTGTATAGTAGATCACATTACAAATTTGACTTCTTACGTATTATATACCATTATTTTTGTATCTTGGTATAATACCCACATCTACGGCTATGATTCTCGTTTCGTCAGTACCTGGGCTGATGGCAACGCGTGTTTACACAGATTGCACTTATTGTTCTCAGACCCTAGATGGGTCGATATGCTGCAAGAGCGGCACAATGATCGTATTTTTGGTTAGAAAGAAAAAGGTTTCTGAGGTACTATTACCGTTATGGTTCCTTTTGAACACTTAGTTGTCTGTTCGATTAATAAACGTATTATTAGGATTATTATTATCTTTATTCTTTTGTTGTTAATATTATTATTATATTATAATAGGTAATGAAATTACAATCGTTAAAAATGTTATTCATTTTCCTGAATTGTTTTGCTGTTATAAGGATTGGTACGAGACGTCACATCACATGTCTTACTACCTGAAAGGATTATCTACTCACCCGAATACTAAGAATCCCTGCCTTTGCCTACATTACTAGTTTTTGGAAAACTGATTATAAAGTTTCTTACACTATTTCATCAAACGTAAATGGTAGAACAAAAGATAATTATTTCAAATATTTTGACGCTCATTCATTATTTATAATAGTTTATTGTAGTATTTTTTATATTACGGTGTTTTCCGTTTAGTTAAGTTAAATAATTTTGACTTTTTTTGTGTCTAAATTTGTTTGAAATTAATTTATAATTTATTTAAATTAAAGTTTTGTGATATTGCGTGATTAGTTAGGGTTGTTTAACATTATGGTTTTGACTACAACTTTTCAAATGTTTAACTAAAACAGTAAAAAAACCCTCAAGAGTATTACCCCACTTTCTGTTGTCGGCCGGATATGCAAAAATATGAAGAAAGTGAATTATGAATTACATTTCGTACAATTTTGACTTCAGACAAACACGGAATACAAAAACGCGAAAAAACAAGCACGTAAAAAAAGCTCATCGACGGCCGGCTTTCTTTTTTCGTTTATTTCGGTTTATTTTCCGCGGCTTTTTACACCCCGGTTTTTTTCTCTAGGTTCAGATCTGTGTGAATTACTTATTGTTTTTGGTATAGTGCAGACTTAATAAAATCCCACTGAAATAAAAATGAACACAATCACATACATTTTATTTTATATTAGTTATTTATGATACAAGTGTATGAAGTAAGGCTTTTATACACAACTTGCGGAGTTGAAAACACGAACCGCAGGTGAATATTTTAACCGCAAGGAGTCACGTGTCTCATACAATATTTTATCTGCGTTAGAAGTAATTTTTTCAAATAGAAATAGTTACCACAATATAGAAACGCTCGCGGTTTCACTTTTATTTATTTTGAGTGTTGGTTGCCAGACATCCATGATAACAAAAATCGTTAAATAATTAAAGTCCCATTTAAATTAAATTGTACTTTTACCCACGATCTTATTTTTTACGGACAATGTATTTAAAAGTACCATTTCACACACAATTATTTAGTAATTAATGTGCTGATTGTAGATGAACCTAGATAAACGAAATTAATTTACATTTATTTACTGCCCTATCAAAATATGTACCTCACGTATTTTCTCATTTTCTTATATCAAATTTGCAATTGAACAAAAATTATAAACTTTATTATACATTTTTACTTCACATTTTTATTTATTTATTTAAAAATATACAGTGTGTCCGTAAAGTCCCGGAACATGCGATTATTTCGAAAACGGTATTTTTTAAAATTACAACCCCTGTTTTTATCACTTTTTGGACAGCTACCATTGTCCTGAGTACAATGATGTGCCACATGTGGGAGTTACATAAGACATTTTTTTGAGAAAAACAGGTTTTGGTATTTTGCTGAATTTAAACAAATCGACTTCCACTTACACTTGCACTTACACTGAACTTGCACTTACTGTTTTTTGAGAAGCCAGTCAGAGTAGTTGCTCAAAGTGGCCACCATTAACTGTTTGGCAGTAAGTCAGCCTATCCACAAATGAGCGTTGTACGTTTGCTAGTACCGCTGGAGTGATCATCTGGATATCAGCTTGAATGCGGTGTCTTAGATCGTCCAAATTTTGAGGTCTGTTTACATAGACCCGGTTTTTAAGATGTCCCCAAAAAGAGAAGTCTAAAGGGGTCAAATCGGGCGATCGCGCTGGCAACTCGATTTGACCCTTCGACCTATCCAGCGATTGGGGAACACCTGATATAAATAATCTCTTACTGGCAATGCATAGTGTGGTGGTGCCCCGTCTTGCTGAAACCAAATCTGAGGATCAATTTCACCTGGCTGTGGCCCTGGAAAGCGTTAAATAAGAGCAGGGACCACCTCATTTTGCAATAGTTCTAGGTAACGTTGTCCATTTAGGTTCCCCTCAATAAAAACGGTCCTATGATCGTATTCTAACAATGCCCGCCCAAACATTGACCTTTTGTGGATATTGGGTATGTCCTTCTTCCACCCAATGAGTAGTTAGATCCGACCAATATCGACAGTTGTGTCGGTTTACCATGCCATTCAATGTAAAGATGCCTCGTCAGAAAAACAATGTTGTGAGCAAAATTCGGCTGTGGATTATTACAAAGTTCTTGCATCGTTTCACAAAATTCACTTCGTCGATCGAAGTCGTCGTCTGACAACTCCTGAACTAATTTTTACCTTGTAAGGGTGAAATTTGTTTTTACGAAAACCTTTATGCACTGACGTTTTAGATATGCCCAGATCCCTGCCCATTTGGCGACATGTCGATTGGTGTTCATCCTGAATTGCCAGCAAAACGTTCAATTGATCATCCTCGGACAAAGATGGTCGACCTGATCTTGGCAAGTCTTTACTTCACCATAAATCTCGAATTTTTCAGCAATCTGCTTACCGTTGATTTTGATATCTGCCTATCGGGATGCGTTTGATTAAACAGCGTGCGAACCTGATCAAGAGTTCTTCTCCGATCACCGTAACCGACCATCATCACGATTAGCCATTTCAAAATTATTTGCCAACAAGTTTAACTATTCAAGTGATGTTTTTGAAATATGATTGACATTAAAATTAACCCGTAAACTTCAAAGTGACAAGTGACAGTAAGTGCAACAAGTCGATTTTGTTAAGGTTTGGCAAAATACCAAAATCTCATTCGGCGACAAAACCTGTTTTCTTATGTAACCCCCCATATGTGGCACATCATTGTACTCAGGACAATGGTAGCTCTCCAAAAATATAATAAAAACCAAGGGTTGTAATTTAAAAAAAACCTGACACTGATTGTGGCTCCGCCATGCGGCAAATTTTGGAACAACTAAGTAGGTTAAAATATTACTAGAAAAATTAAAAAGTTGACGTGTTTCAGCTTTTTAAAAAAAAATACCGTTTTCGAAATAATCGCATGTTCCGGGACTTTACGGATACACTGTATATCTTATAAATAAGAGAAGAAGTTGTTTGTTAAATTTTTATTCCAAACATTTTAAAATCCTTGTTTTTTCACTTTTGCAACGAATTAGAGTTAGTATCTTATAATGGAGCAAACCGTCCGTCCGTATCTACAATAAACACGATATTAAGAAAACAACGATCCTATTTTTTATAAAACTTGGGATTTAGCTGTATTTACAATAACGCAAATCTGGTTAGATTTTGACCATAATCCATCTAGCCAAAACGGTCTTAAGCTAATACATAGATTTTTCTGTTTTGAAATATTTACAAAAATATTTATTTTACACATTTTTTTGAAATAAAAGTTGTTTGTAATTTAAATTATACACAATTTTTGTTTAAAACATTTCTTGATCCGATAAGTAATTACTGAGACATGCGACAATCACGTGACACTAATTATTTTAATATCTCCCAAAATATCTATTGCACAAAAAGTTATGGGAAAAAAGTTGTTCAAATTTGTCTGCCTATAACTTTTATTTAAAATATTTTCTTCTAAGCATTCTTTTTTTCTTGAGCTCAATTTTAAATTAGAATTCCAGTCTTAAAACATTTAAAGGAAAACGTGCGAGCGGCGGTTTGAACAACCCAGTTTTTTTCACTTTTCAATTAAAATGATGTTGCACACTTTCTATACGCTTTAGACAATACTCTTTTATCGTTTGTTAGTATCGGAGTTCTGCGCGTATCGCTTGTTCACACATGTTACATCATTGCAATACTTCCTTTTGTGAAACTACGTATTTTTATACTTACTTTCATCAGAGGTTGTGTTATTATATTTGACTACATTGTTATTTTACTTTTGAGTAAATCATTTAAACAACCTTATAATAAAATTGCATTTTATTGCTTTATTTTAATGATGTAAGAGAAGTTTTCAATAACCAGACTTTATAACTACTGATCATTGAAATATTTTCAAATTCAGATTTTTTTGAAATAAGTTATTTGTTGATTACCATTTAACAAACAAAGAGTAAACTTTTTGTGATCTAGTGTACAACATAAATTCAATAAGAATGTGATACAAATTTATGTGAGCAAAACAGTTTGAACATGCACTTTAACCAGTTAGAGTTATCAATAATTTTAAAATTTTTTCCGTGAATTTCTTGTAGAAGGTTTTTCTAGAAGATTTTTTCTGAAGGCTATTGCACGAGATATTGGCATTTGCCTTGTAGGGTCAAGTAAGGTATGTCCGTGATGTTTTTTAAAATTTTGTTATAACTCCTAGATGGTGCAAGGGATTTTTTTGTAATTTTACTGTAGGAAATGCCAATGCTAACATATAAACTAATAAAGTATGAACAACTGATAAGTCCATATGTCAAAAAAATAGGTATATCCGTGATAAGCAGAGGTAATTTCGTGATAGGGGGCAGGTAACTTCGTGATAGTGTATTTAAGTTCAAAATAATGACTTTTTTATTGTAAATATTAATATACAGAGTTAGTTTAATCATCAGATTCATCAGTATCTTTTTCTCCACACATATCACACATAAATAGTTCTTTCCCATCAGAATCTGACGGTTGGCAGTTGACGTGGTAGGTACGTACCATACAGTAAGAGCACTGGATCCACTGTGCCCCGTTCTTCTGTTTATGGTCAGCAGAATTGCTCCCCCCCCACAAACTCCATTCCCAGTCATCATCAAGTTTCCTTTTGTTGCTGAGTTTCTTTTTTGGTGGTTGAGGAGACGCCACTTGATGTAGAAGGCTGTGATGAATCAGATACGGTCTGGTTCTTGGGTTTCTTCTATTTGCTCAACGAGGAAACATCACTTGCAGCAGAATGTTGCGACGAAGATGGTTCAGGTCCAAGATTCAAGCACTTCGCTCTAGAATCCCTCTTCTTTCTAGTAGGTCCAGGCAGGCGTCGTTAGCTGGGGAATAGGCAGTAGATGTCTAAGTTCAGGTTCTGGAACCGGATTATCTTGGGTATTATTGTTGTTGGCAGTATACAAAGATGGAGCAATCGCTTCTACAACAACGGCATTTCTATTGAAAGGATAGATGCCGGTCTTTCTAAAAGCATTCTGAATATTCTCTCTGCGGAAACTCAATATGAATGCTGGATTTAGTATGGTGTGGAAATTAGTTCTGTTAGGCTTCTCAGAGTGTTCCCTCATGTATTGATCTATGCGTTGCTGCCAATTAGATTTTAGTGACTTGTGTACTCCAACGTCCAGTGGCTGGAAAAGATGGCTGGTATGGGCCGGATATGTGAACAAGTAGATTTGGTTATCGCTTGCAAGTGAAATAACTTCGGGGTTAATATGTGATGCATGTGAATCCATAAACATAATTACTGGGCGTTCTGAAGGGATTGAGTTGATAAAAAACGAAACCATTCTAAAAACAGGTCGCTGTTTATCCAGCCCTTAGGAGACAGTTTCACCATTGTATTGGGAGACAGTCGTTCTTTAAAAAGTCGTTCAGCGAACACCCTTAAAGATGATCATTGGTGGAATCCATGTCCCATTTGCACAGATACAACCCATAAGCGTTTGTGATTCCCCTCTATCTGCGTATGCCCTTTTATAAATATATCGCTTTCCCACAGAAGTTACAATTCTCTTCGGCTTAACAACATAGCTGAGTCCTGTTTCATCGCAGTTCCATAATCTGTTTGGCATATCTTTTAGTCCAATCCTGTTAAGGAAATCCACTAGTTTTGAGAAAAATCCTCTATTATTTCAGGGTTTGCCATAGATGCACGGTACGCTGCTAAATTTTCTGGTACGCGAAGGAACAGATTGTTACTTGCTTTGTAAATGGTCATGTTGGTGTCACGAACCAATCGGGCATAGGTAAGTTCGTGATAGGCCCTACGGACAACCTTATTGTTAAATTATGTTCCTCGTGGCTTACAAATTACTAATGTAGTGACAAAATTTTCAAAACATTCACTTAATACCGTATAAAATTTCCCCTGAAGATCAGCTGTAAGAATCAGCGTGAAATGTCTAAGAAAATGCCGGTACAACTTAAGCAATAACAAAGGCTAGGAAAAACAAATCATTTGTAATTTTGTATGACTTCATGGGCGGATTCTACAGTTATTGGACTACAATACTATTTTATGTATCAATATAGGATCCATAATTAAAAATATTGGTTATTTATGTATATAAATTATTTACGCTTTAAGCAATCCAATATTAGTTATTTATTTATTATTTATTGACTATAGTTTCAACTCAAAAATTATTGTGAGTCATCTTCAGAATACAAAATATTTTTTATTATACAAACGTTAAATATGACATTTGGTTTTCATGGAAGTTTAGAAAAATTTTTTTTTTTAAATATAAACTAGGTATGTAAAATGTTTGAATCTGGAGTTAATTAAATTAATATTAAGGACATAAAATTCTGTTTGATAATTTAATGTAAGATCGTCAAAATTTGTTTGATCATTGATTAATAAATTTGGATTTGTTGTTTTAATGTATATTATTTCTAATTTATCTATTATAATTAGTTATTTTAAAAGGATGTATGAGTGAATGATTTAAATGTTTATATTTGTTTTGGATAATGTGTTTAGCGAAAGTTGATTTAATTGCATCTAAATTATAAGAATATGTTTCTGGTTGTTTAAGATATCTTAGATGTTCTTTTAATCGAATTGTAAAATTTCTTTTAGTTTTACCAATATATATTTTGTTACAAGAGCATAGTAGTTGGTATATGCCGCTTGATTAAAGACTATTATTTATATTTAATTTTTGTGAAAAAATGTTAGCTAAATTGGTAGGAGCTTTGAAGACAAATTTATAATCAGTTAATTTATTCAGATCTTTAATTATGTTAATAAATTCAGGAATAAAAGGAATTGAAATGTATTTATTTGTGGGTTTTCATTAATTGGAATTAATTTTTTTAATTAATCTAAATTAACTGATAAATTTGTCTTCAAAGCTCCTACCAATTTAGCTAACATTTTTTTCATTTTTGAATAAAACAAAAAGACTACTTTTGAGTTGGCACCCCTTTTTTCAAAAATCTAAAATATTTGAACAATTTTACATTGTTCTAGTTGTTCTGAACATTGTTACAAAAGAACAAATCTATAACTCAAATTATAAGCTCCCAAATTAAAAAAACAATTTTTGATTTGGTACCCTTTTTGTAAATATTGAAAAATTTGATACTGTTCTACATTGATCTATTGTTCTTGACATTGTCGCAAAAGAACAAATCTATAACTCAATATGTAAGCTCAAAAATAAAAAAACAAATTTGAGCTGGCACCCCTTTTCTCAAAAATTAAAATTTTGATACAATTCTAGGTTGTTCTAGTTGTTCTAAACATTTTCCAAAAGAACAAATCCATAACTCAAATTATAGGCTCCCAATTAAAAAAAAACAATTTTCAAGTTTGCACCCCTTTGTTTGCAAATATCAAAAATTCAATACTGTTCTACATTGTTCTAGTTGTTCTTAGCATTGTCGCAAAAGAATAAATCGGTAATTTAATATATAAGCTCAAAAATTAAAAACAAAATTTTGGAACTGGCACCTCTTCTTACAAAAATTAAAAATTTTGTTAAAGTTAAAGAAAAAACCCATAACTCAAATTATAGGCTCCTAAATTAAAAAAAAGCACAACTTTTAAGTTGACTTTTTGCAAATATCGAAAAATTCAATACTATTCTACGTTGTTCTAGTTATTCTTAGAAATCCATAACTCAATATTACAGCTCAAAAATTAAAAACAAAATTTTAGAGCTGGTACCACTTTCAAAAATCTAAAATTTCGATACATTGTTTTAATTGTTATGGGCATTGTTCCGAATGGATAAAGCTGTTCCAAAAGGACAATTTCATAAGTTTACTACAAGCCCACAACTTCTTTCACTTTTGTTGTAAGTTTGTGTCGTGTGATTGTCTTATCTCAATGATTACTTATCGGATCAAAAAATAGTGTAAACAAAAGTTCTGTGTAACAAAATTACAAACAAAACAACCAATTTAAGAAAAAATGTGTAAAATGGATATTATTGTAAATATTCCAAAAATGGGAAAATATGTAAGTTTACGGGACTTTTGGCTCAACAGACTATAACCAAAATCTAATTATATCTGCGCTATTACATATATGAGTACTTATATGCCAAGTTTGATAAAAATTCAACCAGAGAAAGAAGAAAATCTTTCTTTAAGGTGTTATTTGGGCTATCCATATTATGCACAAATGTTAATCAAGTCTAATCATCTAATCATTCTAGAATTGAAATTACGGCAACAAAGATACATACGATATCCGTAATTGCCGAGAAAAAAATCGGGTCATTTGGTATTAAAACCATTAGATAACTTTTCATCTTATACAAAGTGTTTTTGAAATAGAAGCATACAGAATAAAAAAAATAAAATAAATTGACAGAATTAAAAAAACGAAATTAATTATATGGCAACCTTCTTTACAAAGCATTATTAGATAACGCCGGGAAAAAATGCCGGAAAAAAACCGCGGAAAAAAAAGACGGAAAAACCTCGAAAAAAACAGGCAAAAAGAAAGCCGCGGAAAAACAGCAGACAGAAAAACCGCGGAAAAAAAGCCGACGGAAAAAAACTAACGAAAAAAATCCTCCAGATTGTACAACAATAAGGAATTCTACAAAGTATTAATTAATGATGGTGGAACGTAAACGATATTTTATGTCAAAGATTTTTTGTTTTGTTCACATTTGTAATTGACTTTTCGTCATACAAAATAAAATATTTTACTTTAGCACTTATACCATAATAACTATTACACTTTAGTTTAGAATGTAAATAATTTAATTTTAAAGTGAATTTGGAAATGTATTTTATAACTTGCAAGTAGTTTTTTAAAATACATTTGCAATTGTCTAATTCTCTTCTACTTACTAGCAAGCAAAAGAAAAAGAAATGTTTATGAAAACATGCAAACTAGGTTAAATAATTTGTGTGGGGAATATGATGGTGACGTTGGAGGTTTTCTCTCTGCAGTGGGTCGCACAATTAGATTACGTCCCAATGAATAGACTGCTTCAAACTGTGCTTCAACAAATTATACTGCTAGTTGTTATATTGGAATTAAAGAAAATAAAACTTAACAATTATATA
The DNA here is from genome assembly GCA_030710515.1 of Abscondita cerata. NCBI lineage: Eukaryota > Metazoa > Arthropoda > Insecta > Coleoptera > Lampyridae > Abscondita > Abscondita cerata. Next base: position 351,621 of record JALBCR010000519.1, on the reverse strand, counting down.
TTCACTATTGTATACTCCCTTAACAGTTGTAGATTACATGTCCATGGAAAGTTCGCATTTTCTCTGTTTAGAGACAAGAAACCTTCTTCTGAATTAGTATACTATTATGTATGTAGGAAACCTGACACTTTTTCCTTTTAAACATACACAATAACGATTTACTGAAAGCTACTAAAAGAGATTATTCTACGATCATTCTTTAACAGATTTATTAATCTTTGCTATTACGTAATACTTTGATTATTTATTATTTTCTTTAATTAATAGAAATGTAGAATCACATTTTATACATTTATTTTTATAGACATCCTTCACCGGTTTTCTTTTTGTACATTTTTACCTCGGTTTTTACACATCAGTTTTTATGTCACGGCTTTTTTCGGAAGCTTTATTATATCTAGGTTTTTGATTTCCGACTTTTTCTATCGACTTTTTTCCAAGGTTTATTTTCGGAGAATTTTTTTCCGCTGTTTTTGTTTTTTCCGCGGCTTTTTTCCGAGGTTTTTTTCCGTCGGCTTTTTTTCCGGAGGCTTTTTTCGGCGGCTTTTAATTCCCCGGCTTTTTTTCCTAGATTCATTTCTTGCAACACTTTCAATAACGCCCTGTATATAAATAAGATGTAAACCTGAGGTTATGACTCAATAACTTACATGATCTTCAAATAGTCACAAAGAAAGAGTAATAAATATTCTAAGAATTAGTAATCAGGAAGGACTTACGATCATCGACAGCATATGCCTCAGTCACACAGACGGGCAATCACTCCTTACGAACACCAAGTTTATCAAGTTTGGATTACAAATCTCTTTTGCTTATGCACTATCGTTTAGATCGCGGTTGTAGGGGCAATAACTAAATATTATAATTAAAACCTTTGTTCAAATACTTCAACATTATTTCAAAATTAAATTGTAAAATTCCATTAATGCTTCGGGTAATTAAGAAAATGGAATTGACAAAAGAAGTTGTATTGTTTACAATTTACATGCTCCCTTAATTTTATGTATGTAAAAATTTTTTGAAAAAGGGTTGCCAACTTAAAATTTTTGCTTAATTTGTGAGCTTATAGATTGAGTTATGAATTTGTTCTTACGCGACAATGCTAAGAAGAACTAGAACAATGTAGAACAGTATTAAATTTTTTGATTCTTGCAAAAAAAAGGGTGCCAACTTAGAAATTGTTTTTTTAAATTTGGGAGCCTATAATTTGAGTTATGGATTTGTTATTTTGGAAAAATGTAAGAACAACTAGAACAACCTAGAACTTTATCAAAATTTTAAGTTTTTAAATTTTGTTTTTTATTTTTAAGCTATTATGGATTTGTTCTTTTGCGACAATGTTAAGAACAACTAGAATAATGTAGAACAGTATTTAATTTTTCAATTATTTACAAAAAAGGGGTGCCAACTTAGAAATTGTTTTTTTTTTAATTGGGAGCCTATAATTTGAGTTTTGTTCTTTTGGAAAAATGTTCAGAACAACTAGAACAACTTAGAAATGTATCAAAATTTTAAATATTTGAGAAAAGGGGTGCCAGCTCCAAAATTTTGTTTTTAATTGTTGAGCTTATATATTGAGTTATGGATTTGTTCTTTCGCGACAATGCTAGGAACAACTAGAACAATGGAAAACAGTATTTAATTTTTGGTATTTACGAAAAAAGAGTGCAAACTTAAAATTGTTTTTTTTTAATTGGGAGTTTATAATTTGAGTTATGGATTTGTTCTTTTGAAAAAATGTTCAGAACAACTGGAACAACCTAGATCTGTATCAAAATTTCAAATTTTTGAAAAAAGGGTGCCAGCTCCAAAATCTTTTGTTAATTTTTGAGTTTATATATTGAGTTATGGATTTGTTCTTTCGCGACCATGCTAAGAACAAATGGAATAATGTAGAACAGTATAAAATTTTTCGATATTTACAAAAAGGGATGCCAACTTAAAATTTTTTTTTAAATTTAGGTGCTTATAATTTGAGTTATAGATTTGTTCTTTTGGAACAATATTCAGAACAACTAGAATAACGTAAAACTGTTTCAATTTTAGATTTTTGAAAAAAGGGGTGCCAACTCAAAAAGTAGTTTTTTTTGTTTTATTCGAAAACTATTTGAGTTGAAACATTGTTACTTTGGAACAATATAGAACAAAGTGAGAACAATCAGTAACAACTTTTAAAATTAAAAATTTTGAGAAATGGGGTGCTAACTTCACGGACGTAAGCCTTAAGCCCGCTACTGACTATGCGTTGATGCGTCGATTTGATGCAATGATGCACAAATCTTTGCATAGTGAGGATAATGCGATTCGTCGATACGATGCGCTGTGCGGCGATTCCGAGAGAAGTCGGTTTTGGGCGAATCATCAAAGGAAATATCACGAACTGACGAATCGGTTTTCGTAACTCATTCGTAGTTGATTTGATGATTTGACGGTGCGTAGATATGCGTGTTGATTCTTGTTGTATAAAGTATTGAATACATTTGTAGAGATTATTTGAAGTCAGTAGAAAAGTAACTGCCACAAAGAACACAACTTGAAGATGCAGTGGAACGAAGACACGGTTTTCACATTTGTGAAAAAATACAGTTACACCCTTGTTTGTGGAATCCAAGTGACAAAACAAAAAAATCGAAATAAGGTGCATGATGCATTCAAAAGTATTGCTGAAGAAATGGCTGTTGATAACATCGAAGAACTAAAAAGAAAAAAGAAAATCTCTTTCAAACATATCGAAACTACAGAAGAAAGGTTTTCTGTAGTCAAAAATCTGGAGCAGGGTTTGACGACATATATAAACCTACATGGCCGCCATACTCAGTTTTAGATGATTTTTTACACGGAATATACAGTCCTAAGGGAACATTTGATACACTAGTAAGTAAAAACAACTTGTGAAATTTGTTTTCGGTTTATTTGGATATGTACTTATAAGTATACATAATTATAGTTAATGATCAAAAGTTCTACATAAGGCAATGTGATTTAAATGTAGTAGAAAATGGAAAACTATTGTTCATTCTGCCATGAAACTTGTCCTGCTGTCGAAAAATAGTTTGCAAATTCTACACGAATTTTTTCTGCATCAGTGCGAGATCGTCTAGGAATCTTTTTCAATGATTTAAATGACGTTAACCCTTTATTATCGCTTCTCCATGATCCAGCAACAAAATTACCGTCCACCTCTCCGTCAAATGTCCCAATTGGTGTGTAACTTTTTCGTGAGGTCTTACTCTTGCGCAAAAAATTATGCAAAAGTACACAAGTTTTCACAATTAGACTTGCTCTTTCTGGACTGAGCATAATGGGTGTTCTGAAAACGCGAAATACGGATGCCATAATTCCGAAAACATTTTCAATTACCCTACGTGCTCTGGACAGTCTATAGTTAAATACTCGTTTTGAGGATCCTTTATCATGAATTTCCGGGTAAGGCACCATTATGTTACCTGTCAAAGGAAACGCATTGTCACCTACTATTACATATGGTAGTACTTTATCAGTATTTGTTACAACATCATCAGAGGGAAAATTGATTGTTCCCATTTCCATATGCTGGGACAGCTTGCAATTGGAAAATACCTCCATCAGACATTCTACCGGGTGATCCAATGTTGGCATATGTTACACAGTAATCGGCGTCACATAAGGCCATTAAATTTATGCTAAATGTCGATTTATAGTTGAAGTATTCACTGCCACTATTTACGGGTGCTTGTAGAATCACATGTTTTCCGTCAATAGCACCGCAACAGTGGGGAAAGTTCCAACGTTCCTCAAATGTTTCTGCTATTTTTCTCCATTCTTCAGGTGATTGTGGAGTCTGAAACAATACTAGTTACATTTATTTCAGGATAATTTAGATACCAATGAAGAGGGAAAAAACAGTGAAGATGAAGCAGACAATGACGCATTACAAACAGATTCGAATGAAAATGAAGATGCTGATAAACGTTCTAATCTTCATGAAAGTAAGATTTCTTCCGTATGGTTTTTAGGCGAATGTATCTATTAATTTTATCTATTAGAAAGCGCCGCATCAACGAGACAACCACTCCAACAAACTACTGTGAAACGACCGCGGAAAGAGCAAGATCGTGCAGATATGGCATTTAAAGAGCTCATCGCAATAAAGGACCAAATCGCTAAAAGAAATGCCGCCAGTATGGGAAGAGATGAGTGTACCGTTTATAGTGAACTCCTTGCTATAAAATTACGAAAGCTGGATGAACGAACTCAACGGTTGGCTATGCACCGAATTGACACCGTCATGTTTAATCTGAGTTTCGATTCACTACCGTTACCAACACCCAGATCTCACTCTTCCAACACTACTCCAACACATCTTCCTTCTCCTAGTTCTACCTATTCTCAATATTCTCCTCAACCGTCGCAGACATCCACTGTTTATGAACAATCGTATAGTAATTATACTCCTCTATTACCTGATTCCCCAGTATCTAATGAAGTTCCCCAGCCGCAGTTTTTTAATCTGTAAATGTGATCACTTTAATTTTTCCGTACTATTTTTTTTTCATTTTGTGAGCATATAAATGAAGTTTTTTATTCTATGTTTTTTTACTTTTTCATTTTTTAATTGTAAACACATTTTTGTTTAAACCGTTCTTGCGTATTTACTTACATACTAACAATAAATAACAAACTAACACTTATACTTGCCTTTAAATATTGAGATAGTGCAATATCAAGTGCCTGGCACACTTCACGGCACTATCACAGATATTCTTTGGGGAGAAATTTTAAAGAGAAAACTTAAGCTTTGGTAGGAGTCGCCCGATGCTAAATATCTTAACGCAATAGCTAGTCTTTCTTTGGCTGGTATTGCAAATCTAAAGGATGTGTCCTTTTTCTGTATTTGGGGGCCAATTTTATTCAACAGCAACTCAAAGTCTTCATAACTGATCCTGCAGAAGTTATGAAATTTTCCAGTGGGTTCCTTGAGCATATCCACGATCATGTTTGCACAGTTATACCTACAAATAACAACATAATCGAGTGGACCTAATTTGACTAATTCTGATTGCATTGCAAGTACAAATAATGTTACTTACCGAGATCTGCTCTTATAAAGAGTCTGCGTCCACCACCTTTTTTTCTTCTTATTTTTTTTATTTGAAAGTAAAATGACCACATAACATGCATGTGCTGCAGCAAGCAAAAGCAGATCTTCCTCTAAATCCATTTGAGCACTGACTGAAGTTTTCACGTCGCACAATAGTCGAATTTTCAAACGCACTATCAAAGTTCATCAACGCATTATGAGTACGATGCAATGCATCGGTTCGTCGTTGCTCTCGGTAGCACGAAATGCATCATCGAAACGCAACACCGAATCGCATCAACGCATAGTCAGTAGCGGGCTTTAAACTGTTCTTGTAATATAAAAATTCACTTTGCACAAAAATATCGATTTCAAACTAAGAATGTAGTACTGGTTAAAATTTAAATGTTTTTCTATATTTATTTTACATATCCTTTCCTAGAATTTCTCATTGCCTACCTGCTGTAATGTACCTAATGTCAGCTTTTTAAATTCTATTATACAAAAATGCCGCCTCTGTTAAAAGAACGTACAAGAAAGTACAGTTTACGATAATCCTTGCTAATCCAAAACATGCTGCCAAAAATCATTGAAATTCATAATCTTTTGGAAACATTACAAAAACAACTTTTAGTATTATTTCGTTTTAAAACTTTTTCTGCTTGAGGTCTGACTGATGAAAGATGTTGAAATTGGCGCATATTTTGTGGTAAAATTGGGGTGTCTGCATTAATGATTTTACTTTTCCACCCATGTACTTGTTTGTTCTCCACAAAGATAAAAACCATTTTATTACAGATAACAATAATGTTAATAAGTACCGTTAACTAGAATATTTTAATTTTATTCCTGATTTGATAAAAATACATAGGTGGTGGGTTTATGTAAGTAGGAAGAGTAAGAAGAACTGTCACTATAATTACTCCTGTAGTAAAGAAACATTTCATTAATTGACAAATTAGGTACTGCAGTTTCTTAAGTAAATAAGAACTAATTAAAGTTATAATGATTTACAAATAATATTAAATTCCAATGTTTGAGTACTTCTGAATAGAGAGTGTATGTTAAGGTAGAAATCTATAAAAACGGTAGGTTTGCTACCCATCTAATTGTTTGTTTTTGAAAATTATGTGCGCCTATATTTATACTACCCGTAGTATCCACAGAAACTAGCAATTGTATGATTGCAGGCGTCAAAGGTGGCCTTCTTAGAGAACAGATATTCTGTTTCATTAGTGTATACTCTAAAAGCCGTGCCTGGATGTATATACTTGATGAAAAGTATTTCGACAAGTTAAATGCTGTACTCAATTTATTCAAAGCCTCTATTGAGCTGTACCACCAAACAGCGGTATCGCTCTCTTCCTTCCGTTATGCGGCCTATTATTGATGGCAAAATGAATAAGACGTTGGATTTACAAACAGTTCGTCCTTCAATTCGGCTTGGTCGTCGTCTTTCGGATGGTCGTAACCCCAACTCAGTTACAAAAAAAACGTAGGACTCTTGTTTTAAGTACCCCCAAAAACTCCACAAGGCATTTTACAAAATTTCTGTACATCCACATTCCTTTAGAAAAACATCCGCACTGCACTATTTTTATACAATTATACAGCTACCATAATACCCTACAAAGATTAATATACAAAATTTAATAAATTAGGCAAAAATTTATTTATTTATTTATATATATTTCTTTCTTTGTGATAGATTATCCTTCTTGGTGGAGAGGGTTATTTAAAAAAAACTCGCTTATTTTTTTGGTACAATTTTAAGCAACGTTTTGGAGTTTTTTTTTAAATAACCCTCTCCACCAAGAAGGATAATCTATCACAAAGAAAGAAATTATTTATTTATGTAAATGACACTACCGTTTTTTTTATTATCTTTCAATACCAAATTCATATTTTGAAAAAAAGCTTATCGAAGGATGTTCTAATCTGCCGTCTTAGCATTACATTCCTCAACCTGAAAGAGCCGTGTTTTTTCTTCGTAGACACATGGAAGGAACTCACTTTAAGGTGTTTTGTGATCATCGGTCTTTATTTTGAGTACTATGTGTGCGTGACAAGTCATCTTATCCGGTGGAATGCCAACTTACCACAGCTTTCAGGTGATATTAAATTGAATTCGCTCCAGCTGTTGGTTGATACAAAGTTGGATGTTAAGAGGGCTGAAGTGTTGCCGTTAATCACGATAATTATCAGTGGCGTAACCAGCTTATGATAGGCTCCTATTCCTATAACAGGATAAAGTTTAGAAAAAAATTATCGTTAAGGCCCAGAAAAGAAAAAGTTAATTGAACGTAAATATCCATAAAACAAACAGAAAACATCAAAACTGCAAAAAAACTTTACTGACACGTGTTTCAATAGCTAAGCTATCATGATCAGCGAGTATCGGTATCGCTGATGACGATAGCTTAACTATTGAAACACGTGTCCGAGTAAAGTTTTTGGCAGTTTTTGGTGTTTTCGTTTGTTAAATAGACGCTTGCAGTTTAGTGTTCCATTCCTTTGCAAATATCCATTCTTGAATAAAACAGACGTGCTTTGCAACTAAAATTTTCATCGCCATAAACCCAAAAGCTTTATAGTTTTTCTAATTCTTTATCGTAGATGACCCTGTGTTATGGCTACACCCTCTTTCTCCATCGTATCGAAACAGCCTCATCATTAAAGGTTTTCATACGAATCTCACCTTTGAATTATCCATGGCTAAAAATTTACTCTTTGCACATATCTCCCATTTAGTGGATTGCAACGATTAATGTTGCCCTCCAATCTTTTAGTGTATCTCTACGTTTTTGTCGTATACTCGTTATTCTGTCACACCTAGCCGCTTTCCCGTATTTTAGATCATTTATTACTTCCTTCAAGTTCTTCCATCTTTTATTACCTGTTCCTCTGATTTTTGCTATCTCGTCGTTTTTAATATATTTTTCCTTTTGGGGATCATTTAGTAATTATTCAAAGTGTTCTTTCCATCTTTCCGTTATTTTTATCACAGACAAATAATCTATACAGAAACATCACTCGACCTTCGGCACTTTGATGTTGGATGGGAAAAATTTTTTTTGCGTACTCGCGGTGCGCTCTACTTTTATTGATAATAATGAATTGAGCGGCTGTTTAGATTTTGTACGGAGTATATTCTGTTATTATTGCTACTATTTTTGTATTCAGCGTATTCTGTTCATAAAGTTTTCAATGTTTTATAGAATAGCTTTTGGTTTCCTTTGGGTCATTTTCTATTTTTTCTCCAAAACCCGTCCATTCGTTTTCTTTTGATTAATTGTTTAGTTGTCACACTCTTGCTTGCATTTGTTGTATTTTTTTTCCAGTCTTGTCCGATAAGTATTCAATTTGTGCAGTTGTAGTAAAGGGTTTAAATTTTGCAATTCTACATTAAAGTCATAAACCCTCATATTTGTTGAGTAGCTCTACAATAACCAATAAACGTAATGAATAACTATTCATTTTTTAAAAAGCTTAGTAATTATTATTATATACATACCTTAGAGCAGTTACATTTTGTTGAGTATCACCAGAATTTGTTTCAAGAGGCAGTGGCGGCTCGTGGTCAATCATACTGGGAGATCAAAATTAATTTAAAAAATAAGCATACTAAAAAAATATAAATAACTCAAATGCACCGCAAAATTTTATACAATCTACAATTTTGTTCAAAATATAGCGATTTTTCGAAACATTCTCATTAAAATCTCTAAGGGATTTTCTATAAGCATTGTCTAGCTGTGTACGAATATCAACATTTCCTACGGTTGCAAAATTACCGAGCATTTGATGTGTTCTGCAGACGAAATATGTTTTTTTATTTCCTCTTTTAAATGTTTTAAATCTCTGACACCGGATTTGGACTATAAGCGAGTCTGACGAGTCTTTAGAAAATAATAAACAAACAAAACAGTAAAATACATTTGATACTTCACAACCATATATCCAGTTAGCTAAATCGTACATTACCTTGCGAAAGTTTCGATGAACATCTTTATTTTTGTCTTTGCTAGTCTGTCGTAAACTTAGTTCTGAAAAGGACCACCATTTGCCTTGAACTCAACTAATTTTTGTAAAATTAAGTTTGTTAGCACTTTTAGTTGTTTAATTTTTGCGCTACCGACATTTTCTATTATAGCGCATGCACACGCGAATCAAAAATAGTATTTTACAAAACAACACAACAGTAAAACATATCAATATAAATTCTTAAATTGATTTAAAACACCCTATACGAAGTCAAAGTAAACTGCGTGATCCGGCTCATGACCCAAAGTTGATTATTGTTTCGGACGTTTGCGTTTATTCGGGCGCTGCAGTTTTTCGAGTTTTTCCGGGTAGATCTAATTCAATGAGGACAATTCGCACCGCCAGCCTAAGGTTGAAGAGGATGAATTACGAACGACGGCCGCTAAATTTTAAGTTATTGTACTTGCGACTTAATTACCTATTTTAATAAAACACATAATAATGAATATTTTTGTATACATATTGTCAAAATTTTTGGGAGGTCATTGACCAAATGACCATATGGACAAGCCGCCACTGTAAGAGGATTAAATTCAGTTTTACTGTTTTTTATTTATATTAAAATTTAATAAACCTGCATTAATTACTCTTTTCTTTCGTTTCATTACAAAGTATAAGTTTTGTGTTTTTCTGATTTTAGGATTATCCTAATGGTCTGCAGATCGATATTTACAGAACTAAGCATACGTTTTAAAAAAGTTGATTGTTTATAGAATTTATAACACAGCCTAAACATTATTTAAAATACCTCTTGTGAAATTTAAATTGAGGCATTTTTATTGTCGTTGATCGAATCATTCATCCCTTTATGATTGAACTGTGAAATACGTCAACGTTGAGAATTTCCTAACACTAAAAGTCCATCCGGTTTCGCCTTAAATGATTTTTTGTTATAGGCGCATATAAAAAATTTACCATGGCTTTTAACTAAATTCAATTTGAAAGCAAAGTTCTCTAATTGTCAAATTTGTATAGTGTTTAACAATGCTTTCAATTTCTACGTTTATTTTTCAATTTTATTCTCAAAAACGAAAAAAATACCCGCTGTGCAGAAATTTTCAGCCGGATGAAGCAGTAATATAGCAACATAAGCAAGAAGAGATCGTAAAATTCTTGCTTTAATTTGTAGAATCATAAGATACAAGTAAATAAAAAACCTAAAGTCTTAACTCAAAATGGAAGTTCTACAAAGATCTTTAGGGCCTTTCTTGTTCATTACAAGCAAACAATACTTTCGTAATGCCATATAATCTTTTAGAATTTAGAATTAGACTATTGGGTCTTAAAAACATTTTAAAATGTTAAAAAAAGTTTAATTTTTGAAAACACATTCTAACGGCAGTTTGTAAAATTAATAGCACAAAGTTAATAAAAAATCAATACCTACAAACAGTAAACTAACAGAAATTTATACGTAGTTTTGTAACTCGAATGTAGATGGAATTACCTATTTTAACCTAATAAGTAATTCCCAATAGACAATTCATCACAATTACAAATCATTTTCATATTCACCACATGTCCTAATCAAAAATTTTTTACACTTCTTTGAATTAGAATTTTCGATACTAAATATAATAAGGATAAACTTAGTTTTTAGAAAAGATTGTTAATTTTTTTTATGTAATTTATTTTAAACTTTTCGACAGGTTCATAATTATGAATAAATAAAAGCGCAAATTTTAACAAAAAAATTAATTTAATTAGAGTGATACATACAATTATTTAGTTATTACTTAGTCATAGAATTATATACAAAATATTTGTAACTATTACAAATAAAAATAGTTGCATGTAATTTAACGGGTGTAACAATTATTTTGAAAATTTCCCGCCATCATTTCTTGTACAGAATGTATTCGTCCTGTTAATTCAGATCAATTCTATCAATTTATAAGAAATCCTTTTTTTAAGTTAACCAACCAGAAATACTCCGCAGAACGTTCGTGCTGTTTTATGGCTCAAATTATATCTTTCCACTTTTTCGGTTCTCGTAAATTACTAATCGTACAAAAAAATTTGAGTAAATCATAAATGTACAAAATCTAACAATTTCCGTTATTATACATCAACCGTAAATACTAAATGTTACGCAAAACGATATTAAACTTGCTAATGTATAACTTTATACTAAGATTAACTATACATTTAATTATTACAAAGCTAGAACTCTTTACAAAGCATGTCAGGTAATGACCATATATTGCTTAATGCTCATAAAGTACATAGTCGACAGATTATAATCAAATAGGGATATGCATTGATCTTATTACCATGCAAATTAAAAACGTCAAAATCTTTAACAACTCGTACAATGTTGTATGTGTTTAATCTAGTAAAAATTTCTACATTATCAGTAGCTATTTTTTGAATGAAGGGAGTAGGTACATATTAAATGTCATTTGATATTAGATACGATTGGTTTTTCGTATTTAAAATAATACTTCTGCGTTGTATAAAATTTGTTGAATTATTCGGATTTTTCTGTAATAGAAATGCTTCAGTACAATTAACTCTCATATTCAATTATTATTTTTATTATTACACTAACGTTTAGAACTTTTTTTAAAGATCTTTTCAGATCCTAAGCAAAATTCAGTGGAAAAGCCAAAAATGTTTTTTTTGTGAAAGAAAATTTTGAATGTAAACTTAAACACCTTTATTTTTGATTAGAAAAATTAAATTGCAAAAACAATTAAACCAGAGACTTCTAATTTGCCCGAGGCGAATTGTTTCTAGCTCTCAATCAACCCTTCAGATGTTTTAATGAACTGGAGCTCCGCATTATTCATACTATCCACAAAAATTACTCAATTGACGTTTAGTCCAAAAAATTTAACACGATTGTATTCAACATTTCTACATAAAAAATCACTACTCACATTCTAACCTAAGATAAACAACTTTATTGCGAAACTTATGTTGATTTCACCTTTCATTTATTATTACCATACGATTATTGACTACAAAAACTGTTTTTTTTAAAGATCTTGTAAAAGGTTATTGAGTTGCATTTATTTTAGTTAGTACTTTAGAGGAAGACGGAGTATTTGATAACGATAGCAGATATATGGGATCAAAAAACTTCCTATAAACGATATTATAAGGTATGCTGTGGCAGAAACCATCAAATATGTCATATATTTTAAGAAGAGTTGATTTTTGTTGCATGAGTTGTTGATAGTAAAAAAACAATAATATACAGGGTGTTTAATTTAACTTAATCTTAAATTAGGTCGATTTACGGTCAGTTTAAAACTATTTTAGAACGATAAATGCTTTTTTAATGGGGAGGGACATTTTTTAGTTATTTTATTTTTATGGTACTTCAAACTCAGTTGAACATTCTATTGGCAGTGTGCGGAGCAGAAAGTCAGACAAACATCATGTGTATTATTCCGCTAATAATACACGGGGTGTTTGCCTGACTTTCTGCCCCACACTCTATAGATAAACTCGTTGTAGTTTGGAGGTACTATAAAATAAATACTTCTAATAGACCCACGTTTAGTAGTGACGTCACAAATCGACCGCGTAATTCAAAATTCAGTACATTGTAAAATTGTGGACAAAGAAATGAACCTTAAGTACAATGACTTAAGGGTTATATTAAATATATCAATAAAAGGTGGTTGGTTTTCAAATATACACGCATAAATAAGAGAAATTGTTTTCATATTCACTAATTCTGAACCTTTATCTTTCATCTAGTATCAATATTACATTTTCAAACCCATCCATCTTTTATTGATCTATTTGGAATATAACCCTTAAGTCTTTGTACCTTGCTAGGTTCACTTTTCGTCCACAATTTTGCAAAGTACCGAATTTTTGAATTGAGTTGGTTTGTGACGTCACACTGAACGGGTTTATTACCTTGTATAAATAGAGTAAACGTAAATGTTTATTTAAATTTTTATCTTACTGACGAATGTATAAATCAATGTTAAGAATCTCATCTTTTGAGGTGGGGAACTATAAAGAAAAATAAAATATAAAACATTAATCGCAGAACTAAGACGGAATCAACAAATTCGAAAAGCTTTATGGGTTTATTATGATGAACGGATAAAATGCTCAGCAGCTTAAAATGCGATTGGTCACCTGAGTTATATACACACGCACATACACATACATTTCTAACAAGTAAATATACTTAAAAAATTGAAGGAACGTTGGACATATTAAAAAATTAGTTTAAAATCGGTGAATGATAATGTAATCATCATGATTTGAAAAACCCAACGCATTTAACACAAATTGCCGTCAGTTGAGCAAAAAGAGGTGTTTTTGCTCCTCGTCATTGTTCCAAGCAACTGTGAATTCAATCAGAAATGCTTGTGTTACCAACGATAAGCGATGGGAATATACGTGGGGTGACAACTTCTCATTAAAATGTATTTCCCAGGACGGTTTTGAAAGGATTAAACAAATTTTCATCAAGTTACACAATGGGACCTGATGCTATACCATCTTTTATACTTAAAGACTGTGCATGTATATTTTATAAACTGTTGGAAATTATCCAAAATAATACCAATATACAAAAGTGATAGCAAATGCAGAATTGAAAACTATCGTCCAATATCATTGATCAGTGGCGGCTTGTCAATATGGTCAATTGGTCAATGACCTCCCAAAAATGTTGAGAATATATAAAAAAATATTAATTATTACGTGTTTTATTAAAATAGGTAATTTACTCGCAAAAGTCGCAAGTATAATAACTTAAAATTTATCGGCCGTCGTTTGTAATTCATCCTCTTCAACCTTGGGCTGGCGGTGCGAATTGTCCTCATTGAATTAGATCTACCCGGAAAAACTCGAAAAACGTGCAGCGCCCGAATAAACGCGAACGTCCGAAGCAATAATCAACTTTGGGTCATTAGCCGTGTTCCGCAGTTTACGTTGACTTCGAATAGGGTGTACACCTACGCTCGATTTTTTGATTCGATTTTCGCATGTTTTAAATCAATTTAAGAATTTATATTGATATTTTTACTGTTGTTGTGTTGTTTTGTAAAAATACTATTTTTGGTTCGCGTGCGTATGCGCTATTATAGAAAATGTCGGTAGTGCAGAAAATTAAACAACTAAAAGTGCTAACGAACTTAATTTTACAAAATTATTTCAGTTTAAGGCAAATGGTCGTCCTTTGCCAGAACTAAGTTTACGACAAACTAGCAAAGACAAAAATAAAGATGTTCATCGAAACTTTCGCAAGGTAATGTACGATTTAGCTGACTGGATATGTGGTTGTGAAGTATCAAACGTATTTTACTGTTTTGTTTGTTTATTATTTTCTAAAGACTCGTCAGACTCGCTATGGGCAAATCCGGTGTAAGAGATTTAAAACATTTAAAAGAGAAAATAAAAAAACATGCTTCGTCTGCAGAACACATGAAATGCTCGGTGAATTGTGCAACCGTAGGAAATGTTGATATTCGTACACAGCTAGACAATGCTTATAGAAAATCCCTTAGAGATTTTAATGAAAATGTTTCAAAAAATCGCTATATTTTGAACAAAATTGTAGATTGTATAAAATTTTGCGGTGCATTTGAGTTATTTATATTTTTTTAAGTATTCCTACTTTTTAAATTAATTTTTGACCTCCCAGTATGATTGACCCCAAGCCGCCACTGTCATTGATTAACAACTTTGCCAAAGTATTTGAAATTGTGCTACATGACTTGATATATTTTAAAGTGAAAAATGAAATCACACCGGTACAATATGGGTTTGTGAAAGACCGCTCTACCATTACTAACTTATTTATTATTACCCAGGACATTGCTCATGCATTAGACGACGGATCTCAACAAGATGTTATTTATTTAGATTTTCCTAAGGCATTTGACAGTCTTAGTAATGACGTTATATTAACCAAGCTACCAACTTTTGGATTTTCCGAACAGCTCTGTACATCGGTGATTATTTGTCTGAGCGAAAATTCTATGTCGAATGCTACGGTCACACATCTAAAATTAGTGCAACTAATAGGGGTGTTCCTCAAGGATTCGTCTTAAGCCCTCTTCTTTTTAACATTGCCATAAATGACGTTATCAATAACTTAAAATGTCCTACTTTACTTTATGATGATGATCTTAAATTATACCATCATTAACTCTGTTAATGATTGTGAGGAGCTACAAGATGACCTAATATCCTTAAACAGTATCTTGTACAGTAGCATACACGCAACGAAAGAAACGAAAGAAACATTTACAGTCGTTACAGTTAACTGTTGGCATTTCTTAGTTTATACTCTTTGTCCGTGTTCTTTATACACGAGATGTCTCAAGACATGGATTTCACTAATATCCTTATTGAAGTGGTGCAATGTAAATCAAATAAATTTAAATCTGAACAAATGTGTGACGATGTCCTGTTCTCTGAAACACAACATTATTCAACATCCATATAAGTTGCAGAATCACGTTCTCAAAAGGCCAAAGACTGTTAAAGATCTAGGAATTTTATTTGAGCCGCAATTATTATTTGTTACTCATATAACGCGACTAACATCAGATTGTAATAAAACTATGGGTTACGTGATAAGAAATTGTCGTGAGCTAAATGACACTGACTCTATTAAACTTTTATATTATGCTTTCATCAGATCAAAACTTGAATATGCTGCTATAATCTGGTATCCATTCTATAAAAACATACTGACGCATTGGAGAAAATTCAAAAAATTTGCAAAATATACATGTTATCGTAATGAGGAAGTATCCTCCGATTGACTGCGACCATAATATTATTCTCCAGAAGACATCTCTTCGTTTATTAGAAGATAGACTCAAGCTGTGTTTAATGAAATTCTTTCAAAAATTATGTGCAACAATGTAGATTGTTTAATCCAATTAAAACATATAGACAACAAGACAGTCAAGAAGTCCTTCCATCTCCTGTGTTGAATGTAGACTTCCAACATGTGTGGAAGAAATTCCAATCAACGGCGTCCTTCAGAGCCGTATTTAACGACGCTAGTTCATCGACAGACCGCGAACACCTAAACCAATTTGTCCAGTCGTGTTATTTTTAAAATCATTACTTTGATCTTGGATCTTAAAAATAGTACCTATATTATGTATAATAGTCTGATCCGCATGTAACGTTTTGTTGTCGATCTTGCATGTTCAAGCTAGTCGTGCAACAAGATGGACAAGTATTGCGTGTTCACACAGTTCAAACTGATCGTCAAATTTTTGGTCGCCTTCTTATATGGAAAGTAAGTACCTTTTTGGCTCAGTCACAGTGACAGTAATTGCACTATGATCCCTGAAACTGAGGAAAAGAAGTGTAGAACTCGCTCACAGTAGCCCTCAGAGTGGTTACTGAAGAAAGAAACATTCTCACATGTAAATCTTTTCCGAGAACTACAACAGCAACCAGAAGATTGGCAAGTAACTGGTTACTCAATAGCCTAAGAATTAAAAAAACTTCATCAATGTGCAACTGATTTGTGATAACAATTTGAAAATCACTAATGTAAACGCCCGTTTTCTTGGAAGTACTCACCATGCTTATACACGGTAGTGCTTTTGGAAACGGGTCATAGGATTTAGCTTTGTGAACTGGTTTTTTCGAATTTCTGCTCGCCCTTTCAAGTGACAAAATGATTTTGGTATCAAAACGCAGCTAAAATTATTGCGCATAACGCTCGTTATCAGAAATCATCTGAATTACACGGTCTTTTGAAAATTTGTCAATAAAAATTAGTCATTTTGATGTTCAAGATGAATCAGTAATGCGTTGTTTAAGCAACTATGACATTCCTACGTTTTGACAGTCGTTAATAAAAGTTATAACAATTTAAGTTTCATTTGAAAATAGTTTATTCGAACGAAGAGAGTGTTTATTGATGAAAACTTACTTCACTGTAGGTAGTTACAGGTTCGCGATTTATTTGCCGTGAACGGTTAACAGGCCTTCTAATAGCAACAGTTATACGGACTAATTTTAGCTTCATTTTGATACCAAAATCATTAACCTATGACCCGTTTTCAAAAGAACTACCCTGTATATAAAGTCACTCAAGAGTAGAAAGCAAAATGTCTTATAAATCAAAGATATGAAGATTTTGTTTTACTTGGAGATTTAGGTTACCCTTTGAGAGCGCGGTTGCAAACACCGATCTTACAAATTTTCAGCCTACTGTTGGTTAACAAAGTCGCATTTTGCCGTTCAATGCTCGACATACCATAAATGTAAGAAGGAAAATATTTTAAACGAAAAATTTACAGTGATGTCAAGAATTGGGCCTCAGAAAGGTTTGTAGGTTTCAGTTGATTTTTTGGGTGATCGAGTCTTTATTTGCTTGGTTTTTATTGTCTCGGTTAGTGTTTGTTGTTTATTATGTTGACTTCGGTAGCTGTTACACAACACAAGATAAAAATTTGGTTTAAGATTTAGAAAATATTTTTGGTTTTTCCGTCTATAATCACTGATTTTGCATCACTAAGAAAGTTGCTAAATGTTAGCAATATCACATTATACTCATGACACTGAAATCAGTACAACCCTCATGCTGAAATACGTAAATAATACGTTGCAGTACTCTTTTACATCTTATTTTAAAGGATGGTATAGACCTTTTGGCTTTTAAACGCAAACATTGAAAAAAAACACGCATTTTAATATACAGGGTAGCTTTTATGTATGGAACCAAGGCTCTGTAGCCAAAACGGTTAAAGGCATCATTCTGGAAATTTTAGGGATCAAATCTGAAGCTATTTCACATAATTTGACACAATCAAAAATTTTGTTGCTCAATAATTTTTTGACACGGCCGCTCATCTTGAATTTTTAAATAGCAAGATGGGTCATGTGATATATCATTTGAAAGCTTATTTTATTTACTTTGCAACTGACTAGAAACATTGAAGTTGTATTTGGAGGAAATATCTAAAAATTTATTCTAATAATTATTTCTGCAATTATTTGTATTATCGCCTTTTTAATTTAGGTGGCGATGCTTTTTGACACGTTACCTAGGTAACGTTATAACGTCAAAACATCAGTTATTCTCATTACTAGTTCATTATTATTAAATAATTAGAACCGTCTCGTAAAAATGAATCAGCTAACTGAATCAGAAAGATTACAAATTCTTATGATGGTTGGTTACGGCGATAGAAAACGCACGCATAAAGAAGTTTGCCAACTCTTCAATGCTGAAAACCCTGATAGGAATCCTATAGTCAGATCTACTGTGACCAAGACTTTACGACGGTATAATATCACTGGGAGTGTTAAGAACCGTCGCAGAAGTGGCCGACCAACAACAGTGGCTACAGAGGATAATTCACT
This sequence comes from Abscondita cerata, assembly GCA_030710515.1. NCBI lineage: Eukaryota > Metazoa > Arthropoda > Insecta > Coleoptera > Lampyridae > Abscondita > Abscondita cerata. The sequence goes on along the minus strand of JALBCR010000519.1, from coordinate 333,200 downwards.
GGCAGTATTAATGGATGTAGTTCATCAGCCCAAAACATCAGCATATTAGCTTGCACTAAACCATAATAAATATTCAAACTTAGTTACAAAGTAAATAAAATAAGCTTTCAAATGATATATCTCATGACCCACCTTGCTATTTAAAAAATTCAAGATGGCGGCCGTGTCAAAAAACTATCGAGCAAAGAAATTTTTTGATTGTGTCAAATTATGTGAAATAGCTTCATATTTGATCCCTAAAATTTCCAGAATGATGCCTTCAACCGTTTTGGCTACAGAGCCTTGATTCCATACATAATAGCTACCCTGTATGCGAAAATGACGCTGTGTTGAACGCTGACAAATGACGTTACCAACCCAAACTGTTTTGGCATATAGTAATATTTGAAAATTTAAGTTTCAACAAGATAGACAATTTGTTGGCTCAAAAATCATGTGTATCACGTGGCCACAAACTCTTTTTGCGACTGCTCGGACTTGCAGGCCTCGCATTCGCAAAAGGTATGTTTCTGGTCTTGTGGTACAAATAACTATTAAATTTAGAGCTAATTTTTTTTAATGGGATGATTTATATTTTTGCTCTCAATGGATTTGTTCTCTTTATTATTTTGGGGCTTACTTTAAATCTCAATACATTGTGAATTAATTTTTATTTTCGTGACAAATAAAATTATATTAGTTATGTCGGAACTATAACCGACATATTTTAGGCTTGAGTAAGTAGAGTTCATAACTTTAAAACCTAAATTCATTTCTATATAGTAGGTATATTGTACCTATAAGAACTAGAAACAACTGACACACTAATAAAAAAAAACCACGATAGAAAACAATTATTTGTATTAATGAAATATTTAGAAAAAAACAGAAAAGACTTTACCGAGAGGTCAAGTTTGAACTGGTTTTTCAATGTCAATATAATCTAATAACGACCGGTTATAGGTAAACAACCGATTAACACAATACTATTTGATTTTATGTAAAAATTGTTTTGTATCTCTACAGAATTTTTCTGGAATTAAGATTTTGAAATCTTGTGATCGATGCAACTCTAGATTTATCGGTAGGTTGCAATATTTGGGTGATAGTTTAAGTGAAACCAATGGTATGCAGACCTTTGTTTAATTACTCATTCTTAATTTATTAGAAAAGTAAAGTCTATGATTGGAGAAGTAGTATGCTATTCTGCTACGAAGTGGCAATTGAAACCAACATTAATGCATGTTCCACGAATTATTTATCGAAAAAAGTAATGTAAGAAAAGAACAAAAATCGTATATTTGAATTCCAATGATTCATATGAGAGTGTGTAAAATTTCTTCAGTTTTGTTTTTTCTTATTATGTCCACAATGCACACAGAGTTGAGTCATCATGCAAGTTACTGATACAGTCACAACCTAATTCAGTAAATCTTAAAAAAATTGTATAATAAAAACAAAGCTGTTTATACGGCTAGCCCAAAAGTTTGGAGACGGTTGTTTTTTAGCTGAAACTATGATAAATATTTAAAAAAAAATGTTTTTTACCCTATAATTTTTTTAGATTTCTTAATACTTTTAGAGTAGGAGTACCAAGTTGTTTTTCAAATGACCACCTACTGTCAAAAAAAAATTCTAGTGTTCATGGTAATGTCAGTGAAAACCACTAAAATGTAAATGTAAATGTAAATGATGTAAAATAAAATTAATAAAATCGACTCGAAGCAGTATCCGAGCATCGCGGTGAACCAATCCAAAACTGGCTAGCCTTTTACCGTAAGGAAGCTAGGCATCATCTTGATGGCAACGGATACTGCTTTGTGTCAATTTTATTAAAGATCTGCTAAATTGTTTTAAAATATTTTTCATAGTATTGCTAAAAGAACGACCGTCTCCAGATCTTTGGACTACACTGTGTAAACTTTTTGTCTTATGAATAAGATAGAACATCCCAAAGTTTGGCCACATATTTAGTAACACCCTGTAAATATAATAAAAAACTTTCGAAAACAATTTTCATTTTCTTCATTAGTTCATACTAAAGAGAATATTATTACAACACGACCTATAAGGTATTTTGCTGAAGAAATCTACGAGTCGTGGAATAAATCATGTAAACATGCCCGAAAAACAGTTACGCCAACAATTGGGTGGATGCATTCAACAAAGCCATGTATTTCTCCGATTCTTTGGTATTCAGCTTGTCTCTATAATAGAATTTCCAACAGTAGTGAATGTTCTACTAAAAACACCAAAACAATCCCAAGCAGAAATATTGAATAAGTTGACAGAATAGATGAAGAGGAAAATAAAATTGAAAATTTTATACCACATTTGGATAAAATATTTTTGCATAATAAAAGTTAAAATGTTGCGTCGGTTTATCCAGTTTTCTGTTTATTTTGATACTAATATCGTCTATTGTTTACCAACAATTTGTCGATCTTTGATTTACTTTATCAAAAGAATTATATTCTCAAAATGAAGAGAAACTAGCTTCGTGTACACTATGTTCCATCCATTTGTTCCTTGATTTGAAAACCTCCGGTAACTCATTTTAGTGAAAATAGGTTCAATTGTTAAGAATGTTGAATTTTAAAAACTCGATAAGATTAGTGGTTTCTGAGGTACAGCTTACCTCGCTTATTTGTCTACCTGGATCGACTTTTTTCTTATGGACACCGAGAAGTCCCGATCTCACAATAATGGATTTTTATCTGTAGGGTTGTTTAAAACAATTTGTGTACAGTGAGCCATTGAAAAAGGAGCGTAGAAAAGGAAGAGCATTTTCTGAGAAAGCAAAAATAAGATTTTTTGGTACACTTTTTGAAATCGTTTCGAAGACATACTGTATAAGTGAAAACAAAATATTACCGCACAATTATCAAACGCACTGCTGACTGAATATACTTCTAAGAAAATTTTGGAATTTGAAATTTAAAAAAATAGATTATTAATTAATTCGATAAAACTTTAAGCTATATTCAATATTGTTTATTATTTATAATAATTGACCAGTTTCGGCTCAAAACTAATTGAGTTATCTTCAGTATTATTATAAAATTGGTTGACAAATTTAACAAACTTTATAATGAAAACAAATTGCTTAAAGTTTCGTTGAATTAATTAATAATCTATAAATATTACCAATATACGGATGATGTAATTAGTTCATAACCTTTTGCTATTGAAAATATTGACATGCGATTTTCACCATCAGGTAAACACACTTATTCTACACATTCTAAACATATTTTGATTATATACAGAGTGTTCCTATACAGGGTGGTAAACCAAAGTTATGTTTCTTTTTAAATGGAACGCCCTGTATATTTTTACATTATTAGTTTCAGAATGAAACAATAAAGGGACTTTGTACAGAATACCTGTTATGGGTCTAGCTCTTTCGATTCGACGTTATTCCACTTTTTATTAGAAAAAAGGCCTACATTTGATAGACCACTGCCCAGTAGACCATGGATATCTTCCGACAAATTAATCACAGAAAGTTTTAGATTAACTTTGAATTTTAAATAATTGATTTTTGATCTACATACGCCCACACTATACACGATGTGCAGAAACGCAAAAAAATAACTCTTTTTTATAAATGGAACATCCTGTATTTCTGTTCACAAGTCAATTAAGTATTTCATAAGCTTTCCACTGATACGCTGTTTGTATGGTGAATCCTGAATAGTTATTGACATTTAAAAAAAAGTATTTTATTATGAAGAAGTTATTAATTTTTTAAAGTAGACTGCTGTCAACGAGAAGAGAATTAATTTTTATGCTAGTGTGATAACCTAATTTTGTACTTTAACAAAATAACAAACAACTGATCGTGATAGTTTGAAATATTAAGGTTTAATCAAGTATTAGAATAATTAACAATAACAATAATGAACGTGAATGAACGAATAATTTTCAGAAATAGATATAGAAAAATACAGCTAAAGTCTTATTACGTTAAGAATAGGATGACGTTAATCCATAATGTAAATTAAAGTTATTTTTCGTATGTAAGTTTTTCATCAATCTTCCCTTTCAAAATTTCCTTGTTTTTATATATAATGCTGCCAGATTCTTTGAATCGGCCTCTAAGATCTTGAAAAGAAATGACTTGTGGTACCTTCCCATCGGGATGCTTTTAATGATAGATAATGTCTCTTCTACCTTCGAGTTTGTGACATCAGGTGTTCCCTAAGTATCTGTTTTGGGACCTATGCTATTTTTAATTTATGGCTCAGACATTACTAACACCATAGGTAATATTAATATTCATTCTTTTGCTGATGATACCCAGTTGTGTTACTCAAATTAATAGACGTAGTGTCTGACGCTATAACTATAGATTTGAACTCTACTTTCCTATTCTGTAAGTGTCATAATCATAACATAAAACTACATATAAATAATAAATTATACATCCACAAAAGCGCCGGAACTTAGGAATTGTCTTTGACTGCAAAAACTTTTTAAGAGCATGTTTCTTTTTAAGAAAAAAGTCTTATTTAGTTATTCGGCAATTATATAGAAATCGCAATATACTGACCTTGAGATTACAGAAACTTATTTGCGAGGGTTTAATACTTACTTTCTTTATTAAATTATGGACTTATTAAGATTGCAAAGAATTCAAAATTAGTGCTATAGAATTATATTTGGCCTACAGAAATATAATCACGTTTCACTAAAAATATACCAATTGGGTTGACTTAAAATCCATAATTTATTTAAATTTCACCATCTTCCTTGGCTTTTCGGATTATGGCTACCTCATCTCCACCTTATTTAAAAATAAATTTTTTACCTCCTGATTATTTTAATTAATATTAATATAAGGCACTCATATACATTAACATGCTATAAGTATCGTTTGTCATCATTTCGTCGTTCATTTACTTTCAACGTTTGTGAGTTTTACAATAGTATTCCTAATGAATTTTAGGCACATTCTTTAAATTACCTGTAAACAAATTTTAAGTTAGTATTGTTATCCACTCAATGAAAGCATTGTGATGAGTTTTGATTTTCATTTTGATTTTATTTTGTTTTTGTTTTTTTATTAATATTTTTATTTTTAATATTAGATGTATAAAGTTATTGTAAAAATACTCTTTAATTTTGCGTTTGTGTTTAGTTTGTTATGTTGAGGTTAAGTGGAGCAGCCTAGGCTAGATTTCACCTCATCTATTCTAATTGTATTGTTAACAACAATGCGTATAAAGGCATATTATTATTATTTTTTTGTGTGTTATCCGTTTAAATTTTTTTTAATTATAATTATTATTACTATTATTATTATTTTTATTTAAGATTTTGCGTATAGACTTCTTCGGTCATTAGCGCTTTCCTTTTTATATACGCTCTCTCACTGAATACTTAAAACTTGTCCAAAACCTGTAAACTTTTCAGATATTTTAGCGCGTCTTCAATGCCTTTCTTGGTGGTAAGTACATCTCTAATATCATTTCCTAATCCATATCTGTTTCTTATGTTTCTTGTTGCAGGGTAATCACACAGAAGATGGTTTACCGTCTGGGTGTGTTCGTTGCAGAATTGACAAGATGGTGGGTCTGACGAGGTAAGTATATGAGCGTGGGTAAGTGCGGTGTTGCCTATTCTTATTCTTGTTAACTTTAACCCGATCACATCTGCTCACCTCAACAGGACATTTCCATTTACTCACGTTTCTTTTTATTTTCCTTAGGTGGTTGTTCGTCTCAGTGAATTCATCCTGCCATTTCTGTACTACCACCTTTTTAAGGGCCTGCTTTACACTATCCGGAGTATGAATACTAGCGTCGGTAGTGTTTAAGTGTGATGCCTTGTCCATCTTACCACAGCTTTTTAGGTGTGTTAACGTGTCCGTCATTATCTGCGACATTGGGTCATAGGGGCATATCTTGCGCATAGCCTTGATTGTAGTCATTGAGTCGGTCACTATGAGATAATGATTTGGCATGGAAAAATCTGCGTATCTTAGCGCCTGCCAAATAGCATATTGTTCGGTTAGGATTGTTGTAGCATCCGGCGGTAACGACCAGGAATATGCTTTCCGCTCTACCACTACGGCTGCTCCCGCACCTCGTTGAGTTTTGGACCCGTCGGTGTACACAACAACTGACTCACGGTAAGTATTAAGAATATTTTTGAATGTTTTACGGTACTCTTCGGGTGTGGTTTCTTTTTTAGGTAACAAGCTGAGATCGCTCAAAAATGTTGGTTTTTCTGTCTTCCACGGCGGAAATTCAGGTAACTTAAGTGGTAGTAGGTGGGGAATCGTTAATCCGAATTCAGTGCACAGCTCCAGCGCCCGTACGCCGGCCGGTCTTGAAATTGTTGGCCTTTCGAGATATTTAGTCCTGTGCCTGAACAGGACGTTAAAATTCCGGTGATTGGGTTGTGACTATGTAACTGGTAAGTAGTTGTGCACGTCTACTTTGCAGTGGTAAAACACCGGATTCACTTTGTAGGCTCACGACCGGGCTTGTCCTGAAGGCTCCTAGACAACACCGTAACGCCGAATTTTGGATCGGGTCCAGCAATGCAAGTGTCGTCTTACGTGCTGACGAGTACACGACAGAACCGTAGTCAATTTTGGCGAGGATCAACGAACGGTAGGTGTCGAGCAGCGACTCCGTCTCTCCTCCGAACCTGGTTCCCGAAATCGCTCTTAGCGCATTCAGAGCGGGCTTGCACCTTTGTACGAGGTCAGTAATGTGCGGTTTCCAGGTGAGCTTCGAATCGAGGTAAGTCCTAGAAATCGAGTTGTTTCTTTACATGATATTGGCATATCTTTTATATATAGCAGCGGTCCGTAGTGCGGTCTTCTCATACGACAGAAATGGACGCATTGAGTTTTCTGCGCGGAAAACCGAAAACCAGTTGTTTCAGCGTTTCGCACAATGGAATTAATCGACTCTTGTAGTTTACTGACTATCGTACGCATTTCTGGATCCGAAAAATATGGCTAGATCGTCTACATACAGACATCTGCTTACTGATGCATCTACGGACCCTATCATTCACCGCAACTGCAAATAGGGTCACGCTAAGCGTGGAACCCTGCGGCACTCCGTTTTCCAAGATCCTCCGTGATGATAACGCATTTCCGATTCGGACTCTGAAGCTTCTGTCATCTAAGAAAGAGGCCACAAATTTCAGCACGTTACCTGTCAGTCCCCAATCATAAAGCTTGCGAATGATTCCGTAGCGCCATGCCGTGTCATAGGCTTTTTCAAGGTCAAAGAAGACAGCGACTGAATGCTCTCCCTTTCGGAAACTTTCTAATATTTCCTTCTCCAGGTATACGTGTTGGTCTACCGTCGATCGCCGTTTCCTAAAACCCGCTTGGTAATCTACCAGGAAATTGTGAGTTTCCAGCTGCCACATGATCCGATTACTAACCATTTTTTCCAGAAGTTTGCCTAAACAACACGTTAGGCTTATGGGCCTGTAGCTAGCGGGTTTCATGGGGTCTTTTCCTTCCTTCAGGATTGTAATGATAACGGCTTCTTTCCAGGCGGCCGGGTAGGTACCTTCGTTCCATATTTTGTTGAAAAGAGCGAGGAGCGGTTCTTTCAGGGACGGCAGCCCTTCCCTCACAAACTCGTAAGGGATTCCATCAGGACCTGGTGCGGACTTTTTGCATTTGATTAAAGCCTCTTCCAACTCGGACATGTTAAATAGGGCGTTGATGGGTAAGTTATGTTGTTGGCCGCTAAGGTCTAAGGTATTTCTCTTACGGTTTTTGTGCTTAGAAAGGATGGCTGATAGTTTTCAGAGCTGCTGACTGCCTGGAACTGATCGGCAAAGCTTCCGCAACGTCAACTGCAGTCTTTAAGACGTGTCCATTTAGTTCTAAATTGATCGCACTAATATGTTTCTTGGTCCCTGCTACCGCTTTAATTTTACGCCACACATCCGCGATCGGTGTCGATCTATTAATCGACGACACGTACTCACGCCATGAGGCTTGTTTGCTCTCCAACATTGTTCGGCGAGCCTGCGCTCTAGATCTTTTAAAGGCGATCAGGTTTTCTAACGTCGGGTGCCTCTTGAATGCGTTAAATAAGCGTTTCTTTCCCTTATAACCAACTGTACTCGATGGTTCCACCATGGAACCGGCGTACGTCGTACCGTACCTCCTCCCATAGGTATATTGTTTTCAGCAGCACGGAGAATGGTTGAGCTAAGAACTTCCACTATCTTGTCAACAGAGCCCGATAATTCTGGTATTACCAGAGCGTCTCTGTAGCTGTTCCAGTCAGCGCGTGACAGCAGCCACTTTTTTGGGGCGATGGAAGGTAAGTATTTCATTCCAATTGACATGGCTATAGGGAAGTGATCGCTGTCATGCAGGTGATCTAATGTGGACCACGCGATCTTGTGGGCGACGTCCGGCGTGCAGAAGGACAGATCTATAGCGGAAAAGTTGTTAGACCTGGTGTTCATAAACGTTGGAGAGCCATTGTTGAGCAAAACGAGTTGGTTGTTGTCGAGGATGTGTTCTACGCGTCGCCCGGTAACGTTAATGCTGGCAGATCCCCATAAATGGTTGTGGGCATTAAAATCCCCGACTACGAGGAACGGTCGTGGTAATTGTCTTAGTACGGCTTCAAGGTCTTGCGGTCTCCATTCCGCGTTAGGTAAGTAGACGTTACAGATTGTAAAGTTTACTGGTGCTAATAAACGGATTGCTATTGCCTGCAGGTTTGTGATAAGATTGACTTCCGACGCCCGTACGTCATTCCTGAGAAGAATCGCTACCCCTCCGCTGGATCTGACTGCCTGGACATCTTTTCGCAAGATTTTATAATCTTTAAGGGTGTACTGTTGCTGAGGAGCGAAATGTGTCTCTTGCAGACACATAACATAGTGATTATAATCCCTGATCATCAGCTTCAGTGAACAGTATCGTCGTATGAGACCGTTGCAGTTCCATTGAATAATTTGTTCGTTTTTGTTATTCGTTATAAGATTGGAATTAAATTAATGAATAAAAAGGGCTAACGTAGTACACTTACGACGAACGAACGACTAGTAAATGACAGATATGTGTAAATAGATAATCTGGACGAACACTGATAAATAAATAAATAAATAATTTGGACTACAAACATAAATATCACAGATGTTAATCACAGTTTAGGAGGGCCCCTTTCGGGGTTTTCCTTTAGGCCACCCCTTTTCTTTTTTGGTAGTGGTGCCGGAAGTTTCAGAGTTATCCGATAACTCGTCTTCCGTTGTATAATTTACACTTCCTTTGTCCCTTCTTTTCCTTTTTTCAGACCCCACGTCCGAAAGTGTGAAACCTTGACTGGAAGCAGAGTTCCGTCGCGATCTCGTAGCTGGCGGTTGGAATTGAGGCAGTTGGATAATTGGTTGCGTGCTCTTAGGTACAAATACCTCTTTTAGCACCGATACCAAGGTAGGCACTAATTCTTTTACTAGTAGTGAGATATCAACTTGACCTTTCTTTTCAGCGGCTTTGGCATAAGAAACACCGTGTTGTGGTGTTGTAATAACTATTTTCCTTCTTGCTTCGGGGTAGGAAAGCTTTTCTTTAACTCTAATTTCTTGGATTGCCGTTTCTTGTTTAAATATTGGACAGTTTCTGGAGATTGCCTTATGCTGCCCTTTGCAGTTTACACACTCTATAGGTTCCTCGCAGGGTTGACCTTCGTGTAGTTGCTTTCCACAAACGCAGATTTGAGGGTTTTCGCACCGTAGAGCCGTGTGGCCAAACTTTTGGCACCTGAAACAGCGCATAGGTGCTGGGATGTAAAGTCGCACTGGGACGGATAAGTAGCCGACTTTAATCTTTGAGGGGACGTTAGGAGTATTAAAGGTGAGTACATGATTTGGCGTGTCTTTAAGTTTGCCATCTACCCTTTTCTTAATTCGCCTGACTTCAATTACTCCTTGCTTCTTTAGTTCGGAGCATATCACTTCCGTAGTGCACACCAACAGATCCTGACAATATATGACACCTTTACTATGGTTCAGGACAGCATGGGGGTTAACCTCAATCTTTGACTCACCTAATCTCTCCGTTCGTAGGAGTTTACTGGCTTGTGCTGAGCTCGCAGTTTCGATTAATAATCCTTCTTTAATCTTCTTAACATTTTTAGCATCACCAATCAAACCGTACAGTTGTCTCTGGATGAGAAAAGGACTATCACTACTAAAGTCGCCTTCGACCTTTTTGACGATCAGGAACCGGGGTACCACCGCCTTTTCCTGATTCGTATGTGGGTTTTCCGGGGGCCCACACCCACGTCCGTGTCCATGCTAAGGTCATCTTTATTGGGCTGACGTCCCGCATCAGAGGTAGCCCTACCCTCTAACGCATCCAAGGCATTGCATAATGTGCTAATAACCAAATTTTGCATTTTAAAGCTTCTGCCAGCTCGCAGAGTGTGACCCGTCCACCTTGAAAGAGCTCTGCCGTGCCGCCAACTTAATGACAGCAGTATCAAGGTAAGGGGATTTGATACGACAGTGGTCCCCTGGCCCACTGAAGAGCTCGGAGCCCCGGGTTCGCTAAGCCCGTACCTGCATGCAGGCCCCCTGGGGCATATTATAATTATTATTATTGTTATTATTGTTATTATTATTATTATTATTATTATTATCAATATTATATTCTTGTGGCTAACAGAACATTTCGATGGGTTTCGCCAATACAGTAAACCGTAATCCTTAACATGTAAAATTCATTTTTAGCGACAAGCAAAAACGTACAAAACTAGCAATGTAGGTAATTGTCCTGTCCTCAAAATCAATTGCCATTTCACTTAAGATATTCCTTGACAAGATCCTACTTGAAAAATTCATTTTCTTCTTAAAAAATAATTTGCCGAACACACTGCACATCAATAGAAAGCTTACGAAATACAGTTACAAGTCGTAAACAGAAATACAGGGTGTTCCGTTTATAAAAAAAATGTCATCTAACTTTTTTCGTTTCAGCACACCCTTATATTATATGCGTATGTGAATCAAAATTCGACTATTTATTAAAATTCCAAGTTATTCTAAAATTTTCTGTGGTTAGTTTGTCGAAAAATATCCATAGCCTATTATGCAGTGACTTATCAAATATGAGCCTTTTTTCTAACAAAAACTTTAATAACGCCGAAACGAAAAGAGCTATATCATAATATGCTGCACAAAGTTCTATTATTTTTATGCAATTTTATGTAAAAATATACAGGTTGTTTAATTAAAAACCTTAACTTTGGTTCACCACCCTGTATAGGAACACTGTATATAATCAAACTATTTAAAAATGTGTAGGATAAGTGTGCTTCCTTGTTGGTAAAAACCGCATGTCGATATCTTCAATAGCAAAAACGTAATGGACCAATTACAGATCCCAGATCACCCGGTATAAAAATGGATCCAATATTAATTTCTAAAATTAAAAAAAATATATTTAATAACTTTAGGATTTGTTACGCATTTCAAGTTTTAACAAATTTAATTCAAATAGTTAAAGCAATCGAAATTAATTACGAATAATAAAAATTTCTTACTGACTACATTATAACAAAATGTTTAAAAATTTTATTTAACAAAGCAATTAAAACATAAACACAAAATTGGACGAACCTGATGAATCAATCAATACAGGAGAAAAAATTAAAATGAACATGCGTGTTTTGGATCGACATTTTTCATTCCAGATTTAAAAAATAATGTTAATTTTTATTGATATATACCTTAATGTTAATAAATCAAAAGAAACCCTAAAATTTTTTTGTTAATTAGAAAAAAAAAAACTTCGAAGTAAACAATTTTTTTGTGATGTACGAATAATTTTGCTTTTTCAAAGTAAATCTGATTTTAATGTTGATTGTTCTCTAAATAATTCTACAACTGCCAAAATCAGACATTTACATGTAAGCAATTAAAATTAATATCAGAAATTTAATTAATTTAAACACATATACGGATGATTAATTTCTGTATTATTTGTCGGTTTAACATGAACAACAATTTTTGAACAAAACTTTTTTATTTAAAATTTGAGAATATAGCTGTTAAAATATTAGACAGATACTTACTAAGTAAAAATTTAATTTAACAGAAACTGTATTGTTAAAAAGACATTAGTTTTGGATAACGATTATATAATTATATTGTAAATAATAATAATGTTACAACTTTAGGAAAAAATGTTTTTTCTAATTTTGGACATATAAAGTGATATTTTTTGTAATCAAAGTAGGTGTCAAAATGGTTCACTTTTCTTGAAAACTTACATTTTTCGTCACTAATTACGCAAAGTAAAATTTTTCGTAACTCGTCAATATGTCTTGACATTCGTTTTGAAAATGGTAACCATAGCAACATTGGTCCCACTCGATTAGAATTTGAATTTGAAATAGGTTTAATTCCTTTTTTAAATTGTACTTTTTTTTCAAAATTAGAAAAAACATTGTATATGTAACACGTAGCGAAACATGATGATATCTAAATGAAGATGAAATTACATTCTATAAAAAAAAGTGATTACTGTTTATATTAAAAACAAAAAAAATAACAGGAAGTGATGCTTATAGAATTCTAACGAATTTTAGTTTTTTTTTAAAATATTTTTTAGGCGGTTTCGCAACTGTTCCAAAACTAAAAAATTGCACGTCGGCACCTAGCCTTTTACGCAGCTGTATTGAAACTATTTTTACGGGAGTACATGATACGTTTATTTAATAATAACAATATCTCGTATTACATTAATTATTTCAACTTTTGTTTTCCCAAAATCCACTGAGTGCAATATCGCATTCTGCATGCAGCCATTTTGGTTATTAATTTAAAACTAATGATTCTTTGAGTAAATAATTGATTTGATTAATATTTACTCAAACTTACAAAATTTTATAACGGGTGTCAAAGTTCAAATTTGCATTTCGTTTTTCTCAATAATTGCCCAACAATGTGACGTAATGTCACTCCTAGATGGTGCCACTTATAGAAAGTACATTGTGATGCGATTTATTAAACCAAACTTCAAAGATTATGTGTCTTTGCTTTGCTTAAATTGCAAAAAGTTGGGCAATTTAGAGTATATTTACATGGTGTTTGAAAAGTATAATAACATTCTTCGTTTTCGAGATTTTTACGAAAATTCAATTTTTGAATTTTTATTTTCGTATTGTTTGCGCTTATTTTAAAAAATATTAAAAATCTATAATTTATAAAAAATTGTGTAAATTGCCCAACTTTTGCAATTTAGGCGACTTTAATATTTTTTACAGGTTTCAAGATCTCCATCTCTTTCTTCTTATCTTGAACACAGTGTATACTTAGAAATTTTTTTTCAAATTCTCGTAACACCCTTACTATTTTAATCAACGCCAATCAAAATAAGAAAGTAAAACAAAGGTAGAACGTAAATTAAAAGTGATTTTGATTTCTACTGTATGTGATTAGATATTCATATTTAGATAATGATATCAATATTTACAAACACTTTTGATAAATCTGATTGCAATATACCTACACGCTGTTAATAATATTTTATTATGTAAACAAATGAACATGTCAAAGAAAATCCGCAACGTGTAAACATATGTTTGTAGTATTCAATCAATGACAACCATACCGGAATAATTGATGAATCAATTAGTGCAATGATTGATCTCCCAAATAGCTGATAGGTTTCTAAAATTATATAAATAAAAATATATTTACTCTATGGTATCTGTATTAGTACACAATCAAATCATGTTTACTAGATTTTTATAAAACTTTGTATATTGGTCTTATTTATTAAAGTGCACACCTGATTAGATTTTGGGCATAACCTGTGAGCCAAAAAGGCCGTTCACTTACATAGATTCATTCAGTATTCATTTTACTTATTTTTTCTTAAAATAAAAGTTGTTCGTAATTTTATCAAACACAACTTTTGTTTAAAACTATTTTTTGATCAGATATGTATTACTGAGAACTGTAAGCAGTTACATAGTCGATTCTTTAATTATCCATCGCTAATTAATCATTGGCACAAAACAATCTCGAATCTCCTGTTGTAAATTCGCAAGTAATTGTCAATAGCAAACAAACACCGAGAATCACTCGACAGCTGTTTCGTTCTTTTGGGACTCTTCAAGAGTGAGAGAACTCGAGTGTCAGTTCACTAGTGTACAATATGCGCGGCTGTGGACTTACTTTCAACAAGGTTGCTTTGGTGCAAATATCAATTATATAAAAAAAACTTGTTGTTGGAAATTTTATTATCGACAAGATTTATTTAAACTATTTTTTTTCTAAAAAGCAGTTTAGCGTGGTACCTTGCATTATCATTGTTGGTTAAATGTGAAAGATGATGATTTTATTATAGTGTGGCTACTACATAAGAATTGTACAATTTCAAGACAATTTTTTTGTTGACTAGCTTAAGATGAGTTTGCACCGTTAATGAGCAGGCATGATATTGTTTAGAAAATGTATTGCAAGTTTTTGAATGTATGAATTGCAATTTATAGGGAAATAGTTTCCCAAGTCAGTCTTTTACAAATAGTTTCTAACAACGTTTGAGGAAAAATAATTGATAAGTAAGAATTCAACAGTTTAGAATTTCCCATTGCGATTCCTATGAAACCCATTAATCTTTTTAATGTAATTTCTTTGGTATTTTAATTTAATAAATTTAAAATTCTGGTTAAAATTTTGAATTGTACCTAACAGAATAATTATTTTTAATAGACATATAGAACTAGGGTTGAAATAGTTATTAAATTAATATTTTGGGTAAATCGAAGTAATTTGCATATTAGCTGCTCTCTGTATTATAAAGGATTATTATCGATACCACAACTATTATTTGAAATAATCCAAACATCAATAACTTCTAATTTTCTGAGAACATATGTTATTTCCACGTGCTTAATTGTACATTAATCAAATTGTAAATTTAATTAAAATAGTACGGTCAAACATGTATTATGTATCATTTTTAAATTGAATATTACTTTATTAATTATTGAAGATGATTCAGATGATAATCTTATTTTAAAATAGACTTTAAAGCGGCATTTTTCTCAAACAATTCATGTTCTTAAATATTTCTTACCTATTTCATGTAACTCTTAAATAATTGAATAAGAATAAAATAAAAAATTGGATTTCACTTCTCAGAAAAACAGTTTATCAAAAATAAATAAGCAATTGAAGAGTTAGGTACATAAGATTTAAATATTATAAGAGTAGGAAAGTGTATGGTTAAAAGCATGAGAAAGAAGAACAGAGACAGATAATTATGATTGTCAAAAAAATGGAAAAAATCGACCGAAAAGTGTAAGAAAAAATGAAAAGAGAAAGAAAAAGTAAATGAATTATGTAAAGAGTCGCTAAACAAATAATATTCAAAAAAGAAAGTGAAAAATTAATAGAGATAGTAAAGATAAATCAGAATGGGAGGAGAAGATCAAGAGAAATAATGGTAATCCCAGAAAGAATTTAATGGAATAGGGGTGAATGGAGTAAAAGGGAAAGTAAAATGGCAAGTAAAAGAAATTTGAAAAAAACAAAATGGGCCTGAAAAGTAAGATAGAGAAGGAGACAGTAATGCGTATTAAGAAAAATGAAAATTGAAAAGAAGTGATTAGAGATTTCAAGAATAATTTTTATTTTAAGGAAAATCAGTGGCGTAGCATCAATGTCTGCCAAAATAAGTAGGTTATATTCTATACGAACGCCGCTGATGGAAATATAAACAATATAAACTATAAATTTTGCGACATCTAGTGTCGACTCGTGTTAACGATCACGTATACGCAGATGGTTCGCATTAAGCAACTTTGTCAACAGGTATGTAAAATCATTTATATCATAATAATAATAATAGTAATAAAGTCTTTATTCCCCAACCTAGTCACAACTAAACGTATACATTTCCAAAATAGAATAAGTGAACAAGTATGTATAAAAGACAGTGGAATCACAAGGCGTAGTTCAGTAGACACTGCTTTTCAACTGAACCTTGAATAATTAAACAAGAGATTTAAACTTAATGCCTAAATAATAAACTCTTGTAAGTAACCCTAAGATTAATTAAATTAACATTGTATAGTAGACACAAACAAAAGAATATTGAAAAACTAGCAATTCTAAAGTCGTGAGCTATCGACAAAAAGAAAATTTAAAGAAAATTTAAATTTAAAGAAAATTTAACAGTATTTGCTTGCTAAAATGTTTGAATACTTTTTTTTGAAAAGCAATGGTGTTAAAACTTTGATTGATTGTGGAAGATTGTTATAAAGTTTGGCTATGTTGTATTGGAACGATCTCTCAAAAAGTGCAGTTTTATGACATGGAGGTGTAATTAGACCTTAAATTTAAATTATGTACATCAGTTCTAAATTGTATCTTATTGTATACATATGGAGACTTCTTTTCAACAATAATTTTACGATATAAGGATGCTGTACGAATCAAACGTCTATCTCTCATATTCAGCCATAAACATTCTGATAATTTATGTGATACATATATGATCATATTTACGGATACCGTAGATAAACCTTAAACATGAGTTTTGCACTCGTTGTATCCTATTGCAAGTATCAGAATCCAAACAAGGAGAATATATTTCTGAACAATAAGAGAAATGCGAGAGTATCAATGATTCGCACAACATCCTTTTTACCGAGAAATCCAAATAATATTGGTGAGGATATAGTAATTTCAGACTAATATAAGCTCTTTGTATACTCTTATTAATATGATCTAAAAGTATTATCTAATATCAACCTAGATTCTTCATGCTATTTTTGAGAGGCAGAACAGTATTATTAATTATAACATGAATCATATTTTGGGTACTAGACCAGTTTCTTTCCCAAATAGTAATACACAAAATTTATCTATAAGTCAAATTTTTGAAAATTATAGCCAACATAAGTGTTAACAAAAATAAAAATACAAGTAAAATGTGTGTCTTGCGACATCTCGTGTTAAAATGGACACGTGTAATTAGTATAAACTAAGTAAATGCCAACAGTTAACTGTAAAGACTAGTGTGCGTTAAAGTGCACGGCGCCATCTAAGCGATGGTTTTAATGCTTAAAACAACACGTGAGTCGATAAAGCCAAGATAACTTGTACAGAAGCATACACGCACGAAAGAACACCTGATGCAGCATTTCGCTCTTATTATGAGCTCATCAGAGGTGTATACTCACGTGCGGTATACAACTGTACAAGACGGCGGTTGGTCTTTTAAACTCTCCTGGAGCAATGAATACAAGTAAAATGTGTGTCTTGCGACATCTCGTGTTAAAATGGACACGTGTAATTAGTATAAACTAAGTAAATGCCAACAGTTAACTGTAAAGACTAGTGTGCGTTAAAGTGCACGGCGCCATCTAAGCGATGGTTTTAATGCTTAAAACAACACGTGAGTCGATAAAGCCAAGATAACTTGTACAGAAGCATACACGCACGAAAGAACACCTGATGCAGCATTTCGCTCTTATTATGAGCTCATCAGAGGTGTATACTCACGTGCGGTATACAACTGTACAAGACGGCGGTTGGTCTTTTAAACTCTCCTGGAGCAATGAATACAAGTAAAATGTGTGTCTTGCGACATCTCGTGTTAAAATGGACACGTGTAATTAGTATAAACTAAGTAAATGCCAACAGTTAACTGTAAAGACTAGTGTGCGTTAAAGTGCACGGCGCCATCTAAGCGATGGTTTTAATGCTTAAAACAACACGTGAGTCGATAAAGCCAAGATAACTTGTACAGAAGCATACACGCACGAAAGAACACCTGATGCAGCATTTCGCTCTTATTATGAGCTCATCAGAGGTGTATACTCACGTGCGGTATACAACTGTACAAGACGGCGGTTGGTCTTTTAAACTCTCCTGGAGCAATGAATACAAGTAAAATGTGTGTCTTGCGACATCTCGTGTTAAAATGGACACGTGTAATTAGTATAAACTAAGTAAATGCCAACAGTTAACTGTAAAGACTAGTGTGCGTTAAAGTGCACGGCGCCATCTAAGCGATGGTTTTAATGCTTAAAACAACACGTGAGTCGATAAAGCCAAGATAACTTGTACAGAAGCATACACGCACGAAAGAACACCTGATGCAGCATTTCGCTCTTATTATGAGCTCATCAGAGGTGTATACTCACGTGCGGTATACAACTGTACAAGACGGCGGTTGGTCTTTTAAACTCTCCTGGAGCAATGAATACAAGTAAAATGTGTGTCTTGCGACATCTCGTGTTAAAATGGACACGTGTAATTAGTATAAACTAAGTAAATGCCAACAGTTAACTGTATTTTAATTAAAAAACTACAATTGTACAAATATATAAATATAATGAATTAATATTAAAAATAAAAAAAAAATCAAGACCTAAATTATATTTATATATAAGAGCGAAATGCTGCATCAGGTGTTCTTTCGTGCGTGTATGCTTCTGTACAAGTTACCTTGGCTTTATTGACTCACGTGTTGTTTTAAGCATTAAAACCATCGCTTAGATGGCGCCGTGCACTTTAACGCACACTAGTCTTTACAGTTAACTGTTGGCATTTACTTAGTTTATACTAATTACACGTGTCCATTTTAACACGAGATGTCGCAAGACACACATTTTACTTGTATTCATTGCTCCAGGAGAGTTTAAAAGACCAACCGCCGTCTTGTACAGTTGTATACCGCACGTGAGTATACACCTCTGATGAGCTCATAATAAGAGCGAAATGCTGCATCAGGTGTTCTTTCGTGCGTGTATGCTTCTGTACAAGTTATCTTGGCTTTATTGACTCACGTGTTGTTTTAAGCATTAAAACCATCGCTTAGATGGCGCCGTGCACTTTAACGCACACTAGTCTTTACAGTTAACTGTTGGCATTTACTTAGTTTATAAAAATAAAATCTCAAATCGCCTGCTGTAAGTTTGCAAGAGGTTGTAAACAATATAAAATAATGTGGTAGATTAAAAAAATGTCTCTTAATACATAATACACGCATGCCAAATTTCATTAAATTATCTAGAATGGTTTTACAGATAATAATAATAATGAAAACTTTACCACCCTGTACCTCAAAGATTAAGACGTTTAGAACATACGTTCATATGAAATTTTCTTCTTAAATTAGGCCCAAAAATATTGACATTTGATTAGAAAACACCTTGTATAACCCGATGTCTCTCTAACTAAGCTCAGTGTCTACCTTCGGTACTTCGGTGATTTTCTGGTGGTACCTTGTTCAATTCTTCACACATTTTCCATCCTAATATCTGTCCTCCGTATACTGCTACATACCTTATCCATTTAATAAATATCTACCTTCTTTTTTGTGAAATATGTGACTCTAATCTTCATTGTCATACCTTAATTTATGCAGTATTTCCATTCGTCTACACAATATAGTTTCTACTCTCTTCTACACTTTCCAATCTTTTCCTTTCTTTCTTTTTTGAAACAACATATTTGCTTACTACATACTTTGCTTTTCTCACATTTGCCATTAAATTGTTTTTTTGTTGAATACATAATTTTTTAACCCCGATCGAGTCCTTCATCCCGGTTTCTTATTCCTATTTTGCCTTTTCTATTTATCTTTACTTATTTCTCTCTTCTTTCCACTTTTTTATCATCTTCTTACTTCTTCTTTTCTTCTTCTGGCAACTTGATGCAATGCTTCTTCCATTTCCTTTCCTCTATCATGTTCCTAGTTTTCCCTTTACTTCTTCATTTGTTTACATAAATCTCCATACTTTTTCTTAGTTCCGTAAGTTTTCTAATTTCTTCCTTTACTTTTGTCCTATAAGTTTTTCCTTTTCTTCTTATAAGTCTTCTCTTATACCTTTTCCTGAACCACTTATGTTTCTCTATTTTTGTTTCCCTTCTCAATTTGTTTCCCCTTTACCAGTTTTTTAATTTCTTTTCTCTTCTTCTTCCATTACAGTTATTTTATATCTTGTCTTTAAAAGTTTTTCAACATACTGTAAAGTTTTCAATCACTTGGAGAGTATTTATTACTGCTACACCTTTTCCTAAATCACTGCATGGTAATGTGTTTAAATAGCCAGTCATAACTGCAGCCTTATTATATGTTTGAACGACTAATTTATTTTAAAGTTAATATTCATGGAATTTATTCAAATTTACCTTACTACTAGAAACAATAACAAAACAGTATTACGACCAAAGTAAAGCGGCTCTAAGCGGGTCCACTTTACAAGCAATGTAGTAACTTGTTGCGTAAGGTGGAAATTAGGGTCTAACACAAGCTATTGTATGTATGGACGTTCCTACAAAGGTGTAAGTTAATAAAAAATGAAAATTGTATTATGCCGTGTTGACAAATAATACGAAAGAATAATGATAAAAGTTTTCGTAAAATTTTATGAGAAGGCTTTTGCCTTCTCTGAGAAGTGATGACTAAATTGAGATAACCAAATAACAATAGTATTTTGAACAAAATAAATTCAATGTTTGATAATTTCAATCAATTGTCAATCTAAGTAAAATTAGCAAATTCTATCTTGTGACCATTATCGGATGATGTTCAGCTACAGCAAACTTAGAACCGTGCTTTAGCCTAACAACGGTCATGTTCTGAAATACGTGTATTTCATTTAGTTTAGAATCTGGCTTAAATGACAATTTAATTACTCGACTTTTAGCTATCCTTTATTTTAAGTAATACGCCCTGATAAAGCTCCTTACGATAGTGGACGAAAACCTTGCACAAAAACTAACAATTTTGATGACGATGCAAATGTTGGTTAACTGTACAGATTTGAACCGCAACAAAAACCTAAAGAGGCGTAGATTTTATATCAAAAATGTCGATAAATTAGTAAAGTCTTTTATATGTGAACTTTGTAAGTAAAATTCACAACGTTTTCTTATATTTTCTTTCTTATGAATTATAATTCCTACATTTTTTTTATTAGGGGTGTTTCTATTAATATTCTAGTTTGCTAATTCTGCTACAAATAATTAAAAATATCATAAAATTACGGAGAATTTAGATGTGCTATTATAGGTAGAAATTTGCCTATGATGGCACACGAAGTACTTTTTCTAGTCTAATGAATCCCCGCTAAGAGGTTACATCTCTTCAAATTTTGGTTGGAACAACCATGATCTTTGCTTGCAAAGTTTACTAGTATGAAACTTAAAGTAAACTCATTTAAATCTGCCAAAAATGTTAATGATTCTATCTCTTAGTCTTTCCTGAGGCAGGTGTTCCTACTCACTCCTTAAGCTTTGTGTTTTCATACTTAAATTGTCGTACATACTCGCTGTTTTGCCTACCCGAAGAACTTAATTAAAGTCGACCTTCTTTTCAAATTGTTTTTAAAAATTGTTCTGAAAGAATGATAATCGACTCCTCTCCCAACTAAATCAGTAGACGTAAAGTGCCAGCCTCTCCATACCCGTTGTTCTAATTTTACATTGGATCTTGTCAAGCTCATTAACCTAAAACTTACTGACCTGCTCAGTATTGAGTCTTTTTTCAAAATGCCATTCATTTTGGGAACAACTATCTGACAGTTTCCAGCCGGAATGGGTTGTGATTAACTCGAAAAGATTAATGACCAAAATTCTCAACTTGATGTATGTATTGCCCACTCTAAATTTAGAGTTTACATGTGATACATTATATGAATTAATCAAGAGTGCCGCAACATCCTATGAAATCCCACGTTTCCAAACGATTCCATACTGATGCGACCTGAAGGGAAGGTTTTGGAAGAGGTTTCACTTGCAGTGACACATTAACCCCATCCAGTTTTAAGCTTCCCAAGAAAGTTGGTGATTTTAGTGCTAAACTTGCTCGTTCTAAGAAGGGAAATAACAAACAAATATAAGACCAAGGATATTATTTTGTTCCTTTGGAAACACTTAGCCCCCCTTTTTATATATGTATTGGTTTCCGTTCAATACTGGTAGTATTGGTTTGCTAGTAGTATTGGGACGTTTCCTCTTAACATCGCTGTAATGTTTTCTAGAAATTTGAGTCAATGTTGGTTTAGCTTTTGAAAAAAAAATAAATACGTTTCATTTTCATTGAATGTATTGACGAGTTGACATAATCATGAACTTCATCAATATGTAATACAAATACTGTACAAATAAATCAAAAAATTAAACTGAATAACTGAATTAAACGATATTAATTTCAAAAGTTTGTTTAGAAATAATATAAGAAATTCAACTTTTTAATTAAAATAATAATAAGAAATTATTGATCCAATCATTTTAATACTCAGGGTGATTTCGCTCATTTTAATGTAAAATATTCAGAGATGTACGGCTTAACTTTATTTTCTTAGAGAACTTTTTGCTTTCTAAAATTAGTTAAAAGTTGATTGCATAGTAAATTAGTGATTATTATTATTATTCTTTTACTTAAAGCTGTTATTTAACAATGTAAAAAGGTCTTGATTAAAACAACACTAAAAATATTTGTTAAGAAAGAGACCTAATTATGTTTTTTTTCGTTAAAATTATCTTTCTAATCTTCCAGTTACACAGAAATAATTATAATAATTTAAATAACACTCCATACCTTATTGTATTATTGATATACTTTTTGAAATGGCTCGCCAAAATTGAAAATGCAAATTATTTTTTTGTCTTTACAACATAAATACTAATGGCAATAAATTATTTCAGTAAGCATTTGCAGTTGTACATTGTCTTTCTGTGACTAATTTGAAAAACTTAATCACAATTTTGACATAAAAAATTAATTTACTGAAAATTAAATGTTAGGTAACACATAAATGTATCATAGTTTATAACAATAGGAGCCACAAAGAACTTAGATATAAAATAGTTAATTTAGTGAGCATTACTTTAAAGGGGCAAGCGATTGAATTTACTTTAATTCACTGTCAACAGATGCCACTTGCGTCAATTGATCCTGATTGCAAAGAGGCAGCACATGCATGCAAAAAAATGCCGCTTAAATGAGGTGCTGCACTAGTGGAAACCAATTTTGGTAACATGGAGGTTCATTCAAAAAGAGGAAGCCACTTGTTCCAGAATAAATACAACGTTTTGTTTGTATTATAGTTGAAGGTCGAAATAAATTAATACGGTTTGAAAGTAAAAACTACCACGGGATTATCACAAAAACATGAAACAAGATTAATCTCGATTACGCGTTATTATTCTTTATCAGAAAAACATAAATTCAAAATTAGTTATTTAGTTGCATAAAACTGAAGTAGGGTCTGAGAACAATAGTTTAATCTGTGTAAACACGTTTCCATCAGCCCAGGTACTGACGAAACGAGAATCATAGCCGTAGATGTGGGTATTATACAAAAATAATGGTATATAATACGTAAGAAGTAAAATTTGTAATGTGATCTACTATACAAATAAAATAAATAACATATAAATAATATATGACATAAATATAAAATAAAATAGTAATGCAGATATCGTCAGTACATTTATTACAATTACAATTAATTTGCGAGGACCGATTTTTAGGCATCAAAAAGTAAATTTGGCTCAATTATAAAATTATGTGGTTGTCATGGAAACTTATCAAAATGAATAGATAAAAGTAACAGGCATAAAAATGTTCATTTAAATAACAAGACATTAGTAGGTAAAATAGGTATATTTATAAATAACTGACAATACTCACTCATGGTTACAATAAATGGTGTTTAGAGAGTAGAACACTGTTTCAGGCACATTACGCTTGGTCATTTAACTTTCTTCCTCGTCTGAAATTTCCATTTCGGAATCAGAATCGCTGTCTTGTGTGTTTACTGATATAATAATTGGCTCCAATGTTATCTCTACTAAATTATCCAGTTGCCAACATTTGTCTTCTTCCTTAACGACATGAGATACACAGTTCTTCCATCTTTCAGGTGTTACTTTGTTTAATGCATTTTCCAGAAGTTTTTTCACGTCGTCGAGTTTAAAAGTGGTATTGTTACGAGCGACGTCACCTTTTACTTGAGCCCAAACCAACTGTATAGGATTCAGCTCACAATGGTAAGGTGGTAAACGCAGTACTTCAATGCCAATATCCAATAATTCTCTTTTCACCATGTCATCCTCAAAAGTTATATTCTTAACAGATAACCAATCTATAATTTCTGCTTTCCTCCAAGCGCTGGTAAGAAAATTTTCGTATCTTCGTGTTTTATAGATCTATTATAGATCCTTGGGGTATCAAATCTAGCATCTGCTCAAAATATTCACATTAGCATTCATGTCTTCGTGGTAGTCGCCAGTTTTCTTTGATTCGAATTCTAACAAACCACCATCTACAAAGCCATCTTCATTGCCTATATGTCCTGCATTGATCCAGGTTTCATCCAAATAGAATATACGCCTGCCTTCACGCTTATATTTTCTTATTTCCCGAAGATAATTTCTCCTCCATGTAATAATATCTTGTTTTTCAATTAAAACGGATCTTCTCCTTATCTTCTCCCAAGTAAATTTCAACTTGCCAAGAAGTTTCCACAGTGTTCTATGACTCATTTAGGGTAGATTTTCATTCTCATTTACTGCTAGTAAAATCTTATCGATTGTAGGAATCTCTTTCCGTAAGTAGAACGAGTGAACCTTTCTACGGACAGAATTCCTCATTGCATCATCTAATTCCATCGGGCGCCGACCAGGAGATGGAAGTGGGTGAAGCACTTGTCCCAAATTTTTCTTTCCTCACTAGTTTATAAATGGTGGATTTTGATATTTCCGTCATTGCAGAACATAATCCTACAATGTCATCGACACTTTTTGCAGGGTGTTGACATCGAACAGCGTCATGCACATTTAAAATTATAATTTTTCATTAGCAGATAACGCACCACTTTTAACACGTTTTGCTGGTGAAAAGTTTCCCATTTCAAAATTATTTGCACTAACACACAAACAAACAAATAAGCCGATTTATTTCTAATAACAAACTAAACATATTTTTGATTTAGAAAGTATACGAAGCCCTTCGGCCAAACAACTAATTATCTGTAATATTCCACAGTTTAATAAGATACAAACAGATTCATAACTTTTGTAAAACTCAGTATACGTACCTATATAAAATTAAAATTTAAAATAGACAAATTGAGAAACGACACATTTGTCATTTATCGATTTTAGAGTTTAATTTTATATTCAAATACTGTGTTTTACAAAAGTTTTGTATCTATTTATATCTTATTAAACGGAGGAATATTGCTGAATTAAATTATTTACTATGAAAAATAGATTCCACAAAGTAAGGATTGAAACAATAAAAGAAACCACATAATAATTACTATTATAACATATTTACCTACTAAAAATATGATTTTCCAAACGTATTAGGTACCTACGCCACTGCAATACGGGAGATTCGATAATTCTGACAGGTTTATTACTCCGCGCCAATAGTGAATATCGTCGCATCCAGAATTTGCAATTCGACTAAAAAAATTTGCGATTTAGGACAATGTCCGAGAATGATAAGCCTCTTTTACGACATAACGCACAGACAAATATTTACATCAGGTTCTAGTGAAGATTGCTCAAGTGTTTCATTACAGTTTTTCGATTCTACTAAAATCAACAAATACAAAATGGTAATTTAGAAAACAAAGATGCTATTCATGAAATGCTAATCTAAAACAGGGAGAAAATATTATGGTTTTAACCAATGATTTCACGTGGTAAAATGGAAAGTATTTTTGATATTATGAGAAAATCATCTAAAAATTACAGGCACAAGCGCTGTCTTTTGACAAAATTTTTTACTGCGATTTACATTACTCTTATGGGCAATAATAAACGTTCATTAATAACAGTTGCATTTTACTTTAGAATATTCTCAAAAGACTTACGTCGCCTAGATAGCAATATCTCAAACATGTTACAAGCACCAACAAATTGAGCCACTGGTTTTGTCTTAATTACAATAAGAATTGTAACAGAAAAAGAAAACAGCAAGAACTGCACAAAAAACTATTTTAAAATTTGAAACTCATTTAAAAAAAAATTTAGATTACTTTCCTAAAATTTGGTTTAGATATGTGAAACAGTTACCTTTGCTTGACACTTTAGTTACAAGAAATGGCAAGAAACTAGATATAGATATTTATCGTAATGGACACTAATATTATAACAAATAATTCCCTCCATAGTATGCAACATAAACTCGCATCTTTTAATTTTTTGATTTACAGATTATTTAATTTTCGGTTGCAAAACAAAATTTTGATAAAGAACTGGAAAATATTAAGCAGATTGCATAATACAATGGTTTTCCGGAATCATTGATCACATAATTAGAAAACCTAACCTAAATTAAGCATTAAAAATATTACAATGTTAAGAACTAGTAACAACGAAGTAGATAAGAAATATCTCCAATTATCAAATTATTCACACAGCTCTTCAAAAATATTTCCAAAGTTTGATTATAAAATAGTAATTTCAATCCAGTGTCAATGTCATAATTTTTTGAAATTAATTATAAATTAAACTAATACAAATACTCAATAATTAAATTATATTATTATAATTTATATGAGCTATATAATTGAAGATGTCCTAATTTGCACTCTTATAAATCTGGCACATATGATGAAGGAATTTCTTGTGACGTTTGCACTCATTGGAATTATTAGTGGTGTATTGGACTTTTGAATACTGAAAGCAATTTACCTGATGAATCTTGGGTTTGTTCAAAATGCTCAGAGAAGAAGAAATGCCCTTTCTGTGAGTAGATCTGTGTGAACAGTAATGGAGTTGCAATTCATGTAGGAAACTTCATAAAGATAGAAAAGCTGATTTTGAAGTTCTTGTTTAGATGAACTACAGTGGCAAGAGATTCAGTTGATTGGTGCTCTTTTAGCAAGGATTTCTCCTATTTAAAATAAAATGTTAAGATCGTGAAAAGAATTGTCAAAGGTGCTGGTACTATGGCTGCACATAGACCATCTTCGGTTATTGATGATTGCATATTAAGAAACGACGAACGATCTTGGAAAAACCTGCTGCTTTTTGTTTATACGGCCGGAAAAAGATAAGAAGTTTTTGACTTTGAAGATAAAGAAAAACATAGCTGATTTTGACACTGAGACCTTTCGATCTGTAAAGGAGAAGTCAAATAATAATCCAAGAATTCTCTTTCGGACTGTTGAAATAAAGTAGCAGATGAGGGCAATAGAGGCCCTATTCAATTACTTTCTTTAACTGACAGTTTGGTCTTTTTGAATTTAGATACCCTGAAGAAGCTAGAAAACAAACATCCTTCCTCCTCTAGATCTACCTCCTGCCAATAAAGGATGACGATTATCTTCAAATGTTAATAGAAGATTAGGCGACGTTTTTCATAATTCACTCTGCTGCGGAATTGACGGTTTGCGTCCTAATCATCTTAAAGATCTAATTGAAAATCGAATAATGATTTTGCTTACATCTGTAACTAATCTATGCAATTTTATGCTTAGAGGTAAAATGGACCGGTCAGTTGTCAAGATTATATATGGAGCAAACTTGTGCACTTTGACTAAGAAGGATGGTGGTATCAAGCCTATAACTGTTAGAAATGTATTTAGTAGACTTTGGAACAAAAGTAGGTGTGAAGCCACTGTTCATGCTGCTAGATCATTCACTGATATTAACAAAGGAAATTCAAAGGTCCCATTGAAGATAGATTTAAAAAAAGCTTTCAATTGTATTAAACGTGACTTACTCTTGGAGGTCATTAGGAATAAGACTGCTAGGATGTATAATTTTTATGAATCAGTGCTACTCTTCTCCAACTAATTTATTTTATAATGGGCACATCATTCAGTCACAAGTTAGTGCGCAGCATGAGGATCCCTTAGGACCTTTGTCATTTAGTTTCACTATCCGGCTATTGTAGAGAGTTTTGATCGGCTCCCATTGACTCTAGAAATGGGAAAAAAGTATTTGAAAAGAAATTCGAAAGCCTGGCAGTGTTTTAAGCCGTGTTAAAGATTTGAGATCTCACTTGGCTTATTTCTTATTTAAATATTGTTTTCTGTGCCAAGATGGTCCTATTTGTTGGGCACATCTCCTTTTGGTTATTTCTGACATTATCAGGATATTGGATGATAGCTTTAAGACATCTACATGGAAAGTATCTGAAACTCATATTTTACTTCAAGTTAAATGAAGTTCGTAGAATATCGGATCTCTGTTTACTGACACTTTTTGGCTTCTGTGAATTTGCAGAGGAACTGAGACTCGATTTTGTTAGTCAAATATTTAATTGATTTTGAAACGAAATTTTATGCTGCTTCCCGAAAGAAATCTGCTGCTTGCCTAAATGTGTAAATGTCAAAACGAAGATGGCTTACATGGTTTATTTTGTAAGAAAGTGCTTGGAAAATGAGCTCGTCATTCATCATTGAATGAAATTGTGAAACATGCTTTAGCTTCAGCAGACATCCCTTCCAAGTTGGAACCTCCAGGAATTTTTAGAAATGACGGGAAACGGCAGAAATGCCGTAAGTTTAATTCCCTGATCTAAAGGTAGATGCTTAGTTTGGGATGCAACTTGCGGGAATACTTGGGGCGCTTCATATATTAACATTCCTTACAAAGAAACTGATCTAGTTGCTGAGCAAGCAGAAAAGAAACAGATTCACCATTATCAGGAAATAAGTGAATACTACATCTTTTACCCGCTAGTTGGGTCACAAACTGATCGAAATAAGTGGAAATCGCTAGGTAAGGAGTATATAGTGCAATGAATCAGTTTGACAATCCAACCAGGCAATGCTTCTTGCATTCTCTCTTCATTACCTTTAGATGGAATATGTTTTCTATAATCTTGTAAATCAGTAAATTTTGTTCTTTAGTTTGGAATGATGATAATCTTGCATAGTGTGAATAAATCAAGTGTTTACTTATATTTATAGTAGTAACAACTTGCAACATTTTTTAGGCAATCTTAAAGACCCAATAGAAATATGTGATAAATCTGCACTCTATGAAATAAATTGTGAAAACTATAATCAAGTATATAGTGTGTAACACGAAGGGTTTTGATTAGAAGTTGTGAAGACAAAATTTTTATTAGAGTTTAAAATATACCAATAGTGGTTTCCGAGTTAAGTTCAAATATACAGAGTGCTTAAAAATTCAGTACAAATATTTTAATGGCGTATTTTGAGATAAAAAATAAGACTTTTTTTGTCATAAACATGTGTCCTAAAATACACCCTATTCGAACCACAAGCCATCTTATATGCGGGAGAAAAATGGAGGGCTTGTTGTATTGGCGGAGGACATTTCAGTACTTATTGGTAAAGACATCAATTTCTTTGTTATTAATGCAATTAAAAAAATTAAACCCAATTTAGTTTCACAGTAACCCTTGTTCCTTTAACAACAATTATCTCGAAAACGGTTAATTGTATCAAAAAAAATGTTGAAGATCGAAATCTTAGATTTTTTAATGCCCAAAGAGATGAAATTCTGATTTTTTAAAAATTTATAAACCGAAACATAAAATGTGCCTCCCCCCTTTAAATTTATTGTTATGTCATTTTAGAGAGAAGAAACAGTAGAACGTTCAAAACCAGCAGTAGATTGCAAATTTAATAAAAATAGCAGTCTGAATTTCAAAAAATAAATTTTTTAAAGATAATTAAGATGGATGTAGCTCAAAGAAGGTGTATTTTAGGACACATGTTTATTGAAAAAATTTATTTTCATCTCAAAAAATACGCCATTAAAATATTTGTACTAAATTTTGAAACACTATGTATACGATGAATGAGAAACATTGGTTAATGATTAATTTTAGGTATAGCATATGGTACAAAAATTCAATCACAATATTATTATATAATAACATAACGATCCGTTACTCGAAGATAGTATATTATAAGCTTATTAAAAATAATAAAATAAATCAAATAAGAATACTTCAAATGATGAATTTGCTAATAAAAATTTAAAAATGTAAAAGAAGGGTCAATTAAACTACTCAACACAACATATTTTTTTCTGAATATTTTTGAACTTTTGACTCGTTGTTCCATTCTATGAAATTTAGTAATTATAGTAGTAGAAAAAAAGTAAAGAAACAAAAATATTTTCTGAAGTTAGTTAGTGGTTTTGAAAAGATGTATTTCAGTAAAAAATATTCGTATGTAGATAAAAAGGAAGAATTTTGTTAGTTAGATTAGAGAACGCACTTCAATCTTGGGGCACGATTGCGCAACCTGAGATTTTCCAATGCATTGGGGATGAGGTGACGATACAATAAATTGAACAATTACCTACGTTCTACAAAACAATATGCAGACAGACAGTCATAGAAAAAAACGTATTTATATCTAACTTTAATAAATATTAATATCGACTGTAAATATTAATTAGTCAATAAATAAAGTCACATCAATTTAACATGGGTACATTGCAGTGTATTGAAAGAAAGGATTTTTGCAACGATGGTAACTGAACAGTTGTCGCCCAGTAGCCTAGTAAGCAAGGTATCTCGACTATATCGGCGCGATATAACTATATCTTTGTATGTTATTAGGCTCCGACGTACATGCTCAGTCTCATCATCATCCACAACAGTTACAATCGGTTGCACACCCGCTAAAAAAAACTTACAAGTTCCGGAAACTTGGACTAATAGGTGAAAAACCTACGACAAACTCTTCAATGGAATGATTTTACAAAGAAAGCTATAGACAAGGCACTCAATTCAAGACAATAGAAACCAATAGAGGAATAGAAGAATCAATCGCCAAGCCATACTTATCTTACATCAAAAGAAACACCGACAATATTTCAAGAATTTTACGCAATCACAAAATGAAAATAGCATTTAACGCTGATAGAAGATAAGTATAATACTTCAAAATACAAAAACAAAAATACCACTTGAAATCCAAGGCGTCTACTAGATACTATGTCTAGGGTGTAGTCAAACATACATCGGCCAAACAAACAGACGTCCGAAGGAAAGAACGAAATCATAAGCACAGCATCTCAGTAAAACAAAAATACAAGGATACTGGCAAAACATCTGGAAGCCAAGAATTGTAAGAGAAGTCATGGAAATAAAAAACGTCCTGTTAACTTAAATTCTTAAGACAACCCGCAAAGGTCAGCAACAACTTGGAAATCAGTACTTGCAATAAAACAAGTAAAGAAAAGTCGATTCAAGACGACACCACTCCGATAACAGCAATTATACACAGTTTTTGTTTAAACCACTTTTTGATCTGATACGTAATTACTAAGATATGTCTTCAATATTAATTAATCAAAAAGTTATAGGAGAAGAGCTGTTGGAAATTTTATTCTCTACAACTTTTATTTGAACTATTTTCCTTAAACCCCAATTTTTTATTTCCTGTTTTTGAGCAAAATTTGAATAAGTCTCAAACCTTTAAAGAAAGCAAGCACGCGGCGGACTTGAACAAGGAGGTACCTATACTCGTCGTAAGGCTTTTGCGTTCGCGTTGTTAAAACAGTTAGGAATATTTATCAAATCGTTTTTCTTTCATATCAAATGTTTTGATGCACTAAGAGCGTACTTACATAATTACTTACAATAATTTTATTTTTCGAGTAAATGTTTTATGTATACGCTTAATATGATGTAATTTGTGCACATCAATGATCGAATATTAAAAGATATGTACGTAATCCCAAATAAACGCAGATAAAAAATATCAACTTTTTGCTCGATTTTTATGATAAAATCACGTACATGACTTTCTTAGATATGAAGTTAATGAATTTTGTTATCGTTTCTAATGCGAACGTTATAAGTTTATTTTTTTATTGAGGTCACCTATAGAGTGGTTTAGAAAAACTATATTTTACCAAGTTACAAATGATACAATCAATTAAACTACAGTAAAAAACCAAGATGAATGGCGGTAGTGTAATCTGATTGTTCATCATATCGAATTATTATTATTACTTAATCGTTATTACTAGCAATATTTTTATCTAAATATATACGCGTTCATACGTAAAAGTGTTTTTTACTCACATATACCATTTCTTGACGTAAACAAAGAAATTAAATGAATAACGCGCAATTAAAATCGATATGTGAAAAGTTGCGAATTGAATGATAATTATTACTATTGGGGAAACACATTAAATTTTACTTATAATTAAAAATGGTAAATGCGTCTTGTATGTAGTTATGTACTTACTTTGGCACCCTAAATATAAATTAGTATTTTATTTAGTTAGGAATAATTAAAAATGATACAGAAGTAAAGTTAGTACGCAATATGAGAGAAATTTTAAAGGAAGCAATCAGAGATAAAACAGATGGAAGAAAAAAATAAACCTTTTGAAACTAATATGAAATCTAATTTGAGAGATAAATTGGAACACAATATGAACGAGTCATAAGAAACTGTAAAGAGAAAATAAAAGAAGCTAGAGATGTATTAGGAAGAAAGTAGCTAGAAAATGATTGAACACGAAACCCAGAAAATAAATCAGATTAAAAATATTAAAAATTGTAACAAAAGAAAACAAAACCACGAAAGGAATAAAGAAGTTAAATAAAACTGCAGAAAATATTTTAGATGGAAAATTAAATAAAAATGATTTTAAATGAAAATAAAAAGAATTAGGCAAGCAGTTAGTAAATCAGAATTAAGCAGTGTAAGAAAACAACAAAAAAATAAAACACATAGAAAAATATCTCAAGGAAAAGAAGGTCGAAGAACTACAAAAAACATAAAAACGTCAATCAAGAAAACTAAGTTTGACAGAAAATTAAATAAAAATAGAAAAAGATGGGCAGACGGGATCAACTGCAAATTCAGAAGGAAAATTAAATTGTTATGAATTAGTGAAATTTTAATTTTGAATAAAATTTATAAAATAAAAGAAATATTTATGTGATCTTCTAAATTTAGGTTAATTATTTAAAATTTTCAATAAAATAATAATAGTTATTTATGATACAACTGTGTGAAGTAAGGCTTTTGTGCAAGAGTTGCTGAGATTAAAACACTAGCTGTAGGCGTTGATTGAAATATTGGTAAAGATAGTCAACCTTACGGGATTATGCGACCCCGAAATTTGTTCTAAACATCAGAGGTCGGTAGTATCGCTTTGTGCTAAGAAAATACGTCAATTGTATTGTAGAATTTACAGAACAGTATTGCCGATAAATGTGAAATAGAAAACTGTAATTTTGCTGATAGTTTATGCTAAGGCACGACATTGTTGCCAATGCATCATGCCGTTGATTGAAATATTGGTGCATTGAGTCAATGTTGACAAACAAACAAAAACATGCGTTCTACAATATACAAGAATTTATTGATTTTTGTCGACGTACTAATTAAATGTGTGTCCTTTGTTATATATTTTTTTCTATTGTCTGTTAATTGTTCAATGTAATAATATTTATTTGTATCTTTCTTACGTAAGGTTATAACAATGGTTATACCATCATGACATACACATATATGTACAAAGATTGTATACATACACATGTGAATAAAGTTTATTATTATGAAAAAAACCTGCAGATTTAAAAGTATTAATTTCCGTAAAGAAATCGTTGAAAACGTTCTCCCAAAAAAAAACAATTTCTTTAAATACTTTTGAAAATTCCATACTCATATATTTATTACATTAACATCGTTTATCCGTTGAAAATGTTTTAAAATCTATTAGGCTTACGCAAGTAAATTTCTAAATTTTGGTCATTGAAATTAAAATTTTTAACATAGAAACGCTATCCCTTTTTATGTTGGAACGAATGTTGAATTTTCTTATATTACAATCTAACGTACTCAACTGTTTGCATCTAAACAATATTATAACAAGCCTACTCATTTACTAAAGGTGTTGCTAAAAGTATGCAATTGTAGAATTTCTGACTAAGCCGATAAGGAATGTGACTCATAAACGATAATCCGGAAGACTCCTCGTAATACATTTGTTTCAATATCAACTTTAGGTGTACTTATATTTTAAGATATGATAAACGCATTAAAGAAGCATCTATGCAAAGCTTAATGATTATCTGTTTATTTGTTACAATGAAAATATTACAATCAAGATTGGTTTTAAGTATGTATTTCTGAGCTTTACTAATAACAATGGTAATAACATTTACAAAATACTATCAAAAGAACACAAAATAATCGAAAGTAATAATACCCCACCACTTTTAGTTTAACAACAAAACCGAAAATTAATTAGTCTTCCTGTTGTGCTCAGTTTGAAGAGGTTTTCGGTTCGAGTTTGATTTTGATTTTTTAAAACATTTTGGTAGTTATTATTTACATGTAAGATCGGATTGCTGGTTTAAAAACTTATCCATTAAAATGAGTAATACTATTGCGTGTCATCGCTGTGTATATCACGGTTGCAATAATTCGAGAAAAAATTGCCCGACGATCAGCGTTTTTATCGGTTTCCTACTAATTGTCTAAATAGATGCAAAATTGGGTGATGAATTGTGGTAATTCAAAGCTAGTACTACTAGATGATCTTAATTTATTACGAAATAAATTAATCTGTGAGAAGCATTTTGAATCTAGTAGTTTTTGAGATCCTTCCGCTGCGAAGAAGAAACTTAATATTACTGCAGTTCCTAAGAAGTTTGTTTCGGGTAAGTAATAATTTTTGTTCAGCAATGACAATTTGCTAATTTTTTGGGTGTGTTGGGGGGGGTGTGGAGGGGAGAGAGGGGTGTGAAGGTTCTTAAAGTCAAAATATTTAAATAACACCTTAACCCCTTTTACCGCTTTCAATTTTAAAAACTATTGAAAAAAAAAAAAAAAAAAAAATAAAAAAAATAAAATAAAAATTAAAAAAATTTTATAAAAAGTAAAAAAGAATAAAATAAAAAAAAAAAAAAAATTACAAAAAAAGAGAATAAAAAAAAAAAAAAAAAAAAAGAAAACATTGAATAAAATAAAATGTTTTAATAGAAAAATAATTACAAGGAAGTATGGAAGAAAACAAAAAACATTTTCTTTTTTTTAAAAAATAATTACTTGTTAAAAATTTATGTTGAACCATTTAGGATTTGTTTTGCCAGCAATTTCAACAATCAAGTCGTGGTTGAAAATTGTTAATTTAAGATCGGGGACAAATAATGTTCTTATACAAAAATTAAAAAAAGTTGAAGGAATGACAGACAAAGAAAAGCAGTGCGTGGTAATGTGTGACGAAATTACTTTAAAACGAAATTTAAATTATAACCAATATTGGGACTACGTCGAAGGATATCAAGATTTAGGGGAATTAGGACGTAAACCGTTTTTAAGTAACCATGGATTGGTTTTTTATTTGAGAGGAATATTGTATAATTGGAAAATTCCATTTTGTTATTTTCTCAGTAGTGGTTCAGTTAAAAGCGAAATATTATGTACTCTTATAAAGCAAGTGATGCATAAGTTGTTTCAAATTGGATTGAAACCTCGAGCGTTAGTTTGCGACCAAGGATCTAATAACAGAAGTGCTCTATCTTGTCTAGGCGCCACAAAAGAAAATCCAACAATTCAAATCGACAATAACAAAATATATGTAGCGTATGATCCTCCTCATTTACTAAAAAGCTTAAGGAACAATGTCATGAACAGCAAACTGGAAATAGTCGTCAACAATAAAAAATTCAGTGGACCGATTTTGTCAACACTTTTTATATTGATCAGTGTAGCAGTGTAGCAAGATCCATGTTAAAAATTACGGACAAACATATTAACCCATCAAATTTTCAAAAGATGCGTGTTAAATACGCCGCTCAGGTATTTAGCAATTCTGTATCTGCAGCAATTAGCAGTGCTGTGATGACGGGTCAATTAACAAGTAATACGGCGTTAGATACTGCATCTTTTTTAAAACAATTAACAACATTTTGACTGTTTAAATAGTTTTTCAGTAAATGATCCGAATCCCTACAAGCGTGGTCTTTCAGTTTTTAAAGACATGCCATGCGAAACGTTGAAACGTTCTGTACAATACTTCAATTCCATCAAGTTTTATGAGAACGGTGTAGAAAGAAAAAAATATATACTGTATCGCAGGTTTCCAATGGACTATAAATTCAATTTTAAGTCTGTGGGAGGACTTAAAGGAGAAGGAACTTTGTACTTTTTAACGTCACGAATAAATCAAGATCCTCTAGAAAATGCTTTTCAATGATTCGTGCTAGAGGAGGTTATAATGCCCAACCGTCTGCCCGCGAATTTAGGCTTGCATTACAACATAACATGCACATTCGCTTGCAAATACCAATAGAACAAGGGAATTGTGAAAAGATAACGACGAGATACTATATGGTATAGATGAACAATTTAACACTAACTATGAGGAAGAGGATAACAAAATTGGGACAAATGAAAGTGTAGAAAATAATGAAACAAAGAGATCGTCTAGAACCTGTCTGGAGAACAAAATCAATGAAGACAATGTCGTAATTAATAGTTCTTTAGAATCTTGTTCAGTGTCGTATGTTGCGGGTTATTTAAGTCACTACATATATAAAAAGTACATTGTAATACGTGTAAGGAAATGCTAACAGTTAACGACTCAAGTGTTTTCAATGTGAACGAATCATTAATTCTATATAAAGATTACAGCAAATCTGATGGAATTAAATACTTACACGACCATCACCCGAATTCTCAAAATTTGTGTTTTTTATTGAAACTTTTACTGAAGAATTTCATCTTTTAAAACAGATTATGGTTTATTGGAAAAAATTAAACTCCGTATAAAAAAATGTCTCAACAGCAGTGTGAATTCATGGTTCAGAGAATGCGACACTCATAAACTGTTAATTATCGATCAGTTGGTTAAAATAAAACTATATCGAACCTTAAAGTGGGAGGCTAATAAACATATTTCTAATAGCTATAATTACAGTGATGTCACAAAACCACACCGTAAAATAAGAATATTATCTGCATAAATAAGTGTAAATGTTTGGATATGTTTTATGTATAGCATTGTATTAGGTACGTTATTATTTATGTGTAAATTGTTTGTAAATTATTACTATTATTTTAGATCAGTTGGAATTGTAATTTTTGAAACAATGTTTATAATTAATGAGCTATTTTTACTTTAATTAAACTATTTTAATTCGAAACCATGATATTTTGATACAGTTTCAAAGAGTAAAATCCTAACTTTTTATCTCTACTAACAGATAACAAAGTGTCACTTTTCGTAAATTATTTTTTCCCTCGGGAAAAAAGTGAGTACTATTTTTAACACCAAATTTCCCTCAATAATTTTCTAATTCTATTGTAATATGATTTTTCAATATTAAATCGTCATTTATTTCGTCACAGAAAAGAATAGTGTATTATACACGTATTATCCGCACCGCGTCGGGAGACAACACACCTCAAGCTAAAATCTAGTACTTTTATTTTTAGAAGTAATAGGAATAGGTTTTATTACCAAGTGAATTTAAATTTGAAGGTCTAGTGGAACCCACTTTCCTAAAAAACACGGTAACTTGTTGCCTTTTGAATTGAAAAATTTGAAAACCAATTTTTATTTAAAATCCTTTTCAACTGAACACGTAAAACAAGTAGATACAAAAACCAATAATTTTGCGTTTCTGAACTCTAGTGGTATTTCTCCCAGTATGTTCTACTTTATTCCTAACGAAGTTATTAAATGACAAACAAATGTCAACATTATTATTTGCAAGTTAAAAATAAAGTGCAAGCATAATTTGTAAAATAATTGTTTCTTATTTATCTAACACCGACCAAACCAAACTGTTTTAACAAATAACGCTTCGCATGTATTTTAGTAAATTATTAAAAAAACATTGTCATTAAAATCCAAGATATGTATCATCAATGGTATTATTCATAAATGAAAAATTCGTCACTTTTAATTACTAGTTAATACGTTTACTAAATATTTGAAAACGTTGCAACATTGTATTGACAAAAGTAAATTTTACGGATTGTATGTTGCGCCATTTTTACAACGGTGGAATAAATTGAACTATTCTATTTCAAGAATCGTACACATTATAACTTAGCGCTTCAGTACAGGTGAAAAAAGTAAACAAAAACGCAACCCAACATGCATATGTGAATTGCATCCGTGATACAAGCAAATACAAGCGGTTGACTATCTTTACCAATATTTCAATCAACGCTGTAGGTGAGTGTTTTAAGCGTAAGGGAGTGCATAAAAACCCCTCACATACGTGTCCCATACCATATTTTATAGACGTTATAACAAATTTTTTGCAAATAGAAAACAGTTACTACGTGAACAGAATCCATGGCCAGGCAACTTTAACAACAAAATTGTTTAATAATGAATCTCCCATTCAAATTACTTTGCACTTTTTCATATGATTTTATATTTTTTTACTCACGATTTATTTAAAAGTGGCATTTCACACAAATGATTTAGTAATTAATGTACTGATTATAGGTTAAACGTAGATAAATTAAATAAAAAGTCAGGTATAATTTAATTACAATTGTGTAATTTAAAAATAAATTAACACTGCAATATGTTCTATTAATATCACCTTGAAAAAATTATTAAAAACACTTTTTTTAAAGTAGACTACGTTGCCAGAAAGGTTACAACAAATACAAATTGTTACATACTAATTAAGCCCGTTGGAAAACCTTACCTAACAATATCTTTCAGAGAACAAAATCTTTAATTTTAAAAATTAGTATTACAGGAAATTACAACGAAGAATTAAACACAATGTTACGCTTTTGGAGTTACTAGAATAAATTAGAATGATGGCGGCGTTCTCCGTATCCTGGACGTTCGATTGTAGACTTTATTCTATAACTATAAAAACGAGTCATGTATTTCTCCAGTTCAGTTGCGAATTATCATTGAATGCGAGTGGATATAAATTATAACGTGCAATGTAATTGTATTTTTACCTGAATTATAAGAACTGTACGTGTTAAATAAATAATCTCTTAATACCGTTGAAAAGTGTAATTGATCCTGGCTGTTTATTACTTCATGATTGTGAAAGAAAAACTAACGATAACACTCGTAACAATAATATGCCTAGAATGCAACAAAAATAATTAATAATAACAAAACAAAGTAACCCTTTCTATCTTCTATAATTATTCAATGGATAGTAGCTATTAATAAAGTTTCTCTTTCTAATTCTATTGCATTCTGCAACTATTTTTTCTTAAGTCTCTAAATCAGACCTCATCTAATAAAATGACAAGTTCTTATAAAAATCGAGCCCCAGTTATTGCACGTTCATAGACGCAAATGTTTTTTGAATTTTTTTGTTTAATCCAGTGAAGATTTTTTGCGACCAATAATTTGTGTCTATTTACAATGCCATCATGCGCTATATGGAAATATTTGTTTCAGTACTGATCTGTCTTACTAAAATATGATAACCTCTACTGTATTACCTTAGTCTCTAGCAATTCGTAGCGCGAAAAAGAGTTCTTCTCTTTTCAAAACTTCTCTCAAGTTTAGCACATACTAGTTTAATGGGATTTCTCGATTGGGAAAGTCGCTGTGATGCACATTTCCCATATATTAAAACCATTAAAACTTTTGTTGATTTGAATACGTAATCATTTTAAACGACAAAATTCGGAAAAAAACATAATACAGTTATTTTCTCATAGAATTTGACGTTTTAAAAATGGAATATTAAAGATCATAGCCTACTATGTGCAATTAATTAATATTTTAAGTTTTTCTTGTAATCCGTTCCAACGTATATTTCATATTCTTCTTCTATTTTTATTCCAATATACAGTGTGTCCATTTAGTGTGTAATTGTCCGATTATGGGCTCCCAGACTACTTATCCGAAATAGTGTGAGCAGGCTTCCTAAATAAGCTAAAAGTTGCACATTTTAAAAATATTTCATATATACAGAGTGATTCAGAAAAACGCAATCAACCAAAGTTGTTTTTTTTAAACGACACATTTTGTATATTTTTCCATCGTCGAATAATACGTGAAATTTTGCGTACGGTTGAATCAGTATCTCTAGCTTAAGCGGTTTTCAAATTATTGGCATTAT
Organism: Abscondita cerata; assembly: GCA_030710515.1. Taxonomy (NCBI): domain Eukaryota; kingdom Metazoa; phylum Arthropoda; class Insecta; order Coleoptera; family Lampyridae; genus Abscondita; species Abscondita cerata. The sequence continues at coordinate 293,194 of JALBCR010000519.1, read as the reverse complement.
TCAAAATTTTTAATAGATGTACGGTATCAAAGAAATTAGTGTAGCGTGGAAGTTATTGTAGAGATAAAAATTATATTGTGAGGTGTTAAAGTGTGAGTACGGCCCTAATAAGAACCATTCTCAATGCCCGAAAATATTGTACAGAGCGTCTGAAAAATTTAGTTTAAATTTTTTGAAATGGAAACAACCATTTTTTTATCTCACTAATGAATCCTCATTCGAAAATCAATGGAGAGTATTAAATATGTCCTATACCTGAAGTAAGCTGTTTTTGATTTATTTGATAAAATCCAATTTTTTTTTGTAAAGTAGACTACGAGAATTGAATAACAAATTTTTATGTCAATTTTTTCATTGACAACATTGCCAAAAAACAGTTTTAGCTTTCAAAGAAGCCCCTATTTATTAGGGGCCAAACGTCAGGCAATTTTAGACTAATAAGGTAGATGGTTTTTTTTAACCTCTACCTTGAAAATCCTTAAAATGAGTAATATTATAAACAAATTTACGTTTTCCGTAGGTAAGACCGAATTGGGCCCTGCCGAGTACATATAGAATAAAATTACAAGAAACCAGCGACACACGAGGTGCGTGAAAAGGTCAACATGAATACATAATAAACGTACCACATGCAAGTATTTTTTATTCAGCTGCAAAAGCACCCATTGTAAGATGACAGAAGCAATTTAAATAAATGACGTTTTTTTAATTCTGTACAGGGTGGTCAAAACATAACATTACCTTTTTCTCTTAATTTTTTCAAATGAAACACTCTACATATTAATGTGTCATTTGAGTGCGATTTTTAAGAGCTTTCTAACGATATAACACACTTGGGTGTTATTCTCAATTATTATTTTTGCAAAACTTTCACTCAAAATAGCACTATAAAATTGGTATACACATTTTCGAGTAAAGACAGGATATATTTCTGGTAACAATTTTTTGAAAAGTTATTCGACCCTGTAGTGTTGTATTTACATCTTTAATATGATCAAATGCTAATTTTATTGATAAAATTCAGAAAAATTAGAAGACCAACATTCAACTTCAGTAAGTGTTCAAAACATTTCCTTAAAGATCAAGTTTACAGAAATCAACCGACAACGGCAGAAGAAATGAAAGTAAGAATAACCGATGTTTTCCGTTTAATTTTTCCACTTGTTCTCAGGTTGCTTAGAACAACAACGAATGTTTTTACTGAACTAGAAGTTGAATGTTGGTCTTTGTTGATTTTTTGAAAGTTATCAATAAATTATTAAAATTTGAAGTTGTTAAATGAAGTTAAAGACCTAAATACGACAATACAATACCCCAATAACTTTTGTAAAAATTAATACCAAAAACAGATACTGTCTTACTCGAAATGTGTGTATACAAATTCTACTGTTATTCCTATTTTGAATGAAAGTTCGGCCAAAAATATTACTGTTAATGCATATCTCAAAAAAGTTCCGGCCCTAGTACCCAAGTGTGCTATATCGTTGGAAAGCTCGCATTCGAATGACTCATTTGTATAAAGGGTGTTCCATTTAAAATTAAGAAAAAGATAATTTTGAGTGTTCACCAACCTGTATAGTATAAAAAAAAAACGTCAGAAGATCAGGATTAAGAATTTTTGACTATAATAGGCGACCAATTGCAAAAATATGGAAAAGAAATAACAGATTTGTCAAAGATGGGACTTTTTTCACAGTAAATGTCAGTTAACGCTATAACAGTTGCTGCTAGATACCTAATTATAGATACAAATTCAAGTTTTTCAACAGAGAATTTAAATATACATAGATAAACAGGATGTTCTATTAACAAAAACCCAACTTTGGTCCAATTACCTAGTTTAGGACCACCTTTTACATAGAAAGAATATTTTTAAAAAGTGCAACTAATGGATATCTGTTAAATAAAAAAAACCAGAAGTTGATATCTTGTTTAATAATGGAGCAATCGAACTTTGTAGTTTGGTTGGGTCATCCTGTATCTATTAAAAGTTTTGAAAACCGCTGAAGCTAGGGATATGAATTACTGGTAAAATGTACGCAAAATTTTATGGAGTTATTCGATTGGAGCAAAAATATACAGGGTGCTCCATTTAAAAAATCAACTTTGGTTGACAACGTCTTTCTGAATTACCCTGTATATGTATAAAATCCAATTTTTTTTGTAAAGTAGACTACGAGAATTGGAATAACAAATTTCTTATGTCAATTTTTTTCATTGACAACATTGCCAAAAACAGTTTTAGCTTCAACACCTATTTATTAGGGCCAAACGTCAGGCAATTTTAGACTAATACGCAGGTAGATGGTTTTTTTAACCTCTACCTTGAAAATCCTTAAAATGAGTAATATTATAAACAAATTTACGTTTTCCGTAGGTAAGACCGAATTGGGCCCTGCCGAGTACATATAGAATAAAATTACAAGAAACCAGCGACACACGAGGTGCGTGAAAGGTCAACATGAATACATAATAAACGTACCACATGCAAGTATTTTTTTATTCAGCTGCAAAAGCACCCATTGTAAGATGACAGAAGCAATTTAAATAAATGACGTTTTTTTATTCTGTACAGGTGGTCAAAAAACATAACATTACCTTTTCTCAATTTTTCAAATGAAACACTACATATTAATGTGTCATTTGAGTGCGATTTTTTAAGAGCTTTCTAACGATATAACACACTTGGGTGTTATTCCACAATATTTTTTTGCAAAACTTTCACTCAAAATAGCACTAAAATTGGTATACACACTTTTCGAGTAAGACAGGATATATTTCTGGTAATAATTTTTGAAAAGTTATTGCGACCCTGTAGTGTTGTATTTACATCTTTAATATGATCAAATGCTAATTTTATTGATAAAATTCAGAAAAACTTAGAAGACCAACATTCAACTTCAGTAAGTGTTCAAAAACATTTCCTTAAAGATCAAGTTTACAGAAATCAACCGACAACGGCAGAAGAAATGAAAGTAAGAATAACCGATGTTTTCCGTTTAATTTTTCCACTTGTTCTCAGGTTGCTTAGAACAACAACGAATGTTTTTACTGAACTAGAAGTTGAATGTTGGTCTTTGTTGATTTTTTTGAAAGTTATCAATAAATTATTAAAATTTGAAGTTGTTAAATGAAGTTAAAGACCTAAATACGACAATACAATACCCCAATAACTTTTTGTAAAATTAATACCAAAAACAGATACTGTCTTACTCGAAATGTGTGTATACAAATTCTACTGTTATTCCTATTTTGAATGAAAGTTCGGCCAAAAATATTACTGTTAATTGCATATCTCAAAAAGTTCCGGCCCTAGTACCCAAGTGTGCTATATCGTTGGAAAGCTCGCATTCGAATGACTCATTTGTATAAAGGGTGTTCCATTTAAAAATTAAGAAAAGATAATTTTGAGTGTTCGACCAACCTGTATAGTATTAAAAAAAAACGTCATCAGAGATCAGGATTAAGAATTTTTGACTATAATAGGCGACCAATTGCAAAAATATGGAAAAGAAATAACAGATTTGTCAAAGATGGGACTTTTTCACAGTAAATGTCAGTTAACGCTATAACAGTTGCTGCTAGATACCTAATTATAGATACAAATTCAAGTTTTTCAACAGAGAATTTAAATATACATAGATAAACAGGATGTTCTATTAACAAAAACCCAACTTTGGTCCAATTACCTAGTTTAGGACCACCTTTACATAGAAAGAATATTTTAAAAAGTGCAACTAATGGATATCTGTTAAATAAAAAAAACCAGAAGTTGATATCTTGTTTAATAATGGAGCAATCGAACTTTGTAGTTTGGTTGGGTCATCCTGTATCTATTAAAAGTTTGAAACCGCTGAAGCTAGGGATATGAATTACTGGTAAAATGTACGCAAAATTTTATGAGTTATTCGACGGAGCAAAAATATACAGGGTGCTCCATTTAAAAAAAATCAACTTTGGTTGACAACGTCTTTCTGAATTACCCTGTATATATAAAATTTTTTAAAAAGTACAACTTTTAGTGTGTTTGGAAAGCCTGCTCACACTTTTTGTGCAAGTAGTGTGAAACCCCATAATCGAACAATTACACACTAAATGAACACACTGTAGGTATATCGATTTACAGTTGTTGGATTGTTATTTCTAAAATTCCGCAGATTATTTAAAGGCCGGTTTTCATAACAGCGGATGGCGGATTTTTGTTTTTGCGAAAAATTTAAATTAAAATGGCACGAAATTATAGCGGATGTTTAAATTTTAGCGGCACCGTAAAAATGTTAGAAATATTTTAAGTTTTGTTTTTTTGTATCCTATGTATTATACTGCTGATAACATCACATCTACCTATCTGTCAAATACAAAAGTTACTAGAATTCACCAAAAACGCGTATCAAATTCCGCTGTTATGAAAATTTACTTTTTTTGTCTTCGCGGATGTATAGACATACATTCTGCTATGGCTGTATTAAGAGTTTGCGGTAATTTTGTTTAGTAATTATTGAGTTTTTGTGCTGCTTTCCCACTAAACATAAAAACATTACAGAAACGAAACTTTAACATCACAATGTTACATTGTAACGTTTCCATTTAAAGCAGTGCAACGTTTATTAAATGTTGATATAACAGATTATGTCAAGGTAAAAAATGTTATCAATTGTTATATTTGAAAAGTAATACGATCATGTTAATTTAATTGCTTTTTTAACATATTACCAACGTTGTAGCTATGTCAACTTAAAATACAATAAAATACAATAAAACGTAATCTTTTTATCTTATTGTTTGTAACTATTTATTATGATCACGTTGTTGAATTTTGAGTTTCGCTTTTTAAATTGGCCACAATGGTGCAATTAATATGATTAATTTCGCTTGAAGTGTCGTTATTGCTTGTTTTTGTTTTTAGTTTGGTAACAAAACTCTTCTAATAGTGTTAGTATTTTGTTTTATTAAAAGATTGAATATTTTTGTTTTTTAGGAAATGCTGACATATTTGGTCACTTAGGTGCATTAAAGGATTAGTGTTATTAGCTTTCTTGATATTACTATTAGAACAGTTATTTTTGAAAAGTGATTCTTTATGTAATTTTTATTAATGAAGTATGTATTTTTTAATTTTGCAAGTTGGCCTGTGTTAAGAAATTTATTAAGAAAACTAATAAAAAATAATAAGTTTGACGCTTTGTATTCCGGAAACTACCAAATTTCGAACCAGGTAATTTGAGATAAATCGGCATATTTTGTCCCAGAAATCTACACTAGCTGATGTACACGGAATATCGGGACACCCTGTATACAATGCGAAGACATGTGATATGTACAGTTTTGCATTGAAGTCACGACGGCAATTAGTTGAACTTGCGGAATGGGAGACGATGTGCGTTGATTTGTTTTACATAAAAATTATTTTTTATTGCAGAATTAAAACTCCACCACCTCTTTCTGAGCATTCTGTCACAACGGAAGATATTGTAAGAATTGATGATAGACTTTATTGTTGAACCACGTTTTTGTAGAGTAAACTACATCTTTATCTAAACTGCATATTATGTTAATATAAAAATTTCAGCTTTGTGTTTAGGCCTCGTACAATTGAAATATCAAGTTGTTTAATAATGCGAATACCAAAGTGGATTAAAGTGGATTAAAGGGTTATTTTTTATTTAGCAATCAAACTTTTTTCAACGGCAAGTTTTATTTCCTGGTTATGCATTAACAATTAGTACAAGACGTTTTTTTTAAAAAAATTTGTTATTAAATATATGCATTTATAATAAGTTTACCTAAGCCACAACTACAGCAAATAAACAATGTATCGTAATATGGCTGTAGGAATAATTGAAACAACGTGCAATAGAATAATTTTATGCTTTTCTTGGAATGTTATACAACGCCCACGAATATGTACAAATTACACCACAATTCGTTTTACAACCTGTTTGTGTTTTCAACATATACATAAATTACATTTATTATATTTGTTTATTATGTCTTTTCTAACAAAATTTGACAGTAAAATTATACAGAGATAGCATTTGAAATTGACTTTACGCATCAAAAAATTATTAATAAATAATAATTTCAGTTTTATGTTATTACTAATTTAAAGTTGGTTTGATTAATTTACGATTCGTATAACTTATAAAGTATGTTATTTCGCCTAATTTAAATTTCCTGCACTATTCACTGCTGTACATTTTACGAATATCTACTTAAAGTGACTGAATTATCATTTTATGAATAGTAGTAAGTATAAAGCAAAACCATTTGACAGAATAGAAAAGTTTAGTAGATACTAGTTTTCGAAATTGCCTCCCTAATTAAAAATTTCACTGCAGTTTGTGATGAAACATTTTCATTTTTGAGAAGTTTGGTTTTCCACAGAGATCAGATTTTTTTAATGTATATATTTCTTTTTTAATGTATATATTTCTAATCTTCCTTCTTTACAATGTCGAAAATTCGTCTACGCTGATAATATATGAGATAATTTCATTTATACATCCCATTTTTTTTAAATTGAAAGAAAGCTATCTGATGATTTGCGTATTAAAGGAAATTATTTTAAAATGTATTATGTCCAATCTTAAAAAGACGGAGGTTCTTGTTTCAGTTAAGTAATAGAGAAAAAAGTAGAAAACTTAATGCTATTTAATAATACAAAAGTTAAACCGTAATTTCACCCAGAAGAGAATCCTCCAGTTAAAAGAAAGACTTAAATCTTAAAGTCCTGTATGGTTGCAAGACTACTTAATTAAGACTTTTTCTGAAGTTGATGTTTTGATTTTGGTCTGGAGTTGATGTTTTCAATAAACATCTCATTGATGATTCTACAGTCCCGGGCTTGGATCAAAAAAGAAAAAAATTGGTCAAAAGTAAATCGCATAAAAAACAGTCCATTTAAAATGCAACTCTATGTTGTTTAAATGGAGTGGGATTTCTAATCCAAATTGTGACTGTGGAAACAAACCAGAGACCGATGCACATATTGTGGAGGATTGTCAATAACAAACTTTAAAAGAAGGGTTTATAAAATTCATAATTTAACGGACGAAGCTATCTTAAGGCTTACTAATCTTGAAGAACATCTGAAGTTAATCAATATTTTGTATTCTCTATTCTGATTATCTATTTTTGCATTATTTTGTTTGCCATTTTTTATCCTACTATTTTTCGTCATTGTCGTGACTGGTGCTTAAGACTGGTCATTATATGATAAGATAAGATAATTTTATTTGTCAATACATAATTACAGTGCTTACACCGTCCAACTATTAAGTTAAAATACATAACTCAAATTTCAATGTAATAAAATACCGAATACATTTATAGGTGTCCCACCGGGAACGCCATCGATAGATTATAGGAAAACTGTGCATGGGAAAAATTTGAAAATTTGATAGTATACTAACAACGACGGGGGCAGTTCCGTTAAAATATTTTCAAGATGGTGGCGTTTCGGTTATACCGGAAGTAGGTGTCAACTTGCTTATTTTAAATGGAACACCCTATATATTATTCTATTTTTGGATTTTGCACAAAATTCTAGACACATTTTGTGTATAATGTTCTATACCTTAGTCTAACTGTTTTGAACTTATTTTAAATTTTATGTCAAAATGACGTTTTCAGGCCTAAACAAAATTATAAAATTTTCCTATACTAATGCCTTTATTATTTAATTGGAATGGGTTTCCTTGTACAGGGGACCTATTTTAGTGGGTTATGTCGATATTTTGATAATAAAATAATACAGGGTGATCAAAAAAAGGATTAAAATTAAATTCAAGAACACGTCAAAAGTCATTTTTTAAAATGCAAGCATCATGTTTTTATAATTTTATCTTATTTAGCATCAAAAATAAGGTTGACTTTGTACAAGGTTGTCTATTCAAAAATTCATGGTTTTCGGAATATTGGCAATTTAACTTTTTTTGTTGCACAATGTATTCTTTTAGTATGAATGGTTATTCCTAGTTGGCCATGATGGCGTTAGAAAACAATCATCTGTCAAGGATATGTCAAACTGTTAAAATTTTCAATAATCATGCCGGGACGCTTAAATTATACAAACGAAGATTACTTAAATTTATTTATTATTTATGGACAATGTGATAAAGTTATATCAAGAACATGTGTTACATTTGCAGCAAGATACCCGCAAAACAGAAACCATCACCAAAAGCCCTTAAACGAATAATAGAAAACTTCAAAATCTTTGGACCCGTTAATTCAAATGTACAGACAAATAACCTAATTATTTCATTTACAAGAAAGAACAATTAATTAAAGACCAAAGTTTAAAAAAAATTATTTTATTAAATGTTCAAATTGATGTCCTTGAACTTCTAGACATTTTTCGCATCTGAGTAGCAAATTTTCATGGGTCGCCTTCCTTATTGCTTCACGTGTTAAATTTTGAAACTCAGTCCTAACTCGCTGCATGCAGTCTTCTTTGGTGGTTAACGGGGTGTTATAATCTCGATTTTTAATTGTACCCCAAATAAAAAAATCGAGCACTGAGATATCTAGGGGACCGTGGTGGCAAAAGGAAGGGTCCATTGTTTGCTATCCATTGATCATAAAAGGCCTTGTAAAAATTTTTTGATTAATTGGCTACTATTTGGAGGTGCGCCGTCATGTTGATAGAATAGATGTCTACGATCAGCCAAAAGTAAATTATCTAAATAATTGTTTTGAAAATTGTGCAGGATGTTCAGATAGCCTTCACCTATTTAATAAGTTAATAAATCAAATATTTTAAATGATTTAAAAAAAGGTTAACTTACCTTTTAAATTTTTCTTGATAAAAAATGTAATGCCACGATGTCATCGTTTCTTACTGCAGCATAAACATTAAATTGCCAAGATTCTTGAAAATTTCGCTCTTTAATAACGTGGACATTTGATTCACTCTAATAATGGGAATTTCGCCGATTAAAAATGCCGTTTTTTGTAAATTTGGCTTGTCTGTCCAAATGATGATATCAAGAAAAATTCGTTTTCTTGGGAACAGGTTAAAATAAATTCGCTGAAATCCAATCTCCTTAAAAAAATCAGTCTCTTTCAGATGGTGAACCATGGAAAATGCATACGGATGAAATTAATGTTTGCGTAATATTTTTGAACTGACGATTTACTTAATCAGATTCCAATGCAGCTTGTCTTACAGACATTGTTGGATGTGCAGTAAAATATCCCAAAACAGCGATTTCAACATTCAACATTCATACTAAAAGAAATACAATAGCATTTGTGCAACAAAAAAAAAATTAAATTGCCAATATTTCGAAAACCATGAATTTTTTGAATAGATAACCTTGTACAAAGTCTACCTTATTTTTAATGCTAAATAAGATAAAATTATAAAACAAAGTGATTGCATTTAAAAAAATGACTTTTGACGTGTTTTTTGAATTTAATTTTAATCTTTTTTTGATCACCCTGTATTAATTTGTTATCAAAATATTGACATAGTCCACTAAAATAGGTCCCTGCTACTAGAAAACCCATTCCAATTAAATAATAAAGGCATTAGTATAGGAAAATTTTATAATTTTGTTTAGGCCTGAAAACGTCATTTTTGACATAAAATTCAAAATAAGTTCAAAACAGTTAGATTTAGGTATAGAAGATTATACACAAAATGTGTAGAATTTTGTGCAAAATCCAAAAAATGGAATAATATATAGGTGTTCTATTTAAAATAAGCAAGTTGACACGTACTTCCGGTATAACCGGAAGTACCACCATTGAAAATATTTTAACAAAACTACCCTGTCGATGTTAGTATACTACCAAATTTTCAAATTTTTCCCATCCACAGTTTTCCTATAATCTATCGATAGCGTTCCCAGTAAAACACCCTGTATACGAGGAGCAATTATTTGGAAGTTCCATTTAGGTTACCAGATTAAAAATAAAGCAGCAAATCATCGTTGGTGACTTTGTGTTCTACAAATTCATTGTAACCATAAAAACACTTACATATCAAAATATTTTTAAATGTCTCCATGCAATGGCTGAGATGCGTTCAGAAATTACGCACTCGGTGTGTGTGATACTTCGTGCCGTTCATTAATTATCCGGTGTGCATACTGAGTGCGCACACTTCACATCTTAGTTTGACTTGGATGACTATGTGCACTAATTGAATTGACATTGTAGAATCGTTAGCTAACCTAATTCTTCTAGCAAGTTATGATACCGATGGAGCCTAAAAGATTATTTCTTCAAAACCTTTCTATTTTGGTAGCCCAATGCTAAGATATACTAGAAAGTGATAGTTACAGTCGTTGTGCACACTTCAGCGTTCAGAATTTATGTTGATCAAAATCAACGTTTGACAGACACTACGTAAAGTACACATTCCCACCTGGTGTGCAATATCTCAACGGCACAGTGTTATATTTTATGTTCTTATTTACATTCTATAATCTTTACACACTTAATCAATATTATTACATATGAATACTAAGGTGGGGAAGGTTGGCATGTTTAGGTTTTATTGGTTTTCCTAAACCTTGAAGCAAATGTTTTGCCAAAGACGAAGCAATCCACAATTGCCCACGGTTTCCTCACCACACTATACAGGTTTACACTGATCTTCCATATATAACACTTACGTAACAATAACATAATGAAAATGTATCATGCGAATACATAAACAACTTAATTATTTCTCTACGACTAATACATTCTTCTGGGCAGTTTGAATCTAGTCCTTGTTGACTGTAGGACGTAAGCGGTTGAGCACCAAGCAGTTGAATTTTTCTATTCGCGGATTGCGATCTATTTAATCTTCCACAGTCTAATAATGGAGGACTGTATTGTGTTTTCCAGAAAATCCACAAAGACTTGTCATTCAAAACGTCAATAGCAAAAATAGTTTTGGAGATATTGATAGCAACTTTCTTATTATAAATAGGGGCCATATTAAATTTTTTCATAAATAACTTCTACTCTTTTTTCTGCTTCAATGATATGTCACATAATATGTTTGAAATAAAAGATCTTGACGAGCCGGCTATTATTTATTATTTGGTAAGTCATGGAAACCTTTCCTAATTGATGGATTGGGTCCGGGGGGTTTCAAGAGGGGCCACCTACATTACTAGATCTCACTCCACTGGATTTTTTCTGGAGAATTATTTAAAAGAATCAAGGTGTTTAATAATTTACACAAACTTCAACAAAGAATCACAACTGAATGTGAGGTCATTCCACCAAAAGTGATTCAAATATTTGTCAGAGAACTTGAGCATCGTTTACGATATTGCGAAGAATCAAATGGGAGAATTTTTAAAACTTTTCAAAATCTCTATTGGTACATATGATGCAATTTAAAAATCGAGTGTTGATATTGATTACTCGTAATTGAAACATAATATTAATATTCATCAAGAATAAAATGTCTGCTAGTATGTTTTATATACTTCCCCAAAGTTTCACCCCGCGGTTTCAAGTTATAAGGATGTACCCATACTCTTGGATAAACCTGTATATTTCGTGATAACCCTGATAAATCTGGATATGAGATTTGGTTAACATTCTAATATTGTCATAGATACTTACCATTAGTTTACTTGGTCACAACAAATTCACGGAGTTGATAGGATTTCCTCAAATCGAAGTTAGAAAAAAACAACAAGCGTTGTCTACTTCAAGAAAAAAACACAAGAACTGAGTGAGTACATATATTTTCTGTTTAGTTACGTAATATTTTTTTACATTGTTACTATTCATCATGAATTCTTCTCCTCCTTCTAATTCTAACGGAAGTCAAAACCCTCTACATTATTATTAAAATTTCTCTGTAAAATTCATCTCAACAGAATTTTCTGGTAACCATTACGACTTAGTTTAATTTCTAACTAATCGCAATAATGCAAATCAATTAAGTAACTTCCGAAAATCAGAAAATTCCCTTCTTATTCTACATTCTTTCAAAAATAACGGGTAGAGCAAAGGAGCAGCTAGCTCAACAATCCTTCAAACTTGGGACGGTTTAAAAAAGTAAATCAACTGTCAGTTGATGAAAGAGTTTCATAAAAGTAAACAAAATCCTAATGAAAATATAACTCAATATTTTCAAAAGTTAAAGATTATTAAATTTAAGGGCTTTTTGGAAGTTCGACAATACACCTCCGATTTCAATCTCCTTCAAAGAAAAATTCAATCAATCAACCTTAACAGATTTATTTATCATTCTCATCCAATATCTCAATATCTCAAATATTACGCTGGAAAGACTTCGACAATTTAAACGCGGCTTTTACCGCCACTCTAACCCAAGGAAAAGCCTTAAATATCCACAAACCTTATGAAAAAAAACTGTTTTGCAAAATATGTATTGCAAATATGGTTTAATTTGAAAATTAAACAAATAAAATAATATTATTTACATTCCTTTTCAATTCCATTATAATGATCCTCAGATACTACTACAAATTTAAATTCTCAAGATATATACCTTAAGACAGAGCTGAACCCTTAGTTCAAATTCAAATTAGCAATAAAAATATAACACCTGTTCTGTAGAACTCAAACCAATTTCTCTTCATTCTAAATTCGTATATAATTGCTAAAAATAATCTAGAATTAGAACATTTATATCATGAATGAAAAATCTAAATGTTACAATTATGTAATGAATTTCGATATATTTCATTTACCTAACCACCTTTTAACTCTACACGTCTGTGGTCTGCTATCTACCAACCCCAAAAACATATCGCTATCCGAAACTTCATAAAATTGAGGTAAGCCTTTAAATTTAAAAAATGTCAAAGCAAGATATTATCTAACAATCAGTATCTCATTGGTCGCCACCTCTTTTGGAGATTCCAAAAATCAGATACTTGAAGCATAAACAAATGGCGAGTCGTCATTGACTATCGAAAATTGAGTGACGTCACTATAGGTGATGCTTTTTCTATTTCCTAACATTGAAGACATCAATTAGGACATTTCAATACTTTACCGCTCTCGATCTTGCTTCTAAGTTCTATGAAATCGCGTTTTTGACACCTATGGGACACTACGATTTCACTAGAATGCTATTTGGTCTTAATAATGCAGCATTGGTATGAAGTTAGTGTTAAGTGGTTTACAAAGTCTGAAATGTTTCGTGTATCTTGATGACATAGCTGTTTGTGCCATATCACTTCAAGAACATTCTTACAAATTGAAAGCTATCTTCGATAGATTAAGATCAAAATACCATAAAACTTCTTTTATTTAGGATACGTTATAGCTAGCAACGGTGTTTGTTGTAACCCCAAAAATTTAGAACCATCAATAATTTTCACGTCTCTATAGGTTTAACCTTTAATACCTCCGTTATTAAAGGTGTACTATCGCTGAGAAAAGTTGTGCTAGTCTGTGCTAGCTATTCTCTACATTCATACATACATTCGTAGTGTAGTAGTAAGAGTGTATTTTGACACATTATATTGTTGAGTTGTGCAATTATACATGTTACTTTTCATTAAAATTACTACATTATACAATAATTTTGGTACCCAACAATAATACCACAATCTTGTTAGATTGTGTAAATGAGTGAACTCACATAATCTGAAGAAGCTAATTGTAAGTAGGGTAAACTTTCCCACACTGAACCATGGTTAACAGTGAACCATTCAAATTCGGCCAACGGTAACGGTCGTAGAGAGGGAAAATGCTTGTAGTGTGGCTGTTTACAACGGTTTTTAAAACCGCGAATCCTCATCGCGCGTCAGTTGTTCTTTGGATGCGTTGTAGAACGTTATATGTTTTGAGGTAAGTCAACTAAAAATTGCTACTCATTGCCCGGCATTTTTTCTTCGATTATCTATATATTTTTTAAGTTTCTTCGGAATGCTAAGTTATTGTGAATGTATCGAGGCCTGAGTGGCTTATGAAATATTAATTTTTGCTTTGTAAAATTCTGTTTTTGTGTTCACATATCAGATGCTACCTGACGTACACAGTGAATCAGTTCAAACTGAACCGGTTCACTGTTTAAACACTGACCTGTGAATTGAGACAATCTGCAAAAGAATGAACATTCTCTATCAACTTTAAATGTTATTTCTTGAAACAACAGTCATTAGGAAGTGCAGTCAAACTCATTCAGAATTATGAAGTCAACAAGGTTTTCACACACGATCAAGAGCAGTCTTTACTTGATTATTTGTTCAATTGTGCATATGCATTTTATGGACTTACGAATAAGGATTGTCGTCTAATAGCTTATGAAATGGCAAAACATAATAGCATTCAATGCCCAACTCATGGATTTGAGACAAAATAGCTGGCGTAGAATGGTTGAGGTCATTGTGCAGTAGACCAAACCTCACTTTGAGATTTCTCCAGAACGTTGTAGTCTAACAAGAGCAACAGCGTTTAACCGTACTAATGTTGTTAATTTTTTTATAATCTATGTGACATTATGCAGAGACATTGAACTTTCGCTGATGGAGCAAGAATATACAATTTAGATGAGACGTGAACTACTACTATACAAAGGCATGCAATGTTTATCAAAGGTAACTAGTGGAAAAAAAGTACACCAGTTACCACGTGCTGCATTATCAGTGCGAATGGACAAAGTTGTCTCCTGTTTTAATTTTTCCGAGAGTGCATTTCAACAGGTGCTTTGGGTTTAGCTACGCCGAGCGGATGGATGAATACGAAACATTTCGTTGACACTATGGCACATTTCATCAAGCACACTTCATCATCGAGAGAGACCCTTCTTTATTAATCCTCGATAATCATGAATCCCATCTCTCCATTGCAGCTCTAGACCTGGTAAAGGAAAATGGTGTGACAGTATTAACATTAGCTCCACATACAACTCACAAAACTTAACCGTTGGATGTTGGAGTAATGAAACCATTCAAGGACTATTATAATTCAGCAATGGGTTCTTGGATGCTCACAAATCCCAGAGGCTTACCAAGAAGCGATTACACCATCAAATAGTTGTTATGTATTCAAAAAAGCTGAGATCTTCCCTTATGACAGAATTGTCTTCTCTGAAATTGACTTTTCACCAAGTTCCGTTACAGACAGACCTGATCCAAATGAACGTCCATTTTACATTCTACAAGAGGAAGCAGATACTTCAGATCATAATAAAGCAGGACCTTTAAATCAGCAGTCTCCGATGGAAATAATTATACATTCAGAAGCCCACACACCACCCACTACAGAACCATCTACTCCGCCAAAAATAACAAAACCATTTATAACTCCACAAGATTTTCGACCACCTGTACGAGCTGCTCCAAGGAAGAATCTTCAACAAAGTCGTAAAAAGGAAGAAGCCTGATTGCCACACCCAAGAAGGATCAAATAGCAGCAGAAAAGAAAACTAATAAAAGGAAAGTGCCACCAAAAACAAAAAAGCTCTGTTCGAAAGTTCATCTTCAGATTCAGACACTTCAATAGTTTTGACAAACGATAGTGATTTGTCAGACCCTAAGGAATTGAACTTCTCAGTTTTCAGCTAGAAAGGCAGCCAAAACCACAGGATTATGTTGTAGTAGAGTTTGCATCGAAAAAAAGTTGTAGTTATTATGTCGCGAAGGTACTGGCAGTGAAAAATGATTACTTTTCTGTAAGTTTCAGGACCGTATTCAGACAACTGGACCCCTTTAAGGAAGGTGAATGTAAAAGAACCAACACACTTGTTACTGGTGGAAGTAGTCTTTTCTCTGTTAATATAAATCAGAATACGAGTTATAATCGGATAGCTAACACGCTAGTACCTTGGCAAATAATTTTATAGATTTTTTTAATGACTGCATCGTGAGCTACATTGATTTAGGAAAATAGTGGTTTGCTGCGGACAGTTTACCCTACATGCATTATCAATTAGGTATTTCTTTACGTACTTATTTCTGTTTTCCGATTAATTTCACATTTTTGTGTGCAGTGATAGACAATTTATAAACAGTTGGTTTCGGACTTTTACGCTACTAGCGGAACTCTGATAACAAATCGGTAATCGAACTACAATCCAGTTTTGTTCGCGTTAATTACAAAATTGTTTATGCCTCGTAACTTACGAGCCCTATAAGCTTAATTTCTGCCGCTGGTCAACCTACTGTAAAAATAGGGTCCTATTCGCAAAATACAAACCAAAACATGAACCGTCCTAATATTAGTATGACAGACGAATAATTACAAACGTTTATTACAAATATTATTGCGTCCAATAAAAATGTTATTCCACCGCCTACTTCGTTCGGCCGGAATCTTGAGGGCCAAGCTGCAATATGGTGGCACGGTATTAAAAAGTACTGTAGTTTCTTCGGATCCATGCTTGCGCCAAACGTTCGGTTGTAATAAACAGCCTAATCAAATATTTCGGGAGTTGTTTTCGACAGAACGAGGCGATAATGAATCAACATATGTGTTCCTTGCAAAGCGCGTTCACTTTTATCGCGTATGTCAAATGAAGCAGAATTACACAAAATACACAAATATAATTTATGACCTCCTCAATCGTTAGGATTAGGACGCTTACCTAGAGAACAAGTAACTGATTTTTCTATACGCTTATTAATAAAGCGCGATCTATTGAAGTAAATTTTACAAACATACCGTTCTTTTCCAAAACGTAACAATGATTTTCTTCCGATTGCTCTACTTATGAACTTGTATGCTTTGATGTGGAAAATTAAGGCTACGTATAAGGTCACAATGTCCTCAATGTCAATCCGCAGTTCGAGTTTGGTTAGGTCGCCTCCTAGTGCAATCAGTCCATCGTATTCTGTAGATGTGTTGATGACCGAGGTTCAATCTAACCAGTCCAATAAAAATTTTTAAACCTTGCAGGTTTAGCTTGCGTCGATACTGGATCAAAATGTAGTATAGCAGGATCCAATTATATACTTATTTTATTGAAAATAGTTTTCAATACATTTCGAGTAATGTTAATGGCTGATGGCATTTCTAAAGATGCAGCTGTTAAAATTTCCCACTGCAGTGTTATCTTAGAAGGAAAAACTGTTTCCAGCCTTATTTGTTGCTGCACCGGATCACATAGAAAAGCAAAACGTTTTTATGAGTAGATTTCCTTACTAATGCTGTATTCTGCCGTGTTAACTCAAAAGAGCGTATCTGTTTTTTTCAAAATTTTCGAGAAAAGGAGGTTTTATACTAACGTCATGACAAAAATGGCAGTTACGGCCATTCCTTTTAATGCATTTAAAGTAAGACTATAGTAAATAGGGTTTTTTTTCTTAACAAAATGATGTATTGTGCTATATCGGATGAAATAAGGCTAAATATGTCAAACTTTTGAGTTAACACGGCAGTATTGTTTTGAACATACCATTGATACAATGCTTTCCATTGTACGCTAGCCCACCACTTGCTACTGATACAACTAATGATGCTGTGCATGTGACTGTGTCACTTCTAGAAGAAGAAACAGGTCCTTTACATTCAGACGAAAAAGAGCAACTTGAAGATTTATTGAGTCATCATTAATCCATTTTTCAAGACTCTCGCTAGCATACTCCATATGCCGAACATTCAATTCGTCTTTACTGATGACACACCAATATCAGTACCCTTCATTCGAAAGGGTTTTCCCAAGTTTGCGCACCGCTAAAACCAACGCTTTCTCCGCCATCTTGGATTTGGTGTTTTTTTGGAATTTTCATATCTCGCATTCTAATTATTGCACAGTCAAAAACTTGGTGTCTTTGGATTAGTTTAGAGTTATATTTTCAACAACGTTATATAACAAAAAACTGTGCGTTTAACGGAAAAATAGTTATTGCTCTTTAAAGTCGATAGAACGACTAAAAAAGTTTTTTCTTTTTCGGTTCCTATCTTTTCGAGTTTACCTGATGCTTTTTGTGAGAAAACTTTATTAAAGATAAAGTAATTTCTAGCATTTATAAGAAAAATTATTTCGATACGACCATTTCTCGTCCGTCCTTTTCGAACTCCTCATGAAGTTCATCATGACCTAAAACTATTCTCGATAACTTTGTACCAGAAATTACGTTTTACCTAAAGTGCATAGATAAGACGTGCAAAAGAAAATCACGAATTAAAACAAGATTTTGCAAAGAAATACAGTGACAATGCGAGACGAGACGTCAAACCTTATAATCCAATGACTTAGTTTTTGTAGAAGTACATGTATTGAGCAAGTCGAATAAGCAGTTTATATCTAAATTTCCGCTTAGACCCGATGGACCTTATGTGATCATCAAACGAAACTCACCTACTTCGTACCAAGTGGCTAATGTTCATCAACCAACCGTAGACTGTACCTCTTGGTAACTACCATGTGTCAGCTCTTACACTATATACTATGGAAACTGAAGCTGTTGTTCCTGTCAATCCTTTACGTCGACGAGAAAAACCCAAGAAGCCGCCAACAGTAAGTATTTGAATAATAAAAAGAAAAACAACTCAAAAATGTATTATGACAAAACATGAATACTAAAACAAAAACGGCTTCCGGGATTGGGCTTGAAACAGACAAAAGAAAGTTCAAAGTAAACAAACAAAAGTCAAGTAATCAACTTGTCGACCAAACAAGATTCTACACTAAAAGAAGTATAGTAGTTGTCTAACGTTGGCAACTACGGTTACCTTTTTGGTACGGTCTAGTCTCAGAAACAGTTTTTGGTTTAATAATGACTCCGACCGTTGAAGTCTCAATTCTTACAAACATTAATACATTTGTGAATACAAAGTTGGTATCCTAAACAACCTACTCTAGGTCAAAAATCAGTCAAAATGTCTAGGTCTATTCGCAATCATTAAGGTATTTGATAATAACACAGTTCAAATCCAAAAACGTAAAAACTAGTTAGTTACCAGACCAATATGCTAAATCGACTTGTTTTCGAGAATGGAGTGAATAACTCATCATACCTTTTTATATTCATCTTTATATACTCCATTACTCTTACCTTAACAATGGATTCTAAAAACTAGAAAATCTCTTAGCTTATTCAGAATTAAACTATGACCACTTAGGAATTGCTAGCATCTCAATTTCGAAATTTACCCTTCTCTCACTCACTATACCAAGATTATAAACAACTTACCATGCACTTAAAATCATCTAATCTCTGTTTCCACAAACATATCTGTAATTCACACAACCATGTTATATTCTATTGCCAAAATTCTCTCGGTTTGATAGAAGTTCGGTTGAAAAGAAAAATGTGTGTGAAATAGTGAAATAGTCAGTTATATTTCAGGCCTAATTTAAACTACTCTAATTGGGTAAAAAGGAAATTTTTCTACGGTGTTTCCTATGTTATTGATTGGCATCCCAAGTGCGAAATCCTTATTTTATTACAAGATAACCGACAAAATCAATTACTCATAAATCAATGAATTGGAATTATATCTAATACAATTCTTAACTTTAATAATTCTATTTGAGTTTTAAAATCAAATGAATAAATTAAATGAAAAATATTATATAGAACTATTCAATACTTTCTCTCAACAAACCACTTCTTCAATCAACGAAATAAAATGCAACAGATATTTTCTGAACAAATCAATCTCTTGAAATCGACAATTTTACAACCATCTCTTAAATTATTTTAGCCAAGCACAACATTATACCCACAAATAATTTTTTAGATTAAATCTATTGAATGAATTAACGAAATTAACATTCAAGTCATGAACTTCCGATTCTACTGTCATATGACACAACTTTGAAATGTGTCAATTTAATGTTGTTTTTGTCAATTCTTGCCATTAAAATCCCGTTAATAAAGGACTATACGATCAATTCCTTTGTAAATCTTCTTACTTATATTCTTTTATAGAAACCCCATCACCTTATCTCATGGTGAGTACTACTCACTACAGAACAATTTAAAAAAGTATATCACCATTCTTCCCACAATTTATTTATGTCGAGATATTCTACTTAAACATACTAATAAAAAACCAATATGTAAAACATCATTATGAACTTCAATTATCTCTAAATTGAACTCCCATTCAAATTTTCTCGATAATCATCTCTATACAATTAACACATCAACATATACAGTGTGTCCCCGGATAGGTGAATCGACTCTTGTCAAAGATAAAAATTTTCGAAATAAAATTTTATTGTTTGGGGTTCAGCCCTGCTTAGTTAAAGACTAATTTCTAGCATAATCAGTATTCTAAAATCATGTATGCCTTGGGTCCAATAATTCCTAACTCGTATGAGACGTCACACCAAACATTTAGTTTTCCAAAATACTACCTTCTTGGAGTTAACTACGTAATGGGGATTGCCTCTGTCCAGTATCGACAGTTTTGCGGAGATGGAACACCATTTGTTGTGAAAGTATACATTCGTCAGAAAAAAATTATTAGTTTATGGAAATTTTTGTTTTCTAAAATTAGCTCCCCTAAAGACAAACAGAACTGCAATCGCCTTGCTTCATCACCTTCTTCCAAAGTGTGACAAAATTTGGCTTTATACGGATAAATTTTTGTTAGCTTTATAAATTTCTGTAAATGTGTTTTACTTATGTTTGTATTTACGCTTCGATTTTTAAGAGACATTTTAGGATATGCATCTACGAAATTTAAAGCAACTAAAATACATGCATCAGTTTCATCGTAAGCTTTTTTCTCTCTCTTCTTATAGTGAACGCTTCCTTTTGTGACAAATCTTTGATTAAACGCCAAGTAGTAGAGCTTTGCAGTATTTGGATATTTTTCATTAAATAAAGCAATAACTATATTTATCGATCTTTCACTGATTCCGTAACACTGAATCAAGTAAACTTTTTCATCTAATGTTAACATTGTCTTTAAAAATATGTTTCAATTTAATACAGAAGTGTATGCTTGATAAGATTGACAGATAAGTATTATCTTTTTAATATTCATAGTAATAAACTGTGTTAAAGAAATTCTTTTTATTTATTGTAGTAGCTATTTTTGAATTTAAATTTCCCGGCAGTGTTGTGTGTTCTTAGTCCAACAGATGTCACCACTAACGTTGGTCCTCCCACCATATTGAACTGGTACGCGGGATCTTTTCCGCAACCGGCGAAAGAGAAAGACGTGTTTTATCAGTGGTGTTTGTGTACAGGGTGAAATAAAGGAATAGATTATAATCTGGGTGTATCTTTGCAATCCCGCAATATTACAAAACTGGGTGTCTACAGATCAGAAGTGGGAACGTGGGTGTACGTAGAATTTCGTTATATTGCAGAGGAAGAAAAGCAAGAAATGGAAAACATAAGCGATAGCTGCACGGAGGGTGACCACGCGGTGGAAACAAACGAGACGAACTTGACAATATCGGTAGATGACATAATACAGCAAACTGTGAGGGCAATTATGTCATATAACGCAATAAATAATCCGGTACAAACACGTGCACGGAGATACCTGTAGACCGCTTGGATCGACCGGAAGTAGATACGAAGGCAGCGTCGGAATTAATCCCTTGTTTCAACGGTAATCCCGAAGAGCTTGATGTAGTGACGTGGATTCAGAGGGTAGATGCCGTCCAAGAAGTTCATAGCATCAAGGACAAGATGTTGCATATAATGGCGGTAGGAAAATGACGGGTGTCGCAAAGGAATGGTACCACTCCCGTGTGGACCATGTAGTTATGAATTGGTCTCAACTAAAGGATGAATTATCGTACGAAAAAGTTCGAAAACCGGAAATGGAAACAGGGTGAGCCCTTTTCTACTTATTACCATGATAAACTCAAGTTGGGGAATCGGCTAAACATGTCAGAGTTAGACATGATTTCATATATTATCGATGGCTTTGACAATTTACAATTAAAGACCCAGGCAAAAATGCAAGATTTTCAGTCATTACCAGACTTACTACGAATAATGAATTCAGTAACACAAGTTGATACAGGCCGGTGTGACTTCAGTACGTATAAAAGTGCAAATACAGCTGTGAGGATCAATTTGGACCATGGAAGTGACAGAAACAAACCGCGTAGCACACAACCGCAATCCGTTGCGACCAGTTCATTTCATAGAAGTAGATGGGAGCCAAGCAGGTGTTATAATTGTGGTGGCCTGGGACACAAAGCACACTATTGCCGAAGACCGCAAACTCAAAGGGAACCTGCTACAAATGTGGTGAGCAAGGACATATTTCAACCCAATGCAGTCGATCACAGGTCACTTCCACAGCAACAGCTGATACAACAACAAAAAGTAAATGTAGTGGAACAGCAATTAAGTAAACCATATATTTTAAAATATCAATTTAGTATTAGGGATAGGTTGGGGACTATGTGCACTTATAATACAGAGGCTCTAATAGATACAGGCAGCGCCATTAGTCTAATAAAAATAGATACATACCACCTAATTTAATGGATAGAGAAGTAGGGAACCACTCGTTTAAAGGAATCAACGGTAGCAGGTTAAATATCCTAGGGACTTGTAACCTCGAAATTATGGTAGGGGACGTGAAGGTTGTAATTTTATTTTATGTAGTACCAGAGGACACTATGTCGTTTAGTTCTATTTTAGGTAGAGATTTTGTCAGCAATAAAAACCTAAATATAACTTTTGGGGATGATATAATTGTTTCATGGGTTAGTAGTTTTGAACAGGATAGGCAACACAATGTTGATGTGAGTAGTAATAACAATGATGTTTTAGATATTATGAATATTGAAGTCGACAAGGACAATCAGCAATAGGAATTGATCTTGGGTCCAGGTCTCCAACAGGAAGTCGAGCGGAAAGTAAATGAAATGTATTTTGATTATAAGAAGGAGGTAAGCAAACCTAAACAAATCGATGTCTCTTGTGAAATGAAAATTGAATTAAAACATGATCAACCCATTAGTTTTCGGCCACGCAGGATTTCGTATTCGGATAGAATTAATTTAAAAAGTATTTTGGATGAGTTACTGAAAGATGAAATTATTAGGCCCAGTCAATCAATCTCCCTATGCTTCTCCAATTGTCTTGGTCAGAAAGAAAGATGGTAATATTAGGCTATGCGTTGACTATAGAGCATTGAATGAGATAACGGTTAAGGATAATTATCCAACCCCCTTGATAGATGATAATTTAGATAGGTTAAGGAATAAGTTATACTTCACAACGTTAGATTTGAAAAACGGGTTTTATCATGTTCGCATGCATAATGAATCAATTAAATACACATCTTTTACAACAACTTTAGGGCAGTTTGAGTTTCTGAGAATGCCATTTGGCTTAGCAAACGCACCTCGAACTTTTCAGCGTTATATTAATCAAGTATTTAAAGAGTTAGTGGACAATAACAGAATTTTGTTGTACTTAGACGACATATTAATAGCAACCGAAACAGTTTCAGAACACTTATTGATTCTAGAGAATGTATTTAAATTAGCTAGAGATAATAGATTAATTTTTAGAATTGATAAATGCTCATTTCTAGTAGAGGAGATTACATATTTAGGGTATATAATAAATAGTTTAGGAGTTAGGCCCAGCAACGAGAATGTTACAGCAATTCTAAATTATGCGGTGCCAAAGAATGCGAAAGAAGTACATAGATTTGTCGGACTTGCTAGTTACTTCCGAAGGTTTATTCCTCAGTTTTCGCTAGTTGCTAAACCATTATATGACTTATTGAAAAAGAATAGTGTTTTAAATTTGGGGATGCAGAGCTTAATGCTTTCGAAATTCTGAAAGAGAAATTGGTACAACCACCAATTCTGTCAGTTTATGCTCCTGAACTGGAAACCGAACTTCACTGCGATGCAAGCTCTGTGGGGTATGGGGCGATACTGATGCAAAAACAGGAAGATGGTAAATATAGACCTGTATTTTATTATAGTAAAAGGACAACTCCTGCTGAAGGTAACTACCATAGCTTTGAGCTGGAGTGTTTAGCAGCTATAAACGCTGTAAAGAGATTTCACATATATTTGCATGGGAAAAGATTCAAGCTTATAACTGATTGTGACAGTTTTCGTATGACGCTAGCGAAAAAGATATTAACCCGCGTATAGCAAGGTGGGCGATGTTTTTGCAGAATTATGACTTCGAGGTGGTACATCGAGCAGGTTCACGAATGTTACATGTGGACGCATTAAGTCGGGCTCACAACGTTTTAGTTTTGGAGTCTAACACTTTGAAAGGCTGTTAGCACTTAAGCAAGATAGTGACTTAAAAATTAGACAGATTCGCGATGAGCTGGAAGTAAGAGAAGCAAATTTTTTGAATTGAGGGAAGGATTAGTTTATAGGAAGAGGGATAATTTAAAAACGCTTTTGTTCTATGTTCCAGAATGTATGGAAGAAAACGTGATCAGAACTGGTCATGATGATTTAGGGCATGTAGGGGTAGACAAGTGTTTCGAATTTATACATCGAACCTATTGGTTCCCAAAAATGCGTAGTAAAGTTAAGGACTATATTGCTAATTGTTTACGTTGTTTAGCATTTTCTCCTGATAGCGGGAAGTCGGAGGGTTTTTGCATTGTATAGATAAAGGAACTATGCCATTTCAGACAATACACATTGATCACTATGGCCCATTAGAACGAACCGCGAAGGGTTATAAATACATTTTGTTATTGTTGATGCATTCACGAAGTTCGCTAAGTTATATGCATGTAAGTCGACGCAAGTGAGTGAAGTTTTAAAGCATTTAAATTCGTATTTTGATAGTTACAGTCAACCAAAGAGAATTATTTCAGATAGAGGCTCTTGCTTCACATGTCATGCATTTGCTAATTTTGTGTCAGAAAGGTTGATTAAACACGTACTTATCGCAGCACATACCCCGCGTGCTAATGGCCAGGTGGAGAGGACGAACAGGATTATTACGCCTATGTTAGCCAAAATGTGCGATATAACGGATAAATGGTGTCATTACTTGAATAAAGTGGAATTTGCTTTGAATAACACTTTTCATAGAGCTTTAGGAAGTAGCCCGAGTAGGATTTTATTCGGTGTCGATCAAGTAGGCGAAGTTAAAGATTCATTAAGAATTTATTTAGAATCTAACCAGGATGTGTGTAGGGATTTGTTAAAGATTAGGGACGACGCCTGTCAAAATATAAATCAAATTCAAAAGAATAACGAGTTAGCGTACAATAAAACACGTAGGGAAGTTAATAGCTATTCTGTGGGTGATCGCGTTTTAATTAAAATCACGATGTAACTCCTGGTTATAATAAGAAGCTGATTCCTAAATATAAAGGCCCTTATGAAATTAAGGAAATCTTAAGTAGAGATCGATTTGTGATAGGTGATATAGACGGTTTTCAGATGTCGCAAATTCCATTCAAATCGGTGTATGCACCCGACCAAATGAGACCCTGGAGTCAAGATTGATTCTCTCTTCGTGTGACTAAATTTATAAATGTTTGCAATGTATTCTTAGTTTAATATGTAACTAGGTTAAGTGTTTGTTCTAAAATCTTGTACATGGTGATCGAGGACGATCAACGTCAGGCTGGCCGACTGTAGTAGCTATTTTTGAATTTAAATTTCCCGGCAGTGTTGTGTGTTCTTGGTCCAACAGATGTCACCACTAACGTTGGTCCTCCCACCATATTGAACTGGTACGCGGGATCTATTCCGCAACCGGCGAAAGAGAAAGACGTGTTTTATCAATGGTGTTTGTGTACAGGGTGAAATAAAGGAATAGATTATAATCTGGGTGTATCTTTGCAATCCCGCAATATTACAAAACTGGGTGTCTACATTATTTTGTTTATTTAGAATTTTATCGCTTTTACAAGAGTCATATCACCTATCCGAGGATAAACAATATTAAACTATCAGATAAAAATTATTGTAAATTGCCAAAACATCAACGTTGGCCTAGGTGCTTGAAATTCTAGAAGTAGGACTCTTTCATGATTCTAAACAACTTTTGTTAATCAAATTTTGTTATATCTTCACTAAAAAAGGTAGTTTACTAGAACCAAAAATCAGATTTTTGAAAAGATTCAAGGCATACATGATTTTAGAAAACTAAAACTATGCCAGAAATTAGTCTTTAACTAAGCAGGGCTGAACCCCAAACAATGACGTTTTATTTCGAAAATTTTTTTTCTTTCACAAGAGTCGTTTCACCTATCCGGGGACACACTGTATATTAGAAACCACTAGTGAAACCACAAAAACATTTTTACACAAAATCCCCGATTTTAATACAGCCACTCAACCAATTCATTTTAGTCCAATTAAACAAGTGAATACAAAGTTAGAAGAACTACAACTCCCAATTCATAAATTAAACCAATTAAAAATGGAAATAACATAACAACTAAATCAATCATTAGAATTCCATTCGAATACTTCTTGGTATTCTACCATACTTAGGATTCTTTGTTGGATTAGTTATCCTTCATAACGTAATGAAT
This sequence comes from Abscondita cerata, assembly GCA_030710515.1. NCBI lineage: Eukaryota > Metazoa > Arthropoda > Insecta > Coleoptera > Lampyridae > Abscondita > Abscondita cerata. The sequence goes on along the minus strand of JALBCR010000519.1, from coordinate 266,848 downwards.
GGGGCGGACTAATTCACGTATTTCGAAAAGTTTTAGGTTATGTTTGTTGGGCATTGTGCTAATGTGTCGAGAACAATTATCAAAAGAATGGAAGAGATATTGAATCAAACGAATGAGTCATATTAATGCCTCGAACGTCCAGAAAATCAAACAATTGCAAGGGCGCCATCCATAAATTAATATAAATGAATTAAGAAAATTACAAAGTAATTTCATTCTTAGATAATTACTAGTAGTTTACTCGGTCATAACAATTGTGTTGTCATGGATTCTTAAGAGGGCATTTGCCGTAAACTGGCAATTTCATTGCAAAAAGCATCTATGCATGCCCGTCATGTGTTAAAATTTTGTTTTGATGCAATTAAATGCATATTTGAAAGGGTACATTATCACGTTATTATGTTATTTTTCAAAGTTTAGTTTCTTCATATTCTGAGAACAACTGAAAATCTATTACACGAGGGACGTAGAATCATAATTCCTCTTTCCAAATTTTTTGTTTGAACGTTATGTGCGCTTTATTTCTATAGAATATGGTTACTTTTGACCGATCTCAACACTAGAGCACGTGCGCAAATTATAATTATTCAAACGTTTGGAAGAGGATGAAACTGAATTTGAAAATTCTGTTACGTAAATACACATTAACATGTCAAGTGTCTTAAAACAAGATTTTTCCATTTTAATTTTAATTGTTGTCGTTCTTATTGTTTTTTATGACTTATATTTTCATGATTGTATCAAATTATATTTAAACCATTATCTTAATCACAATTTGTAGTTAAAACAATCAAGTAATATGAAGTTTGCTACATTAATAGTAGTATATTTTATTATAAAAGATTAAAGTTTCTGTTTTTTTGAGAGAGAGAGAGAGTAGCAAGGGATCAATCTTATTTCAATACTACTTTTACTACAAAATAAGAATAAAAATCATAAAAACCGCAAATAATAACAAACGAATTAGTTGTCAAATACGTCGCGATATTTTACTGTTTGACGTTACGTTAATAAAAGTGAAAATCACATACGTTAAGTCGGTAATCGAGATATCCATCAATTTTGATGCAATTATTTAAAAGTATAAAAAATTATGTTTAAGACAAAGAATAATTATGGGCACGATTTTATAACGTTGTTCTTAAGGATATTGTAAACGTCGTTTTAAGGATTTGATTCAAAAAGAAAATATTAACAAAAGATAATTCTGTAAAGAAAACCTACTTCAAAACTAATGATAAAAAAGACATCAAAGCAAACATGTAATTTGTACACCTGCTACTTATACATATACATCATCTTATAGGATACGCCTTCAGAAGTACTATTATGAGATTTTATAAGGCTTAATTGAATCTTGTAGAGGTCAGATTAAATCAAAGAAACTGTAAACACTGCGGTCAGATATTAGATACTTGCCGAACCCTTAGGTTTGGGCGGCTTTACAATGCGCAGATCAGTAAGTGGAGCCTTATGTAACTATTGACCATGTGTTGGTAACGATATTAATTTTTTCTGTTACTGTATTTAAGATATGAAAAAATTAACAGTTGATCAATATTTTCAATAATATTTCTAAAATTACTCTTAATTTAATTTGTGTTATTGCATTTCCAGGTAAAAGTTAATTTGTTTTATTCTAAAATTCTTTGTGTTTACAACTGACAAATTAGAGAACATTTTTTCTATGTACTCGTTTAACAAGTATATTTTATTATTCCTTTTATACAAAAATTACTATCCAATTTTTGTTTATTTATAACTTAATATTAATTGTCTGTCTTATTTCTTTATTTCCTAAATCTTCATTTGCTGTATTTGTTTTGTAGGTACAACGATGAATTTATGATTGGTTAATTATTTATTTTATTTTTTAGAATTATTAATTTGATATCATATTATTAATTTTTACTATTGACAAACTCATCTCCATAACAACATTTTAATTTTCATTTTTGTTTGTTTGACTAAAGTGAATCACGGGATTTTATGATGATTTATACTTTTTCTTACCTTTTTTTTACAACGATATTGACTGTTTGGAAAAAATCTATTCAACCATTGCAAAGGACAGTTTCTTACATTGGTTGGAAATATAATGGGTGTTTTTACTTCACATCTTATAAATAAAGAAGATATCAAGAAAGCCACCCGTCCAATTTTTATGAAAGTTTGCACATAAGTCTTATTTACAATACCGCAGATCTGATTAAATTTTAGGCATAATCTATAAAGCCAAAAAGTGCCGTTAACCTACACAGATTTTTGAAATATTTTGTTGTCTCCACCAATATCATTTATACAAAAAAACAAATTTTATTGTCTATAGCTTTTGTTTGAACGATTTTTTTCTAAACGCAATTTTTGTTTTGCTTTGTATAGAGAACTTGTCTTAAAATGAAGGTGGGCGCGCGATACCTTGATTTATCCCGACGTAGGAATGGTAGTAAGCGTGGCAGGTAAGCGTAGGTATAATCGCTTACCACTTAGATACATTTAGATACAATTGTCAGTCGTTATTGTAATGTATAATCTCGATTTTACAAATTCCTGCGCGGTGCACATTTTTGCTACAACGTTTATGTTTTTCCTTTTCTATCAAAATTATTAAGTTTACGAAGCTGTTAGTTTGTTAGTATTAGAACGAAGTGTAGTCCTGCGCAAAAAGCTTGTTTTTAATTTGGCGTTTGACAGTGAAAACCCCGGTTGCATAAAGGCCTAGTTAAGCGTTTTGTTGGGTAACTGTCCTTCTGATTGGTTAAATTTTAAACCCACTGATTGGGTAATAAATGGTTACGGCTTGTTAACGACTAATTAAGATTTATGCAATCGAGCAAAAATCTGTCAAATTTGTTTGTAGTACAATGGTAGGTTTCCAATTACAAAAGGTAGACGCCAACGCCGATGACAAATTTAAAAAGAATTAACACCTTACTATTATTTAGTTCTTTATAAATATGATAAAATGTAATATACAGTAAACTCCCCTGGCGGTTGCCCCTCAATGAGCAGAAAACTTAAATCGGTTGTACCGTCCTACATATTCGTAAACTACACTTGTTTAAAATCCCGCTGCGTATCTACAAGAAGGTCAACCGCCACCAGATCTTGAACTTATAATATCAGCGTAAAGATACATTTGAATTTGGAATGAAATGCATTTTCTATAAATTTCGCATAATAAACAAAAAGTTTTGTTCACATTTGTAAAGAGAACCAGTTTATCTATCATTTTTAAAAACAAAAGTTTAGTTATTTCAAAAACAAAGATGGCGGGGGTGTTCAATTGTTTTGCAATAACCTGCTTTAACTTCTTAACGGTTTGACCGATTTTAACAAATTTGATATCGTTGAAAAGAGCATTCCTTAAGCAATAAGAATCAACCAAAATATAGTTAATTTAATTGAATCCTTCTCCGCCAGGGGGCTAGATTTGACACCATGACCCAAATTAAAAAAAACCAAAAAAATTAAATGAAATGATATGACTTTTCATTATGATAAAGTGAGCCAAATAACATCCAAACAGGCCAGTAAAAACCATTTTTCAAAATCTCGTTCCTAACCTCAAATATTGGAAAAATGAGAATAATGGATGTTTGAATGTCGAGGACCGCGCGGTAAATTTTCTAAAACTATTAAAAATTTAGCACAAAATGAATAAGATGTTAAAGAGACAATTGTGAGTCTAATTAGAATTCAATTAGGTATTATTTAAAAAATATATATCATCAGAACCTTCATGTTGCTCCAAAGGGACTAAACGCATTTTGAGCTTATTGTCATTTTAATATTACTTTCGTAATTCTAACCTTAATTTAAAAAGTAAGTTTAAAAACCTAAATAGGTATACTATATCCGAATTAGAATATGTTAGACCATCTATTTTGGAACCATTTACAAAGATTTTACTTAGGTATAATATAGCCAGTGGCAAAATCTATCCTTCGGTCGAAATCCGGAAGAGGCCTTGGTGTAAGTTGATATGGTAGGGGTGTAGCCTAAAAATAGCAAAAAATGTAAAAAACATGGGGTTTATAATTTGAGTGTAAAATAGATTAAACTTTATAAAAAGAGGTATACCTCTTACATACCTCTGGGTTTGAATAATGCGATGAACCGTACTTTGAAGAATACCCAAGTCTCGAGAAATTTCTCTAGTACTAATTTGGCGATTGATTTCTATATATGCCAGGATATTAATAACATTTTGTTCGTTATTTTGCCTATTTCTCCGATTCATGACAGGTCTACGGATGCTACCCGTTGTTAACAGGCGCTGGGCTAAACGCACAAACACGCGGCGATGGTATAGCGGTTGATTCGGATAGAGCAAATAGAAGGTGCGAGCAGCGATAATCCCATTATGAAAACATTCAAAATAGATCGCCAGCATATTAAATGCTTCTTGGTTAGATATCGGTATTTTAAAAAAGATTACAAATTCAAAAAACTGCACTTTCTGAATGTAAACACAACAAAATAATTTACAAAATTACGACTGTCATTTTATAATGCATCGTGTTCCATTTGTTTAATTTTCCAAGACCTAAAGTGTAGGGTGCTTTTACTTTACTTTAAAACCAAGCCAAGACTTACCTTATTTTTCATTATTGCGATTAAAAAGTTATACCTTATACTTTTTAATTTTCAAATATATTATATTTTTTTTGGCAAAGATGAACTGAACTACCTACCTATCTTTCTTTTTCCAAGACCACACACCATATTGCAAAAAAAAGCTTAAAACTTTACGCAAAGTACTAGATTTGGGGCATCAAATTTTACAAAGAATCTTTGTAAATGGTTCCAAAATATATGGTCTAACATATTCGAATTCGGATATAGTATACCTATTAAGGTTTTAAGCTACTTTTTAAATTAAAGGTTAGAATTACGAGAGTAATATTAAAGTGACAATAAGTTCAAAATGCGTTTATCCCTTTGGAGCAACATGAATGTTCTGATGATATATATTTTTTTAAATAATACCTAAATGGATTCTATTTAGACTCACAATTGTCTCTTTAATGTTTTATTCATTTTGTGCTAAATTTTTAATAGTTTTAGTAATTTTTAAACTCTCTAAAACTAGCATAACAACATCTATACTAATAGAAAAACAATATAATGTTAAAATTGACGCATTTCATCCTTACCGGCTAACAGTTTTGTACATTTTTAAGTATTTAAGCTAAAAGAAGATGATGTCCAGATTTTCTGAAAATATGTTGTACTGTCGAGTCGTTGTGCTTATGGGTCATTTCGCAAAATTATATTTATGCGAACATAGGGAACATTAAAAAAGATATTTGCTACGATTTTGGAACATCGGAATATAAAATTAATTTGTTGTCAAGAAATTGGGTTGTCAATAATGCCATGTAATAATTTGTACAAATAAAGAAGCTGCATTAACCTTAAGCCGGTTATCCATACTATTTAGATTAAACAAAAACAACTATTCTTTGTACGGTACTAAATAATGTATAGTGTTCGTAACATCTATAATATAAATATTCTTAACTTGTGAACTCATATTAAAACGCCATCTAAATTGTAGTAATTCAACATAGGGTACAATTTTCTAGTATATGTTACTACTGCACATTTTAAGCATTGAATAAAATTTTATGATTATTCGTACAATTGTTAACCGAATTTAAATCAAGTTTGGCCTTATCCTGAGGGTTTCTAATAACAGAAAACAATTTGATAGCGTCCGCATATAAAAGAATTTTGCAATTTTCTACCACTGTTATCACTTCATCTATTACCAAATTAAAAGATTGTTGGACCTAAGTTAGCCCTTGAGAGATTCCCTGATAAAGCAAAATATTCTCTAGATTTAACACCTTGAAACCATACAAATTGCTTTCGATCAGAAAAATATGACTTAAGAAACAGTAGCTTATGAAAAGGCCATACTTATTTAATTTACTTAATATTACGGCATGAGCAAGCGTTTGTCAAAGGCTTTACTAACATCGGTATATATATATCTACATGATGACCTTTATCCAAATGCTCTGACACATATTGCGCAATGTTAACAAGATTAATCACTGTTGATCTACCCCAAAAACCCCATGTTGTTTTACAGAAACATAAGACAAAAATTTTTTAATACAAATTCTTGGATATTAATTTCGAAGACTTTGGCTGGCACTGAAAGTAGTGCTATGGGACGATAATTATTAATCTTTAGGAATTGGCGTGACTTTAGCTACTTTCCACGCATCAGAAAACGTGTTTGTTTCGAGACATAAATTATAAATAAATGAAAGAGGTTGTGTTAAAAGATTAGCACATGCTTTGAATACATACTGAGGTATGCCATCCGAACGTAATTTTCTTGACTACGTTAAAGGGAACCATTATTATGTACACTCATGAAATTTAAAACTTGGACACCACAATTTCTGTAAACAAAAGTTTGCACATTGTGAAGCGGGCTTAAGGGTATCATTTACAATTCTAACAGCAGGTAGTCTCAGCAGGGGTTATCTTATAGAAGGACTGTAGAATGAATCATTACACTAAGCACGTTTTAGAAAATAGGTAATTTACGTTGCTTACTTAATTTTTTCTTTAAAGAATATATTTGAAGGTATCGCTAATTAAACACCATAGCTCGATTAATTATCGAATCAAAATTTTGTTTAGGAAATGTTTACAAAATAAAATTAGAAATAATTTTGATTTAAAAACGTCTACAAGCAATAACTTTTAAATTAAATCAAAAACTAAACATGGTTATTTGGGTTGACTGATTATTACTTATTTTTAAATAAATCTAACCTACTAATTATTGTAAGTTATTAAAAAAAAATCATTAAACTTCTCTATTCATAATATTTAGTCCTTACAAAATGTATATTTTATGACGTTTTAATTTTTTTCTGTAGTTAAAAAAAAATTAAATGAAAACGTTTTTTTTAAATAAAGGTATTACTATATAAATAAATATAAGAAATCAATAATGGGTGTGACCTCCATTATTATTGATACATTCTTGGAGGCGTCTGCTCATTGACGCTATCAAGGTATCAATATAATTAATATTAATCGTTTCCCATGCGGTATCAATGGCTGCAATTAGTGCATTACGGTTTACTGGTATAAAATTTGGCCCTTGTTGTCTTCGGATAACAGCAAGTATTCGAGCCCAAACATTTTCGATAATGTTAAAATCTGGGCTTTTTGCTGGCCAGGGTAACAGCTCCAAGTTATTTGCTTGTATCCAGTTGCGCACAACCTGCGAAGTATAGGGTCATCATATCCCGATAGTTAATTATCGAATGTTCCAAGAAAATATGTGTAAATAGTAAATGGAATCTACTAACGTAACGTTAAGTCGTTAATTATAGTTACATAACTCTCCTTTCATAAGATATAGTTCATATTAATATGCTTATTGTAAAGCTTCGTACACACCTGAACAACAAACCGAGGAACAAACAGAACAACGAACCGAACGGCAATCGGAACATTAATTTGGACGGTGCTACGTACGAATTTTAGAACAGATTCGCAAGTCCTGATTGTTCCACGAACGGTTTGCGGCGTTCCCGCAACTTGTCGGTTTTTCTCCGACATCAAAGAAAATGCGCGCGAATGCGTTTGCAGGTTTGGACGAATCTAAACAAAACGGCGAACAAACTTATGCGGGAGAATTAAATTATTTATTTTTGTCCTCCCTTTTGTGGGTTTGTTGTGTTTTAGGTAATATTATGGAGTTGACAGAAGAAAAATGTTTTAAATTAATCAGTGTTTAAGAATGCAAGAAAAAAATGATGTCCCTATACTCATTTGGGCGGGAAATTTCCAAAATAAAAAAAAGCGAAGTAAATTATAATTTTTACTCTTCTTTGTGCGTAAAAATTTGGTTGGCACTATCTTCTTGTTTTCCGCAATTTTCTCTTCTCAATAATAAATATATATGAACTGAAAACTACTGAAAATAATTATGGAACAGCACAAACGTTCCGTTTGTTGTTCGGATTGTGGAAATCATAAAAGATCGTTTGTCGTTCTGTTTGACTTTCGGTTCGTTGTTATGTTTGTTGCTCGGTTTGTTGTTCAGGTGTGTACGAAGCTTTACAACTTAAGCAACAATTTTTGGCGAATAAAGATTAGTTTGTGATGTAATATTAGAAACACAAATTTATATCATATCAAATTTATGACAACTTAAAACCAAGAACGTGTATGTTATTGCTAAGAAATTATTAAGGAAAAAGCGCAATTGCAGTGTAAATATTTATAATTAGATATTTTCGAAAGTTTATAAGTCCTCTATTGTAATCTTAATACTTAAAAGAAAATCCTGTCCATTAGCATTATAAGGAAATGGCTTTTACTTTATGAATAAGTTTCAATAACAATAGAATATCCTTGCTTGTTTAATTTACTTCCTTTGAGTCATATTGCTCTAAGGGTTGTTACATTGGTCATTAGAAGTATGTAATAAATAAACAATTACCTACTGTTTGAGAAGGGGTAGTGTGAACCAATAAATAAAGTAAGAAATGTAAATTCCATTTTAGTTTAAAATTTCAAGTGTTGTGAAAATGCCACCTCATCTCGGTGCTGATTTGAAAGCGCGGATTGTTTCGGAATTAGCGGCGGGCCGTAGCGTGCGTGAAATTTCACGTATGTTAGATATACCAAAAAGCACCGTAGGGCATTACCGAGTAAAATGGAATCTTGAACACACTTTGGAAAGAGCCATCGGAAGTGGTAGACCTAAAGTATCTACACGTGCTCAAGATCTCGAGTTGTTTCATTACGTAACAGAACAACCATTTGCTACATACTCCAGGGCTATAGCAGATACACATTTTCCCGGATGCCGTATAACTGCACAAAAAGATTAAAGGAGATGGGAATAAAGAAGTATAATGCTGCTGCGAAAGAAGTTCTCAGTGACGAAAATATGAGACGTCGTCTGGAATTTGCAAGGCGATATGTGAACGAACCTTTGAATTTTGGAATCGAGTGATTTTTAGCGACGAAAAAACGTTCAATAGCCGCAACGATGGACCACTAAAAGTTTTTAGAATGGAAGGAACTCGTTACGAAAATAATCACATATGTCCTAAAAACGAAGTGGTTATTTTTCTGTGAATGTGTGGGGTTGGGTTAGCGCGCGGGGTCCAGGAGTTTGTTGGGCTATCGATGGACGTCTTGATTCTGCTGCGTATTTAGATATTTTGGAAACTATTATGAAACCTTCAGTCGAAGTGTTTTATCCAGACGAAGATTATATTTTCCAACAAGTAAGTATTCTTATTTCACTATACTTTCTCCAAAAATAGTTCGGGATCTGTTGAATTAACATTTTCATAATGTATTTTTGTTGTTAAAGGACAACGCCCCTATTCATACTTCGCGGGTTGTGCGCAATTGGATACGAGAAAATAACTTGGAGCTGTTACCCTGGCCAGCAAAAGCCCAGATTTTAACATTATCGAAAATGTTTGGGCTCGAATACTTGCTGTTATCCGAAGACAACAAGGGCCAAATTTTATACCAGTAAACCGTAATGCACTAATTGCAGCCATTGATACCGCATGGGAAACGATTAATATTAATTATATTGATACCTTGATAGCGTCAATGAGCAGACGCCTCCAAGAATGTATCAATAATAATGGAGGTCACACCCATTATTGATTTCTTATATTTATTTATATTATATTTTATATAACTACAGATAAAAATGAAACGTCATAAAATATACATTTTGTAAGGACTAAATATTATGAATAGAGAGTTTAATGATTTTTTTAATAACTTACAATAATTAGTAGGTTAGATTTATTTAAAAATAAGTAATAATCAGTCAACCCAAATAACCATGTTTAGTTTTTGATTTAATTTAAAAGTTATTGCTTGTAGACGTTTTTTAAATCAAAATTATTTCTAATTTTATTTTGTAAACATTTCCTAAACAAAATTTTGATTCGATAATTAATCGAGCTATGGTGTTTAATTAGCGATACCTTCAAATATATTCTTTAAAGAAAAAATTAAGTAAGCAACGTAAATTACCTATTTTCTAAAACGTGCTTAGTGTAATGATTCATTCTACAGTCCTTCTATAAGATAACCCTGCTGAGACTACCTGCTGTTAGAATTGTAAATGATACCCTTAAGCCCGCTTCACAATGTGCAAACTTTTGTTTACAGAAATTGTGGTGTCCAAGTTTTAAATTTCATGAGTGTACTCAGAGATTGCTTTTTCAACAAGCAATGGTGAATAATTCGATTCAACGAATTCTGAAAACTTTGAACTATATTTGTGCTCGTATGTAATTCACTGCCTTGGTAGTGAAAAAGATTATTGTTAACATATATAGTATTTCTATATGCGACCAAAACTTTCTAGGATCTTCCGTTATACCACTTTCCACTCTGCTAATATAATTTTGGTAAGCCTCTTAACTTCAGCTCTGAGTTTACTAATCGAGGTGATATACTATTACATGCCGAGGACCGTCTTTATATTTAAAGAAGTTTAAACTTCTTAAATAGCCGGCTCCTTCTTTTTATTTTAAAAATTACTTCTAAGTGTACCATACTGGAAACTATTGACTTCTGTTAACATATTTGTATTTGGGACAGAATTCATTCAAAACATGTATGTATTATTAACATAATAGAAATAATTTAAAGCTTCATGGGTTGTATTAACACTTGCGATGCAATTAAGACCAGTCAGTCGCTCTTAATTTGATGTACATATCATAGAAATTAGCTTTGTGAAATTATATTCAAGATCACCAATCAACCTTATCTTGGAATACCTGTTAGTCTAATTGACAGTTATTAAAAGTGACGGGTGGTAATTATCCCTTTCTCACAATTAAGCAATCACTTCTATACAGGGTGTCTCTGTACATGCCCAAAAGATTTTTACCAGGTAATACTTCTGGGGGAGTCGATGCAATTTTTATTGATATAATCGGATAAGTCTCATTCAGTTGCTTATTTCCTCCACCATCGTCTCTGTCTGAATGTGATTTTGTAGAAAATAATTTCCTCTTCGTAATGGTTGAAGCTTCATTAAACCCACTTTTTGCAGGTGGATTGGTTGTACTAAAGTTAGTAAAACTACAAAATTTCAAAATAATTTCATTACTCGTTTGCAAAACAGCGGCTATTTACGTTCAAAGTTAAATAACTTTTGTAAACCAGTGGTTTTAATGAAAAATTATGAATACAAGAAAAAGATAGCGCTATGTTCTAGTCACATAATAAAAAAACTAATTTGTTTAAAATTATTTAACTTTGAAATCTTCAATAACCGCCGTTTGCTGCAGGTAATGGTATTGACTTGACAATGTTTATTTTTACTGACACTAGCACAACTAATACATCTATGAAGTTAAGTTTCATGTCTTCTAACTATTACGAGGAGGGAAATGACTCTACTAAAAATCACATACCTGACAGGCAGCCTGGAACAGCAAAGAGTGGACTATCCATTATACTACAAATTGTCAACTATCTCGACTGCAGGTAATGACACTAAAATCTTAGGCATTTATTACGGAAACCCTGTATACCGTACAAATGTTAATATTTGTCAGTACCAAATCAAAAATACGCTGCGATACATTTAATACTAATTACTAATTAAATTGTGATAATTTAAAAAATTACTAAGTTCTTGTCAATATTATTGTTTCCGTACTTAGATCCTCAGTTATTCCTGCTATTTTTAAATTGAAATCACCCAAAACAATGAGTTATTCTCGGTGACTACGATTTAGAAAGGCAGTAAGTTTATCAGTATGAGGCTTATATTCACTAATAGGAGATGTAGATCTGATTATAGACAGGTTGAAATAAAAACGCGCAACCACCAAAATTATTTCAAACTCGTTTCCAACGGCAATCAAAACATTGCCATTTTTTCGTCTAAACATAATCATAATTTTAACCTTTAGCTTTTTCTTGTACGGCTAATAGGAAACGCTGATTATCTGAATTTAAGGATCGTTTATAAATATGAAGTTTTCTGTAGCAAAACCCAGGTCTAAAGCTGTTAGAGTCTGTTTCAATTTTCGTTTTTAAAGAAAATCACCTTTACAGAAACGACTAACAAACTTTACCATAATTGGTCTAATTCTTGATGAGGTAGCTGCTTCCGTACGAACACCTATTCTGTGAGCATTGTCAATAATTGACATTGAGAAGTTTGATAGTGAATAGCAGTCGGCACTTTCGCCGTAAAATAAGTTCAATCTTCTCATTTTTTCTTTCGGGTGTTCCCGCAATTATGAGGTTCCAAAGAAATTGCCACCTCCTGACGACGTTTTGAGGTGGTTTGGGTTAAGTTGTTGTTGTAATAAAGAGAATACAAGAACAGACATATAAAAAATTCGCTAGCGTACAATCCAGTTTTTGCGATTTTTCAAATTTCTTTTCTAAACTTTTCAATTTGCACCACCTCAGTCAGCACCTACCCCAGGTGCAAGGGTTATAAGGTCTAGAGTACAAAAGGACCAACATACAGAAAATCTGGTGGAGTACAATCCTTAACACTGTTTAATGTTTTGCTGAATTTTTACACTTCGAATAAAAATTGCCATCCCTGATCTCACGTTATGGTAATTTGTTGCTAGGGTTAGAAAACTGGACTTACAATGATCAACATATAAAAAAGGAGATAGCCACGGTAATGTCGTTATATTCCTCCTCATGTCCAACAACATACAGTTTCCATGAAGTATCTGCCTCCAGTTAATCCACAATATAGGTTTCGGAGTGATATAACAAAGTGAAAAAAGAAAATGAAGAAATCGAGTTCAGTCCAACATGTTTGATGGGAGGTAATATTAGTAAGGTTGTGTTTCATTCATGCGGGATTTGTATTATTGGTTCTAGAGAAGTATTGATAGCTTCATCAATTCGAAGATAAATATTAGGAATTTCCACAGTGGGCAAGTACGTAAGTTATTCGTTGAAAAATGAGACTATAAATTTTTAATATACAGTAAAACCTCTAAATAGCGGTCACTAAAATTTGCTGCAAAACTGACCGGCATATGGAGGTGCCGTTATTGGGAGGAAAAAAAATTTATTTCTATGCGTTGTTAATTAAAATCTTTTAAGTATGGAACATATTACGGTTTGTCTATAGGGTACTATGTATCTGCATTAAAAATAACTATAAATGTGTTGATGCAATATTAAATAATTAGACTTCTACCGCTCTTATCATTAGAAAATAATGGAAACCTTTGCACATCTCTTAGTTTTCCACACTTCACCCATATCTTTCATGTTTAACGTAAAAACTTCGATTCTTTCGCACCACTTTCATTGTTCGAATCACAGCCTTCACTATAGTCTAATTCACCTGATTATATCTTGAATACTTAAATGGGGCTTTCGGTCAAAATATCACAATCAATAGATGCATAATTTTCAAGGGTTACACGTTGATTACTTCTAGTAATATAGGAAATAGCTGAGCTAGTTAAATTTCGTCTTCTTCATCGAAATCTTCTTGCAGGACCTTTCGGAGAATCCTGCTTTCGCAAAACATTTAGCAATTGTAATAGGCGAAACGTCTCACAGGCTACTGATATCCAAATTAAAGCGCTGGTTAAATTGATACTTTTTTCCGCATTTTCAAAAGGACGTTTCGGTATTTGTGAATGTTAGCAGCCTTTTGATTAAAACTTCCCTGTAGGCCATTTAAAGTTTTGGATAATTGCCAAGATCCAGTGGCTGGCAATGGGATGTGGTGTTTGGGGTAGAAAAACAATGTTCCACATTTTCAAGAGTCACTTTGGGATGAGACGTGTGCATTATCCAGAAATAATAAGGCTTTTCTATTTTCTTTTTTATTTTTTCATCAATTTTTTTAGCCAGGAAGTCATAATCTCTACCGTCATCCAAGCTTTTTTATTAGATACTCATTCTAAGGACAATTTGTTGATATGAGAGCCTTTAAAACATCTTGGTGTTTACTTTTTCAATGATTAACGGATTTTCCTTATCACCTTCCATATTTGTACAAAATAAATTGTCAATCTTGTTTTCAGCTTTTTTACCACTACATTTATCGTTTTTTAAAGAGAACGTTTTGTTTGGCATCGCAAGGGATAAAAAGTCCGGTCCGTCAAAGCATTGTACACATTTTTTGGGTGAATACTCCTTCAATATTACTGACAGCTTTGCTTTTTAAGTTTCAACAGTGCTCCAGGTTAATATCAGCTGACTCTCCGCAAATTGTTTTAAAAGGTTTATGTTATGTCTTTGAACAAATTTCTCAAGCCACAACCATTTGAAGCTTTAAAATCCGTCATTTTTAAATTTTCCGTAACTTTCAATGCTTTCTCTTTTATTAAAGGTCCAGATATAGGATATTTTTTATTCACTAGCTTTACAAAACCAATTGTAAACTACTCGGTCAATTTCTAAACCTTCAGTTCTAGAATTTTCTTCTTCCTCAATTGTTGACCTTCTACAAATAGCTTTTTAAATTACATTTGTTTTTAAAATATCGTTAATTTGTGTTCTTCCAACACTAAATTTTTTAACCAACTTTCTAGCACTGGTATTGAACTCTTTTCACTTTCCACAATTTATATCAATTTTTCTCTTTAAGAGACAAACGTTTTTCTTTTTTAGCGACATTGTAATTTTCTGTACGTCTATATGTAACAGCACTGTTGAACATACTAACTCAAACTATGTACGCAAAATACGATTTTTAGGGTGAGCTTAATGAGTCTTTTAATTGCACTTTCTCTGTAATGACTGTCTATTGTAAATCGAACAAATTCTTTAAATCCGTTCTTAGAAATACCGGTAATTACTTAAGCCTCACACAATGAAACAATTATATATATGGCCAACTGAACGCTGTTGCTGTTCTACTAATGAACCTTACTTAAGAATGGCCGGAAATGGGAGATAGCATTACATGTATTTTTCCAAGAAAGTTTACAAATAAGTGGCCGTGGCCGTTATCGAGAGGTGGTCGCTATTAGAGGGTTATTAATATGGATATTTCCGTATCATTGGTTTTTGACTTGGGAAAACTTGGCCGGTTTTGAGGTGGCCGCTTTTAAGAGGTGGCCGAAAATAGAGGTTTTACTGTAATATAATCTCTCAAACTGCAATTTATCAAAGAATTCTGAGTAACTGATTTATTTCTTAGTACAAGTAATAGAGATTGCTTCAGTGTGAAAAAAAAACGTAAAATAAAATATATCGTAAAAGAACGAAGTATATGCAGTAAAATATACTACCTACTTTACAAAAAGTTGTTATAGGTGTAGGTAATTTTAATCTAACATTGATTAGAAGAATCATATTTTGTAATTTAATTGTTATAAAAATTAATTTAAAAACACTAGTGAAAATCGATATGTCATTTTATTTATTAAATTACTTACATACAACGTACAGACGAACTAGTAATACTGGAACCGACAAATGTAAAGTCAGTATAGCATTAAGAATTAATTGTTGTTTATTGTTCAAATCAAGAAACGCAATTATATTCATAGAAAACGTTCGAGATAATTTAAATCAGCTCCCTCCAACAGCGATGGTTGCGAACTACAAAACCTCAAATTATTGTGATAAAAGTTTTTGCAACAATGAACTTACAGCCAGATATATTCTTGTTATAGAATTTTTTGTCATAGTCAAACAGCACTGTGCATATTCAGTTTGGAATTTTTAGAAACTGCAGTTCCAACAATTTTCGTTACGGTATCATTAACAAACAAAATTTAGATTTTTTACGTACCAACATTTTTAGTATGTTACATAATAGTTAATAATACTACAAGCGCACCTTCCGTTAATTGTAATTGTTGAAAATTTTATGAATGTTTGTGTCAATCAAGTTTATTGTGTCGTCTTTAAATTATTGTAAAATGTAGCTAGTTACAATCGATTTTAAACTCAATGTGTTCATGTAGCAAAAAGACAATCCAGGATTAGTTATTCTAACTATATAATGTAACAACTAATCCTAGAAAATTCTGCTCTTTCATTCACATTAAAAGAGACATTAGACATACCAGATCACATGAATAAATTAAATCTGCAACACAAACATTTTTGAAAATTTACTTATATTTCTAAGTTCAGTTTCTGATACATACGATACTAGAAAATTTGAAATTAATTTCGACTGATTTTACTTCTAACATCGGTTAGAATTTGACAAATTAGAGATAATTAGACATTAATAACAAACCATAAAGTGGGAATGTTTCCAAAATTCTACTTTTTTTTGATTTTGAAACTCTTTTATTCATTATTGTAGGATAGGATAAATATATTGAGATAGGTATGGCGGTTTTCACTGGGATTTTAGGTTCTTACTTAATTACTTACTCCCTCACCACTTTTCTTTGAGAGATAGAGCAAGAGTTAAATTTGCATCCGCTGTAAAAAACAGCATTCACTCTAACTATCGTTTATATACGAATTTTTTTAGAAAATGAGTTTTAATACTCAAAATAGCAATTATGGACCTCTGGAGCCATTTGTGAAATTCTTCTTCTCTTAGCTAATTTTTACTATATATAATTTTTAACTGCAAGTCCGTACGATGAGTGATTTCGAGATACAGCCGCTTACCTTGCTTATTTGTCCACCTTGGCACAGGGGTGGCCAAAATTTGGGATGTTTTTATAGAGAATCTCATTAACTATAATAGATATGAAAAAATAAACCACCCATTCTAGACTCCTTTTTTTGAAAACAACCAAATATTGAAATATAAAATTGATTATCGTCTTTTGTTTTAGAGTTATAGACAAAAGTTGAGTTTTTCAAGTTTACGTTTTTGGCTATACCTCGTTTATTTGTAAAATTAAAAGAAATAATTTTGATGTTTTTCAGGCACTTTTTTAATGAGAATTCAATGGCGTAGTTGGGTTTTTTTTTTTGAATACTTTAAATAAAATTATTTCTTTAATTTTTACAAATAGACGAGATATAGCCAAAAAAGAAAACTCAGAAAATCCAACTTTCGTCTATAACTCAAAAACAAAAGACGGTAGGTAATCAATTGATTTCACTATTAGGTTATTTTCAAAAAAGGAAATTGAGGATGGGTGGTTCATTTTTCCCCACCAATTTTTATCAAAGTTCTTATACTTACTCATTACTCTTATCTAAACCATGGACTTAAATTGTGGAAATGGATTCTGTTTTAACATTTGACAGTTTTTTGGCTTATTACAACTGTAGCATTTATAAAGAAAATTGCAAAAACATCGTATTTTGGACAAGTTAATTAAACCTATTCTACACTAAAAGTCCTTTATTTAAATGACTAATATTTCAAACTAAATCTTATAGTGTTTTGTAATAATTATTTTAAACAGAACCCCGAGGAAAACCGCTTTAAATTATGTGTGTTAATAATTTTTAAGCATTGACCAGTCTGAAGATGACGCTTTTAATATTACAGCGTCAAATAAACTAGTCACATTTTTAATCTAAACTAAAAAATAAAAATTAGTATTGGAATATGACAGATGGTGCTTTCTTTTTTTCTTTTAATTTTACTAATATTTAAATTATATTGTTTAAAATTTAGTCCATAACAATTTTTTCTAGAACTTTTTTTATACCTGGTGTCACAGAATATGTGTTCCAGGCTTAAAGGCTTTTATAGAAGACATTAAAGTGAACAATTTTCTTTAGTAAAACTTTTATGTTAGAAAATAGTTAAGCTAAAATAAGCGCTCCAAAGTCCAAAAATAAGAATTTCCAATGACTTTTTTTCAAGGTTCTAAAACTATTAAAATGTTAACAAAAGTATCTTATACCCAGAAACATATTTGACAAAAATTTTTCATCTATCATAATTCGAAATGGCGGTTCAATTTTCAAGTACTTAGTGTAATAATTTGATTTAAACGAAAAAATTTGGTTTTATCGGTTTCAAAATAAATAAAAAAGAAGGTGCAGTTAAGTTTTGAAAATTTAAAAAAAGTGTAATGTCGTTTCTTATGGAAACAAAAATTTTCAATCAATTTTGATGAAAATTTACCAACATGTATTTTAAAATATCTTAAACGATAACTGTCAAACATATTTTTAATAACTTCAAAAATAAAAATATTATATGACAAAAACAAAAAATTAATGTCGTCAGAATACTATGAAATTCTTTTGAGGAATGATCTCTAAACTTCTCTTAAATACAAATTAAATGTTAAACTTAAAGTGATTTACTTTCGGTGTAACAGGTGCAATGACTAAATCAATATCTAAATAAGCATCCTTAAATAATAGAAATTACAAAGGAGATCACGACGTGATTGGCAATTTGCACTAATGTCCGCTTATTACGTAGATATTAATTTTATTCATGTTCAAAATATTCAACTATTACCGTTACCAAAGAACTTAACATTTGCATTATTGCTAGAGTATTTGAGCTAATTTTCATTGTATTCAAATTTTTGAATTTTTTGACTTGTCAACCAGTTTTATTAAAAATTTTCAAACTCCTTTGAATAAAAGCATGAGTGGTTTTCTTCATCTCATTTGTAGACTTGTGTAAATTTACGATTGCTATCTTTTGAAAAAGCTTCATCCGTAAACAAAATACGTTCAGTAAAATTTCTATTCCCACGCAAGCGTCGAAGAATCCAACGAGAAAATATTGTTCTAGCGATCTTCGTTCCCTGGGTACAATGCTTGCACTGAATGTAGGTGATAAGGATACAAAAGTTGTTTACGCAAGATTTAAAAATCAGCATTCCTTGCTACTAGGTGACGAATCTCAGATCCTAACAAATGCTTTTTTGAAATAAATTATGATTGTTAATATGGAACTAACCTCAGTTGAAAACTCCCTGTTTTCTAGGTGCCTAGGTGCATTTCTTTTCATTTTTTTTTTTCCAAAAAAATCAAGTAGGTATTTACATTTTTGACAGTTTTTCTATTAAACTCAGTCAGCTTCAGTTTGTTTCACTTATAATCAAAATCAAAATGCTAGGGAAGTGATGCGAACCAGCAAACACATCTGCTTGAAGGTTTGCAAATACAATTCTTTACATTACCATGGCAAACGCTTTATTTACAAAAATGTAAGCAGTCGTCAAAAAAAATAGCGTTCACTAACTCGTTTGGAAAGTAAAATATCTGTGGTCGTAGCCACGATGTTTACTACTTTCCATTTGTTAGGAAAATGACTATTGAGCTTCTCTTCCATTACGTTTAGCTTCTCTATAAATAACACCGATTTCTGCCATCTCTTCGTTACAGTAATCCATTTTAATAATTAATTTAATAAATTACGAACTTATAAGTATTTAAATCAAATTAATTAACTAATAAAAACTTGAAATAAATAGTTAACTTAATAACCACACCAATTAACACAAGTAACAAAAATTAAACTACTGAAAACTATAAACAAATAACAAAATAACCACAAAAATCAACTCAATGTAACGCAAGTGCAACAAAACTATTTTTAAAATTAGCTACTGCAATTATTTTTAACTAATTAACAAGAATTACAAAGGCGACCAAGTGTAATTGTAATTTTCACTTAAGGTTGTTCAATAGGCAGATATTTTTCAGAATTAAAAATGTTAAATTTTCCTCGACAATAATTTTTAAATAGTTCGTTATTAGTGTAAACTCTTTTATTTACTACTTATTTATAATTTCTAAATCAGTTATTGATTTTGTGTAACCTAGTAATGAGAATTTACCCATCTTTTTGTTATTACCACAGTTTGTGATCGTATAAATTATAACATATTTCGTATTAAATCGATACTCAATCTCTGATGAAGTAAACTTAATGAAAAAAAGTTACCAAAACGTTGCCTGGAAATTGACGGTTATGGTGCTTGTTTTATTTCGGAACCCCCAAGAAGGATTTATTCAACAGTAAATTTTTTAATTTTTGGGAATTTTTTTGTTGTATAAAAGTTTTCATTTCTAAAGTTACTAAAATCTGTTCGACAGTTATGTTTATAATATTTTAGAGTACACGTTTGGAAATTTTTAATAAAATTGGTTGACAAGTCAAAAAATTGAATACAATGAAAATCAGCTCAAATACTTATAAATATTGTAAAATGTTAAGTTAAATTATTATATCTAGTACTTGAAATTTGAATCCGCCATTTAGAATTTTGATAGATCAAAATTTGATCAAATTTAAATCGGGCATAGTTAAGTATAATACTTTTGATAACGTTTCAATAGTTTTAGAATCTTGAAAAAAAGCCATTAAAAATTCTTAATTTTTGACTTTGGAGCGTAATTTTGCTTTAACTATTTGTTAAAATAAAAAGTTTTATAAAAAAAAATGTTGTTTATTTTAATGTCCTCTGATAAACTTTATGCAGGGAATAATGTCATATCCTTGTATATGATGAGTGTAAATCCCATAAGGCTGTGACTATGAAAGAGTTGGTAATGATAATACCAAGTGCAATACATAAAGTCACCTTAAAATTGACATAAGAAATTGAACTATGTATTAATATACAGGGGATTCCATTAAAAAATTGTAACTTTGATATAGACAAAGTGTATAACAATTAGTTTTTTATTGAAGATATTTTTAAGTTGCATCATTCAAAGTCGTATAATATGTACACTCATGAAATTTAAAAAATTGACACCACAATTTCTGTAAACAAAAGTTTGCACATTGTGAAGCGGGCTTAAGGGTATCATTTACAATTCTAACAGCAGGTAGTCTCAGCAGGGGTTATCTTATAGAAGGACTGTAGAATGAATCTTTACACTTACTTAATTTTTTTCTTTAAAGAATATATTTGAAGGTATCGCTAATTAAACACCATAGCTCGATTAATTATCGAATCAAAATTTTGTTTAGGAAATGTTTACAAAATAAAATTAGAAATAATTTTGATTTAAAAACGTCTACAAGCAATAACTTTTAAATTAAATCAAAAAACTAAACATGGTTATTTGGGTTGACTGATTATTACTTATTTTTAAATAAATCTAACCTACTAATTATTGTAAGTTATTAAAAAAAATCATTAAACTCTCTATTCATAATATTTAGTCCTTACAAAATGTATATTTTATGACGTTTCATTTTTTTCTGTAGTTAATATAAAAGTGAAAATAAAAACAAGAATTTATTACATAATTATAATTAAGATACCAAGTTATAGTTTAAAATTAAATGAAAAAGTTTTTTTTTAAATAAAGGTATTACTATATAAATAAATATAAGAAATCAATAATGGGTGTGACCTCCATTATTATTGATACATTCTTGGAGGCGTCTGCTCATTGACGCTATCAAGGTATCAATATAATTAATATTAATCGTTTCCCATGCGGTATCAATGGCTGCAATTAGTGCATTACGGTTTACTGGTATAAAATTTGGCCCTTGTTGTCTTCGGATAACAGCAAGTATTCGAGCCCAAACATTTTCGATAATGTTAAAATCTGGGCTTTTGCTGGCCAGGGTAACAGCTCCAAGTTATTTTCTCGTATCCAATTGCGCACAACCCGCGAAGTATGAATAGGGGCGTTGTCCTTTAACAACAAAATACATTATGAAAATGTTAATTCAACAGATCCCGAACTATTTTTGGAGAAAGTATAGTGAAATAAGAATACTTACTTGTTGGAAAATATAATCTTCGTCTGGATAAAACACTTCGACTGAAGGTTTCATAATAGTTTCCAAAATATCTAAATACGCAGCAGAATCAAGACGTCCATCGATAGCCCAACAAACTCCTGGACCCGCGCGCTAACCCAACCCCACACATTCACAGAAAAATAACCACTTCGTTTTTTAGGACATATGTGATTATTTTCGTAACGAGTTCCTTCCATTCTAAAAACTTTTAGTGGTCCATCGTTGCGGCTATTGAACGTTTTTTCGTCGCTAAAAATCACTCGATTCCAAAATTCCAAAGGTTCGTTCACATATCGCCTTGCAAATTCCAGACGACGTCTCATATTTTCGTCACTGAGAACTTCTTTCGCAGCAGCATTATACTTCTTTATTCCCATCTCCTTTAATCTTTTTGTGCAGTTATACGGCATCCGGGAAAATGTGTATCTGCTATAGCCCTGGAGTATGTAGCAAATGGTTGTTCTGTTACGTAATGAAAACAACTCGAGATCTACCACTTCCGATGGCTCTTTCCAAAGTGTGTTCAAGATTCCATTTTACTCGGTAATGCCCTACGGTGCTTTTTGGTATATCTAACATACGTGAAATTTCACGCACGCTACGGCCCGCCGCTAATTCCGAAACAATCCGCGCTTTCAAATCAGCACCGAGATGAGGTGGCATTTTCACAACACTTGAAATTTTAAACTAAAATGGAATTTACATTTCTTACTTTATTTATTGGTTCACACTACCCCTTCTCAAACAGTAGGTAATTGTTTATTTATTACATACTTCTAATGACCAATGTAACAACCCTTAGAGCAATATGACTCAAAGGAAGTAAATTAAACAAGCAAGGATATTCTATTGTTATTAAAACTTATTCATAAAGTAAGTTTCTTAGCAATAACATACACGTTCTTGGTTTTTAAGTTGTCATAAATTTGATATGATATAAATTTGTGTTTCTAATATTACATCACAAACTAATCTTTATTCGCCAAAAATTGTTGCTTAAGTTGTAAAGCTTCGTACACACCTGAACAACAAACCGAGCAACAAACATAACAACGAACCGAAAGTCAAACAGAACGACAAACGATCTTTTATGATTTCCACAATCCGAACAACAAACGGAACGTTTGTGCTGTTCCATAATTATTTTCAGTAGTTTTCAGTTCATATATATTTATTATTGAGAAGAGAAAATTGCGGAAAACAAGAAGATAGTGCCAACCAAATTTTTACGCACAAAGAAGAGTAAAAATTATAATTTACTTCCTTTTTTTTGGAAATTTCCCGCCCAAATGATGCTAATAGGGACATCATTTTTTCTTGCATTCTTAAACACTGATTAATTTAAAACATTTTTCTTCTGTCAACTCCATAATATTACCTAAAACACAACAAACCCACAAAAGGGAGGACAAAAATAAATAATTTAATTCTCCCGCATAAGTTTGTTCGCCGTTTTGTTTAGATTCGTCCAAACCTGCAAACGCATTCGCGCGCATTTTCTTTGATGTCGGAGAAAAACCGACAAGTTGCGGGAACGCCGCAAACCGTTCGTGGAACAATCAGGACTTGCGAATCTGTTCTAAAATTCGTACGTAGCACCGTCCAAATTAATGTTCCGATTGCCGTTCGGTTCGTTGTTCTGTTTGTTCCTCGGTTTGTTGTTCAGGTGTGTACGAAGCTTTACAATAAGCATATTAATATGAACTATATCTTATGAAAGGAGAGTTATGTAACTATAATTAACGACTTAACGTTACGTTAGTAGATTCCATTTACTATTTACACATATTTTCTTGGAACATTCGATAATTAACTATCGGGATATGATGACCCTATACTTCGCAGGTTGTGCGCAACTGGATACAAGCAAATAACTTGGAGCTGTTACCCTGGCCAGCAAAAGCCCAGATTTTAACATTATCGAAAATGTTTGGGCTCGAATACTTGCTGTTATCCGAAGACAACAAGGGCCAAATTTTATACCAGTAAACCGTAATGCACTAATTGCAGCCATTGATACCGCATGGGAAACGATTAATATTAATTATATTGATACCTTGATAGCGTCAATGAGCAGACGCCTCCAAGAATGTATCAATAATAATGGAGGTCACACCCATTATTGATTTCTTATATTTATTTATATAGTAATACCTTTATTTAAAAAAAAGTTTTCATTTAATTTTAAACTATAACTTGGTATCTTAATTATAATTATGTAATAAATTCTTGTCAAAAACTAAATATATACGTTGACAATAAGAATTGCCTTAGTTTTTATTTTCACTTTTTATATTAACTACAGAAAAATGAAACGTCATAAAATATACATTTTGTAAGGACTAAATATTATGAATAGAGAGTTTAATGATTTTTTTAATAACTTACAATAATTAGTAGGTTAGATTTATTTAAAAATAAGTAATAATCAGTCAACCCAAATAACCATGTTTAGTTTTTGATTTAATTTAAAAGTTATTGCTTGTAGACGTTTTTTAAATCAAAATTATTTCTAATTTTATTTTGTAAACATTTCCTAAACAAAATTTTGATTCGATAATTAATCGAGCTATGGTGTTTAATTAGCGATACCTTCAAATATATTCTTTAAAGAAAAAATTAAGTAAGCAACGTAAATTACCTATTTTCTAAAACGTGCTTAGTGTAATGATTCATTCTACAGTCCTTCTATAAGATAACCCCTGCTGAGACTACCTGCTGTTAGAATTGTAAATGATACCCTTAAGCCCGCTTCACAATGTGCAAACTTTTGTTTACAGAAATTGTGGTGTCCAAGTTTTAAATTTCATGAGTGTACATGAGTGGATTTCGTCGTTGGCGTCAATGTGGCCGCGGTGAAATAAGCTGTTCGATTATATCCATATTTGGTTTTATAATTCCATTTATGTTTCTGGCATGTCTTGCACGTTCCACGTTCCAAAACTCATTATCTTTAGCTTGGTTTGTCATAATATTTCCGTCATATTCAATTGGGTTTTTAACGTGTCGAGAAGTTCGCCAGATGTCCCAACTCTCAACCTGAAGGATCAAGAGACTACTATAGTTAAAAACCAGTAAAAAAGTCAAATTTTTAAAACGTTTTTTAAGAGTCACGTTTGACTTTAAAAAAAGGCTAAATAGCTCAGATTATTGAGTAATACATTTTCTAGTCAGGTACCGTTTTAAAAATTGTAAAAAATATTACGTAATATGCTCTAATTAAATAAAATATGTGAAACTTTTGACGGATTGTGTGGTTTCTTTTTAGAGTTACAGATAAAATTCTTGTAACAACTGATGGGTCTTTAATTGCTCTAATACGGTACCGTTTTCGTTTTCTATTTTGCGTCCCCTCCTTCTGAGACAGAATTTGGTAGTATTGTAACCGGTTCCTCACCTCACCCTTTTTACTAAACCCTTTCTCAACCGGGGCTTTTGGGGTTGTGATTATTATTTATTTGAGTATTTAATTAATTACTTCAATTTCACTGAATACAATATTTACATTCACCTATATTTACTAATACAAACATTTTTATAAAAGCACATAATTTACTTTAAGTGAAAACGTGAACATGTACTACAATTCATAAAACCCATCAGAAACATCTGTTCTCTATTTAAGAACAGAGATTAAAACGGTATCTTATTCTTTTCTTTCATGCTCAGTGCTCTGAAACTTACGTACGTACACATATGCAGTTCGTGATATTTTCGAATATCAACATAATTTATAAAAATAAATAGGCCGGTTTTAATATATTTTAAATATATACCAATAAATGTTGCATTATTGTGTGGGTATATTATTTTTTGATTATCATGAACAAGAAATGTATCTACGCAACATAATAGTAATTTTGCAATTATAAACCACGGATAATTTAATATATCAAATTCTTATAAAAGTGTCATATTGTACACTTTTCTTTATAAGCAATTTAATTTCCAATTTCTTTCAAGTCATGTATACAATTCATCTGAAGCAGAATTGTTGTTTTGCACAACTTCAATTAACTCATTATTGATTACCGGATACACTTCAACATATTTATTAAGAAATCTTGCAAAACATAATCTTATTTCAACTCACATTTTCATTTTTCCTGGATAATACACTCTGTCCGTGTAATACGCGGAACTTTAATGTTTTCTTTAACAAGTAGATTTTTTAAAAATCAGTTTTGATCATTCTTTTAGGTTCCTCAGTGATTACAATTAAAAAAATATTTTCAAATATATGGATGTATCACCTTCATGGAATACCTATCGACTTTGACAATTTAATATAATAATAATAATAATAATAATGTTTATTTGTTCAACAGAAAAAATAAATTCCATTAACAGAACAAAATACAATTACACAGTAGTGTAGAAAACAGAAAAAAATAATAATAAAATAATAAAATATATAAATGGTAACCGATCTAGTACAATTAGTATAATATTTATTTATAATAAGTTAAATATACGTAAATACCTATCAATAATACAAACCTAACTAAAGTGATCGTTTTTATATTTTACAAATATTGAGCTCACAATTAAATTTTTCACTATCGAAATGTATATCACAATTAGCAGAATATTTTAAAAAATACAGCAGATGTTCATCATTGGTGATTTATATACATATTTGATTTAAAACTAGGATCATAAAAGTTAAATTAGATCGGGAATGGTAATAAGGTACATAGTAGTAAACTAATGAAAGTAAATGTGAAGAGTCAATTTGGTTATGAACTTATTTATGAAGGAATTTTAAGACTAAACAATTCTCTACGTAACTTTAAAGGCTGAATATTAAATCTTTGTAACAAATGAGCTTAGGATAAACCTCTTATCCTCACAAAGAGTAAAAAATTATAATTTACTTCGCTTTTTTTTTATTTTGGAAATTTCCCGCCCAAATGATGCTAATAGGGACATCATTTTTTCTTGCATTCTTAAACACTGATTAATTTAAAACATTTTCCTTCTGTCAATTCCAAAATATTACCTAAAACACAACAAACCCACAAAAGGGAGGACAAAAAATAAATAATTTAATTCTCCCGCATAAGATTGTTCGTCGTTGTTTAGATTCGTCCAAACCTGCAAACGCATTTGCGCGCATTTTATTTGATGTCGGAGAAAAAACCGACAAGTTGCGGGAACGTTCCGCAAACCGTTCGTGGAACAATCAGGACTTGCAAATCTGTTCTAAAATTCGTACGTAGCACCGTCCAAAATAATGTTCCGATTGCCGTTCGGTTCGTTGTTCTGTTTGTTCCTCGGTTTTGTTGTTCAGGTGTGTACGAAGCTTTACAATAAGCATATTAATATGAACTATATCTTATGAAAGGAGAGTTATGTAACTATAATTAACGACTTAACGTTACGTTAGTAGATTCCATTTACTATTTACACATATTTTCTTGGAACATTCGATAATTAACTATCGGGATATGATGACCCTATACTTCGCAGGTTGTGCGCAACTGGATACAAGCAAATAACTTGGAGCTGTTACCCTGGCCAGCAAAAACCCAGATTTTAACATTATCGAAAATGTTTGGGCTCGAATACTTGCTGTTATCCGAAGACAACAAGGGCCAAATTTTATACCAGTAAACCGTAATGCACTAATTGCAGCCATTGATACCGCATGGGAAACGATTAATATTAATTATATTGATACCTTGATAGCGTCAATGAGCAGACGCCTCAAGAATGTATCAATAATAAAGGAGGTCACACCCATTATTGATTTCTTATATTTATTTATATAGTAATACCTTTATTTAAAAAAAACGTTTTCATTTAATTTAAACTATAACTTGGTATCTTAATTATAATTATGTAATAAATTCTTGTCAAAAACTAAATATATACGTTGACAATAAGAATTGCCTTAGTTTTTATTTTCACTTTTTATATTAACTACAGAAAAAATGAAACGTCATAAAATATACATTTTGTAAGGACTAAATATTATGAATAGAGAGTTTAATGATTTTTTTAATAACTTACAATAATTAGTAGGTTAGATTTATTTAAAAATAAGTAATAATCAGTCAACCCAAATAACCATGTTTAGTTTTTTGATTTAATTTAAAAGTTATTGCTTGTAGACGTTTTTTAAATCAAAATTATTTCTTATTTTATTTTGTAAACATTTCCTAAACAAAATTTTGATTCGATAATTAATCGAGCTATGGTGTTTAATTAGCGATACCTTCAAATATATTCTTTAAAGAAAAAAATTAAGTAAGCAACGTAAATTACCTATTTTCTAAAACGTGCTTAGTGTAATGATTCATTCTACAGTCCTTCTATAAGATAACCCCTGCTGAGACTACCTGCTGTTAGAATTGTAAATGATACCCTTAAGCCCGCTTCACAATGTGCAAACTTTTGTTTACAGAAATTGTGGTGTCCAAGTTTTAAATTTCATGAGTGTACATCTGTAAGAAAGGGTAGTCCTTAAAAATAAATAGAAAGGTTTTTTTAACTTAAAGAACATTGTAGAACGGACAGAAAATTTGAGGTAAGTAACAATTTGTCATGTTTCACATAGTTTGTGCATATGTCTATTATACAGATAGTTAATTTAAGTATGTACCTTAAATTAAATAGACGACTTTTAGGTAATTTTTAAGATAAAAGTTTATATAAATGTAGGTCCGTTTTCAATTCCTTTCTGAAATACAGGGTGTTAAATTTTTTTAAAAAATCAATATTTAATAATATTTCAGAAACGACTTGGAATATTTTTTTGAAATTTTGCATTTTGTACCAGTTAATAACAATGTGAACATTTTAAGCTATAATAACTGTTCAAGGTATGTAGCACATTCTATACTAGCCGCCGAATGTTCAGTGTCGAGCCCTCAGATTCAATTTTTTTTGTTAACAATCTTACAGTTGACACAACATTTTTTATCACTATCACAGTCATTATTTCATGATTCTCTGATGGAGCACAGGTAGCAAACCCTTTATTGATACATTCTTTAGCTCCATGGGAAAAAGAACAACATTTAAAAACAGCGCCTAATAGGAACATCCTCAAAAATACTGCATCTCTCCCATCCAATATTCAGCCTTCCATCACCATCACCTACTAAATGATTCAACATCAGATTCAATCACCACTGAATATGTACTCTTTAGCTTAGATACCTTCTTTGTTACAACCTCTTCCTCCTTAGCAAAAATGACCACATTCTGTTTGAGTAAACTCTCCTTAATTTCTACCTTATTCATCTCCTCCTTCAATCCAACTAACTCATTTTTAGCTTTCTACTTCCTGGTTTCTTTAACTCATACTGGTCTCCCAGATTAGTCTTTGCAGCTTGTTCGAATTTTTTCTTTATCATCTCTGATTTACATACAACAACAATACCTCCACTTCCTCGTACTTCTAATTCCACTTATTCCCTACTTGCAGTTCTTTTGGCTTCAGAAACCTTTTGCATTCATCCTTTGTTACATCACTGCTTTGATCTACTTTGGGCTGAATAATCACCACATTTCATTATCATTCGCTCTATTTCTCCTCTCTCTGCATAAGTAGGAGATGTTTTTATTACACGCTTAATTGTTCTTTTAAGTTTATAATTTCTGAATTTAGATCCTTTATCTAGATTCCATAGTATTCAAATTCTTACCAAGATCAATTGTTCCAATTTTATTTTAAGCTCTTTAATCTCTTGACAAAGTTCCTCCACAACGTTATTCATAAGTTTAGCCATTTTACATTGAGTAGGATCATTCAAGCCAACAACACACTTATCACAATACCATTTGGCACCTACAACATTCTTTAAAAACTTTTTATCTGCTAGTTTTAAACCAACACAATTAAGATCAAACCAAGAAAGGCAAGGGCCTTCACAACCAATATATTTTTTTTTGTCATTTATCCTAACCTTACAATGGTACAAAATCTTCCTCAACACAATCATTATTATTAGAAGCCATCCCCACCGGGGATTTCACTTATTTACCACAGATAATATAATGTTCTTTAAAAATTGCAAGATAAATATTAAAATAAACTTTTTAATTTATCACTTTCTTTCACGTGCTACTTAATCCGTCCCTGTTTACATTCATTATTTATTGCAGCTCTGTTAAAATATGCGGTATTCAATTACGAATTTAATCCTGTTATAA
This sequence comes from Abscondita cerata, assembly GCA_030710515.1. Taxonomy (NCBI): domain Eukaryota; kingdom Metazoa; phylum Arthropoda; class Insecta; order Coleoptera; family Lampyridae; genus Abscondita; species Abscondita cerata. Next base: position 237,030 of record JALBCR010000519.1, on the reverse strand, counting down.
TTACCTGACCACTTTACTATTTATTGATTCTGTTCCTAAGTCCTTTATACTTATTTCTGTACACTGCACTTTAATTTAATCACAATAACTTACGTTTAATCACCACCGACGACAAGAATCACCGCCGCATGAATGTTGGTAAGTACTCAAATTCTAAACTTTTTATCTTAAAATTACTCAAAAATCGTCTGTTTATTGGAATATTTTTTGTGAAACAATGATGACTATTTACAATACATGCAGTCGCCAAGTTACTACTTTCCAGAAATAAACAAAAACCGTGGTTAAATCATACGAATGATTAAACTTAAAAACACTTTATGAAAAAATTTATCCTTCCCAAAGGTCAAGATGATTTTATTGCCAATAAGATTTTTCTACCATCTCAAAAATAGAACACGTGAAGCTAAGCCACTTTTTGAAAATAATCAATATGTTCCCAAAATAAAAAACTATCTCATAAATACATTAGAAATTCCTTTGCGTCGTCAATAAGAATTACACGGGTAAAAAATGGCAAAGGAGAAATATCAAATGCTAACCTAGAAACTGCTCAGATATTTGCTGATTTCTTTAGATCAACTTTTCAGTACAGAATCTGTCGCGCAATTGTCAATTGTAAACGTTTCACTATTGAACTAATTACATTTACCAAAGAAAATTAAACCAGATGCAAGTATAGTTCTGGTCGTTTATTAGTGTTTATACTAAAACGCTGTGCGGATTCTCTAAGCCTACCGATAAGTAAAATCATGCAGAATTCGTTGAGTTTATCTAAATTACCAATTAACAATATTTAAAAAGGTAATAAGTTTACAAGGAAAATTACAGGCCGATTAGTCTTACACCAACTGAAGCCATAATAATGAAGAGTATTATAGTAGAGGAAGTAATTGTGTTTTTAACGAGTACAAATACAAATCCACAAAAACATAATGTCTTCCTGGACACGTAAATGACTGGACCAAATCAAATAATGTAGGTAAACATGTAGACGTTATTTACTTAGATTTTTCAAAGACTTTTGATAAACTTCCTTTCAAGAGACAGATTATTGTTAAAACTTAAAGATTATGGCATTACTGGTAGCTTTCTAAAGTGGATAACGGATGTAAGAAATGAGGCTTCCACGACTGGAGTCATTGTTAAAACAAAAACGTCTTCCGTGTCGAAATGGTAGTCGTAGTTGCCAATGTTTCCCCACCTACCGTAAAGGGCTTCATTAGAATAACAGATGTTTAAGCAAAACGCTCTTTTTTGGTATTAGATTCCACACGGTTCAAACTAGAAGACGGTTTTGTTTTTGAACAATGAGTCAGCCCTGTAGGCCTCAATTCTTACATGGATAATGGATTGTTAACAAATCGATTCCTCACGGTGAAAAGTTGAATCTTCTCTATCCAGCATAACAGAAGTTGCCAGTGCTGTCCCACAAAAGGTACAATTCTTGATCCATTATTATTTATTATATGCACCTCAGATTTACCACAGCTAAAGACTGTAAATGTTTACAATATGCAGATAATACCAAAATTTATAGTAATTTTACAATTGGTGCTTCATATTGGAAATAACAATTCTATTTTAAACTATTATATTAATGAGACCAAAATTAATGAAGTTCATAAACATAAGGACTTGGGTGTGATTATTAGTAGTGTAAAAACGAAATTAAACATATTTCAAATTCAAGTTTTAATTGAGTGTGACCATGGTTATCATTTTCAAAATGAATGTCAAAACTGTCTGATAAGTGACGAAAAATACCTACTTTGATTATGAAAAGTGTCACTTTATACGTCAAAATAAGTCAAGAAGTTTTCGAAACAGTAATCCTTGGTAGATTCAGTGCTACTGGTTATTATGCTATAAATAAAATTAATCCAGTTACCGTGCTGCTATCTGTCACGGTAAACCCTAATACAAGTATAAAAATTTGGCATGATTTAGGGATGAGTTAAATGAATGAGCGTAGGTACAATACTTAAGAAATACTATCTTCCTTATCACATTCACTATACCAGCGTTCGACAGAAAACCATGATGATCGATTAGACAATTATTAGCAGAGGGGAATCACTAACTGGATAATGTTTAAGTATAAGTTGATGCGTAAAGACGTGTTCTGATTACGTTCCGATTGTGTTTAATTTAATATTGTAGTTAGAAGTGCAGTGAATTTGAAAACAGTTAAAAATCAAATAAACTGATTAAATGTTTAAATGTGTATAATTTTTAATCATTTGCAACCCGCAAATTTGATTATTTAATGAACTGAAAGTTGAAATCGGACTTTTGCAGCTTGTGCATGATTGATAAGATTACTACAATGGTGAACATTTAGTAAATGCTGTATAAATCACACTTAAGAATAAAATAAATAAACAAGTAAAATAAGTTCTCTAAAGAAAACTAATTAATTACCTAGGAATAGACATAGAAATAAATCATATCAAGATGCCTATAATAAACCAATGTTTAGTTTGCAAACAAATTTTAAATATTGATAAAGAAATCAAGTGTGACAATTGTTTATTGCCCCTTCATGCAACATGTGGAGGCCTATCTCGTAATAAAGAAGTGCTAATTAAATCACCAAACAAACACTTGATTTTCCATTGTACAAATTGTGTTGATTCTACTAAGAGTAAGATTGACACACTTCTAGAAGTTATTGGTGCACTCAAGAAAGACATCGAGACCTTGCGACATACTAACTCTCAAATTGTAGACCGTGATGAAATAATCGAAACTGCTGTAGCTGAAGCAAAAGAAAGAACTCTGAGATCAAAAATATCCTACTTTTAACCTAGATGAAAGTGCATCTTCTAATACACAAGAAATGATGGAACATGATAATAAATTGCTGAAGAAAGTATTCTCTAATATATCCTTTGACACGAAGATTGAAGACTGCAAGTTCTTCCGTTTGGGTAAATCGCCTACTAATGGAAAATGTCGACCTCTTAAGATAATTCTACCAAATGAAACTACTGCTATCTCATTACTGCGTTCTGTGACTGGATTCAGAAGACTCAATTCAAACTTTACTATATCTGCCACTAGAGATAAGACCACAATCGAAAGAAATTATCTACAAAAGCTTCGCCACCAGTTAAAGGAAAGAAGTGAAGAAGGTGAAAAAATATTACAATAAGGTATGTTGGGGTATTCCAAAAATTGTTGATCAAAAAACTAACCAACGGGCAAACTACTCTTTTGTGTTACTATCAAAATGTAAATGGTTGTCGAAGTAAAATAAAAAACTTATCATCATCATTATTAATGCAGGATTTTGATTTTGTTATTCTCACTGAAACCAATTTAACATCATCTATATCTAATAACGAACTCGGTCTTTTCAATCATAATGTATATAGGAAAGATAGAGATTCGGCTACTAGTCACAAATTGAGTGGTGGGGTGTTTTAATTGCTGTCACTAAGCGCTTGTCGTCACGTCTTGTAATTTCTCAATCTAATTCGGTTGAGCAAGTATTCATTACAATTCAAAACAATCAAACGCGTCTTCTTGTCGGAGGTGTGTATATTCCACCAATGAGTACTAATGATAAATATCAAAATCACTGTTCAACGGTTGAACAAATATTAACGTCAAATCAACATTTTACTGATGTAATTATTGCCGGTGATTACAACCTTCCAGATACTTCCTGGTTAGACTCTCAAGAGCATTGCGTTCTATCAAACTTTCCCAATGCACGTATCATACAGGATTCTTTTTATCACTAAATCTTCTGCAAAAAAACTATATCTCTAATGGTGACGGTAAATTACTGGATCTTATCTTCTCATCATTTGATTTACTATATTTAGCCCGATCCATAGATCCTTTACTGCCTGAGGAATCAAATGGTTATCACCCAGCTCTATCATTTTCAATTGGCCAAACCAGTAAAGTGAACATGTTAAAGAATTACTATTCATTTTATGATTTCAAGAGATGTGATGTCATAAACTTTAAAAGTTATCTTGCTCAAAGTGATTGGTCAAGTATCTCTAGATCTACTACGGTAAACGAAGCGTATACAAAGTTTGTAAATATTTACAAGATGATGTTACACCAATAAGACTTATTAGAGAATCGAATTTTCCAAGATGGGTATCTTCTCGATTACGACAAGCTATCAATATGAAAAAGTATTACCATATTCTATACAAACAGTCCAAAAATCAAAATGATTACATTGAGTTCTCCAATATCCGTAGTCAATGCAATAGGTTATATCGATTCGATTACAATAACTATTTAAAATCCATTGAAAATTCTATTCCCATAATATTAAAAGTTTCTGGAACTATGTGAATACAATACAAAAACATAAAGATTACCCATCTGAAATGTCATACAATTTAAAACAGCCTATGATGCTAAGGGTATAGCTGATCTTTTGCTGACCATTTCTCAAGTGTTTTTGACTCCCCTGCTAATAATGTCCCAAATTACGATTTTGATTCTTCTCTGAATATCAATTCATTTCAAGTTAGCCAAGATGTTGTACTGCAGAAACTCCTGTCTCTTGATCAAAGGAAAGGGCCGGGATCTGACCAAATATCTCCAATTATATTGAAACATTGTGCTTCCATATTAACACCACATTTAACTAATCTCTTTAATTGGTCCCTTTCTTCTGGTATTTTTCCCGATGATTTAAAATTTAGTCTCATTACACCAATACATAAAAGTGGAGATAAGTCACTTATCTCAAACTATAGACCAATTGCAATTCAATCTTGCATTGCTAAACTCTTTGAAAGTTGTGTTCGTGATGTATTAACACCTTGTTTGAAAAACATAATCAGTAATGATCAACATGGCTTTATGAAATGTAGATCAACGGTCACAAACTTACTATCTTTTCAAGCTTCTCTGCTTGATTCCGTTCACGCAGGTTATCAAGTAGATGCAATATTTACCGATTTCAGTAAAGCTTTTGATAAAGTCAGTCACCATCATCTTATTGCTAAATTGAGAGCTTATGGATTAAATGGATCACTTCTAAATTGGTTTCATAGTTACCTCACGAATAGAAAACAGAGCGTAAAAATTAAATCTGCAGTCTCTAAATACATTCAAGTAAATTCAGGTGTTCCTCAAGGATCCCTCTTGGGTCCTTACTTATTCTTAATATACATTAATGATCTGGATTTACCGAGTCCCATTCAAAATTACTATTTGCTGATGACCTTAAATTTTTACCGTAATAAAACACCCAGTGACTGTGACCTTATACAAAAGGTATCAACTTTTGGAAAATTGGTGCAACCTAAATTGTATGTCATTAAATATTAATAAATGTGTGACAATCTCATTTCATAAATCACAAAATCCCCATCTACATAATTATACTATATCAAATCAGGTTTTAACAAGAAAAAAATACAATAAAAGATCTTGGTGTTATGCTGTCCTCAGATTTAACTTTTAATTACCACATAGACGCAGTTTGTAAAAAACTTCCCAACTAATTGGATTTGTCTACAGAATGACCAAAGAATTTAGAGATATTACATCAATCCGTGTTCTATACAATCAATTAATTCGTTCTCAGCTCGATTATTGTGCAATTGTCTGGTCACCACATTGTGTCGTTCATAGTGAAAGGTTAGAGAATCTTCAAAAAAATTATAAGAATCATTGGATTAAAACTTGGTTATGATTATGATAATATCCCTTACGCGAACATATGTGAAGTTTTAAATATTGCACCTTTATTACATAGAAGAAATATATTCAGTCTTAAATTTCTCCATCGCCTCATTAATAACCATATAGACTCGCCGTACTTACTGTCCAGAATTTGTTTCAACATTCCTCGCATTAACCAGAAAACCTATAAGCTTTTTAAGGTACCTTATGCCCGTACAAATTATATGTATTATAGTCCTTTGTATAATGCAATGCGTCTTGCAAATACTTATAAACTAGACGTAGACTTCTTCCAGTCCAAATTTTAATCTTATACAGAATTATTTAGAATCATTGGAAATTATTATGTTAATCTTTTTTATTATTAATTTTAGAAGTTAGTTATTCTTATAAAAGTTGTTTATGTTCTAAAATCTAAAATACATCATCAAATATCAATTTTTTGCAGTCGTATAGGATGTTTGCCAAAAATATGAATTTTACTCAAGAGTAAAGTACCTTTAAATTTTTACAATATCGGAAAAATGTTATCAAAAAAGTTGATCAGAAATAAAACTACGTTCAAATATGCAATTACATCCATTTACATTAAAAATTAAGTTTATTTTGTTTTTTTTATTAATATTTCTATTTTAAATGAACATTTATCTCTTGTGATTATTTATTATTATTTATGATAATTTGACTAAAATATTATAATATACTTTTACGATGCTGTGAGTTATTTTATTTCTAAGGGTGTTGACTTTTTATTTTTCAAAAATGTTCAATAAATATAATAATGTTATCAATGTAAATACTTGCAATTGCATATTTAAACGTAGTTTTTAATTCTGCTTAACTTTTTTAATAACATTTTCCAATATTGTTAAATTTAAAGGTACTATACTCTTCATAAAATTCATATTTTAGACAAACCTTGTATACGACTGAAAAAATTTTGATATTTGACTGTATTTTAGATTTTAGAACATGCACAACTTTTTATAAAAGAATAACTTTTTTCCTAAAATTAATAATAAAAAGTTTTTCATATGATTCCAACTTAGGGGGACATATTGTATACAGAAATATTTAGAATAATAGGAAATTGTTATGTTAATCTTATTACCTTAAGAATTGTTTAAGTTAGTTTATCTCCGATAGTATTGTTATTTAATTTCCTTTTTTAGTTATGTAATACATAATAATAATCACTTATACTATGTAAATTGAACTGCATGTAAAGGTAGCTTTTGCCCGTGTAAGCAAAATAAATAAATAAATAAATAAATAAATTCGTAATTAGGTCGATTAAATTAATTGAGTCGCGATCTAATTTGCGCAATATTCCATGAATTATTTCAAGTAAGTTTTAATTTCTGGATGATTCGGTGTTATTTCCCATATCGCGACCCAATTGATCTGGTTTTCTCCCTCGAGTAAATCTTTGAAATCTATCCTCATCAACCGGGGCGTGACATCTCAGGATTATTATGGATCTTTTAAGACATACTCATTGTGTATGGGGTCAAAGCTATCCGAATGGATTAAAATTAGCTTATTCAGTGACTTTTTTACCAACTAAAAATAGGTCGGAGTTGGAACGCGGATGCACTTGGATGAGAGAATCATGTCGTCCAATCTTGGTGGTAGCGAAATAGTATGTTCGAAGTTATATTTGATTGTTTACCGTTTGGATACGCATATAAAATTCTCAACACGGGTTGCAATAATTTACTTATTTTGAACCTGTGTTTTGTTATTTTTGAAATTAATGTATTTGAAGGTAGACACTAATGACTTTTCTAATACATTTTCTTTATTACTATGTAATTTGGTCTAAAAATTCACAAATACACAATAAATTAGTTAATAGGTTAATTATTTAATTTATTGTGTATTTTCATGATTAGTTACAAACTTTTACAAAACTTTTTGACTTAGACCTTAAGAAGCAAGGGCTCAGACGTGTACTATCTGACAATTATACCATATATTTTACAATATAATTAAATTCCTCGAGGGCCCTCGAGGCAAATAATCTAATTACGTAATTGATGATCGCCGATTGCGTACCCAGCGTACTATTCTAGTTTTGATCGGGTTAAAAAAAATCGAGATTTGACAATCAACGAAAGCAAAAAGGGGTTTGTTTGTACATTAGCAAAGCATAAAACTACCTTTCTAAGAACAGGAAACGATTGATTGACATATTGTAAAGATTTGTCATACTTTTTAAAAAGATAAGTTATAAAAATGCAGCCAAGCAGATATTCTTGAAATATCACTCACTTATTTGATTGTTTTATCGCTTGAATATGCATAAAAATTCTCTAACACTGGCCGGGTTCGAACCCGCTCGTAAATAAATAATCTTCGGAAATTGTATTGATTAATCTACTTGAATCTGGCATTTTTTTTTACAACAGAAAAACACCAAAGACTGCACCAAAAACTTTACTCGGAGACGTGTTTTCCAATAGCTTACGCTATCATCATCAGCTATACCGATTTTGGTGCAGTTATTTGGTATTTTTCTGTTGTTAATATACACGCTTCAGTTAGTGTTCCTTCCTTTGAGCTGGCATTTTTGATTGATTACATTAATTGTCTCTCGTCTAATTTGCGGATTTAATTAAATTGGTCACGATATAATTTCGCGAATCATCCCTCAGAATTAAAACTTTTGTATTTATTATAAACCAGTATTTGGTATTTAAAGAGGTTGTATTTGAAGACAGATGTTAAATTTTGTTTGTTACTACATATTGAATTAAATTCGCAAAATCGGGGAACGCTATAATCTATTCAGGGTGCATTTATTACTCTGAAACTCACGTGGTCAATTGTCATGCTCTTCATTGTTTTTTAAGAAGAAGTGAACAAATCTTGCAATTTAATTAAATCGAATAATTCCTTAAGACAGATGATCTAATTAGTAGTTGATCACCGGAATCACCTTTGATTTAAAAGCTGGTTTTTTAGGGTCTAAATTTGCTGGGTTGGCATAATTACTTAAAAACAAGACTTTAATTTAGCACTAATTGAAAGAAAACTGAGTTTCGTCATACGATATGGGGTGCTGTGATTTAACACCAAAACCTATAAAAAAGATTTATTAGAAGATTACAATATATTTATTAAATAATTAATTTGGCCGCGTTGGGGCATATTAGATAGAATCTGTAGCTTAAAAAAGTCATTGCAGAAATGTTTACTAAAATAAAAGATTAAGAATAAATTTACGTACTAACCGTTTTGACTCGGAATCAACGGATATTATTGGGCGAGTGGAAACGTCGTAGATAGAATCTGTGGGTTAAAAGTCATTGCAGAAATATTTACTGTAATAAAAAGATTCAGAATAAATTTAAGTACTAACCGTCTGACTTGGAACCACCAACCTTTCTAACATCTTCATACTACATCGGTTCAAAAAATTTAATTAAGTGGTGTATTATTAGATTGCCAAGGAAACTATCATAAAAATGTTTTAATTTTAGATCGAAAATATATTTTTTGTTATTACCATTAGTATTAATTACGTGGCTCATCCCAAACCGAGGCTGCAACTCAACCGTAACCCGCGGCGGCCCCAGCGGCCCAGCCCACCATCCCAAAGTAATGGTACCGAGTGAACTGCTACAGTTACAGGTGATGGACAGAACATACAATTTTCGAAAGTAAGTTGTATATGGCATCACATATAAAGTGTTTAACCAGAAATGCTATTACAAGCCACTTACGTTTTAAGTGTTGTGCATCTTTAAAATGTAGTTATTTCTCGAAATATCCGTTTTATACCTTTTTAGCACAAAATCCATCCCTTACACAAAATAATTAGAGAAGTATTTATTTTTTGCTAAAACAGTAATTTTCAAAAAAGTCAGTTAGTTGTCTTGGAAAGTGTACTTTAAGCGCATATAACAATAACTAAATGATTTGTTAAATCATTCTATTACATTATGGTTTTTTTGAAACGATACCCACAATCATTTATTATGTTTTTATTTTTGAAGGCGGGCCCGCTTTCTAATGTACATAAATGTACACTGCCATTTAAAAATCAACATTAGCAATTATATAACCATAGCTATCGTATCTAATATTTCAAAATTTTTGAATGTGTATTGTCTTCCTGTATTTACTCTCACACTGTAAATCTTTTCGCATCTGAGCAGCACGGATTTATTAGTGGTCGGTCTACCACAAACGAATTTATGCGAATTTACTTAATATATTTTATCTGCTCTCGATAGATGATTACAAGTAGATGTAAGTTTTACCGACCTGTCAAAAGCATTTGACGGGGTACATCACTGTGTATTATTAAAAAAACTTGAATAGTTTGGGATTTGTGAGCAATTGTTACTATTAATCAAATTGCTGATTGTTGGTAGGAATCAGTTTATTTCGTTTGAAGGATACCTTCTCAAAAATTTTGTCTCAATAGCGGAGTAACACAAAGATCTAACTTAGGTCCTTTGCTATTTTTAATGATGTCATAATGTCAAGATATTTTATCTATGCTGACGATCTATGTATTATTAATGTTATAAACTATATCAGCGATTGCTGATCTGCAAAATAGTGTTGACGGGTTAATTTCCTGGAGTTAGATATTAACAAACAAAAATGTAAAAAAATGACTTTCGGCTAGAAATGTAAAATTTATAAAATTTAATTACACCCTTGAAGGTCATTTTGAAGGTCATTTAGTTGATGAATGTGACACTTTTGTAATCTAGGAGTTATTTTGATAAGACTATGTCCTTTGCTCCGCATATCGAGACATCACTAATACTGTCATGAAAATGGTAGGTTTTATTTGGCAGGAATAATTATTATGGAAGGTTTTCCAAATATATTATTAAATAAAATATTGTTCTATACATTGGTTAGATCCAGGTGCTGTTGTGTTGATGCCGTACAAAAACACAATATACAGAAATTGTGGAAAACGTATTAAGAAAATTTTGCAAATTACTGTAGTTAAAAATGTACGGTTATTATCCACAGCAAAATACGATTTATAAAAAATTTTTTTAAGAGAAAACAACTTCAGTGAAAAAAATTTACTTTTTTAATATTGATTATATAGTTGTAAATAACAATCGGACAGTTTGTCTTTCCACAGAAAGATGAGTCAAACCAATGTTAACATTGTGTGAAAATCTTAAAGCTGTCCGATTAATAGTTTGTTGTCAATCCAACATTTTTATTAAGAAAATTGCCACTTTGAGGTCGCTGTACTTTTTTGTTAACAAATCTCAGATCGGTAAAATGCATAAAAATCTGTTTTAAGGCCACTGGGCGTAAATTTTTAACCAAGGAAAAATAATGTTTCTTCTTGCTCTGCAAACCAGACCTTCACAGCTTCTATTTCCTCCTTGTTGGAAGAAGATGTACGACCTTTTAAACTTTTTTTCAGTTGAGGAAAGAGGTGATAGTCGGACGAAGCCAAATCAGGTGAATAAGGGGGTGTTCTAGTAATTCAAACCCTAAATCACGAATTTTTTGCATGGCAACATGAGATTTGTGTGCAGGGCGTTGTCCTGCAAAAACAAAACACCTTTGGATAGCTTTCCGCGTCTTTTCTCTTTAATATTTTCCCGTAGAGTGGTCAGTAATGTCGAATAGTAATCTCAGTTATTGTTCTACCCTTATCCAAAAATCAATCATGATTATTCCATGGCAATTCCAAAAACTGAAGCAAGAACTTTTCCAGCAGATTTTTGGACACGAAACTTCTTAGGTCTTGGAGAACCAGAGTGTCGCTATTCCATCGATTGTTGCTTTGTTTCTGGATCGTAGAAATGTGCCCAAGTCTCATCCATAGTAACAATTCGGTTTAAGAAGTCTACATCGTTTTCAAATCGAGCACAGATCGAACGCGATGCTCCTACCCTTGCACGCTTTTGGTCAACATTCAAACATTTGGGGATCCATTTTGCAGCAATTTTTCTCGTGTCCAAATTGACGTGAACCATATGATGAACGCGTTCGTATGAAATATTCAGTGCTTCAGATATCCGTTTTAGCCCAATTCGACGGTCTGATAAAATCATGTCATGAACTGCATCGATATTTTCGGGGACTGACACAGAAACTGGCCTTCGATCGGTCATCATCTTCAATGGAAAATTTACCTCTTTTGAAGTTTGCATTCCAATTTTTGACAGTCGCATACGAAGGACATTGATCACCAAGGGTATTAAGCATATCTTCGTAAATCTGCTTACCTCTTAACCCTTTTAAATACAGGTACTTGATGATGGCTCGATACTCCAATTTTTCGATTTTACAATTTCGGTAGACATCTTTTTTCATTTAATGTATTGCGTGACTCTGGTTTACTTTTTTGACGTCAAACTTTACACTGACACTTCTAATAAGTTATTGTTCGTTGCTATGGTAACGCAATATTTTGTTTATGCAAGGAACTGGTCTAGGCTAACTAGATATCAATACATCCTCGTATATGTATATAATACTGCTGATAAAAATACTATTTTGAAACAGTGTTGTTAAATACAACTTACCACATGAATTTGTTAAAATTACCTTTTGATGGATATTTCCTGATGGATTATCAATTTCCCTAATTGGAGTCAAAGTTATATTAACTTCCTCTGTAATTGTTCAGAATAAAACTGATGAAAGATGATTTTATTATATTACCTGTTTCTGGCAAATTATTGTCTGGCCCAACGCCATTTACAGCAAATGACATTATATCTGGGGGACCGTGATAATAGAGTGTCACAGGAGCCCGATAAGGTCTACGCTTGCGTGGAAAAAAAATGGGGTCCACAACTCGTTAACGGGGGTCTATAAAATGTATTAGGTGACCCGACTTAACTTCTCCTATGAATAAGGGAGACAATAATATATATAGGCAGACAATATTATAAGAAACTTGACTTCTCCTATGAATATAGGAAGACAATATTATAAGAAGCTCAGCAATTGTTTTTGTAAGAACTTGCATATTCCATATTCAGAAAGAGCGTGTCAAGACTCGCCGATGCCGCGCCGCCCGCCCGCCTAGTTAAAGTCGTGTCTGAACTTGCATGAACTTGTTGGATTTTTCTTTAATATAAATACGAATGCGAATGATAAACATTACTCAGTTGTTTCCGGAATTTCAAAAAGAAAGTGTACCTATATAAGTGTTCACCAGTGACGGAAGTAGTTTTCAGACTTTTGAAAATTAAAGTGAATTGATATTATTGTTTCCAGTGTTGGAAAAGTAAGTACCTACCTATCTATTTGTTAGCAACTTGTATCTTAAAAGCCACTTCTATTATGTTTGTTAAATCATTTTAAGAATACTTAACAAACATTTTTTCATATTTACAGGTAAGTAATTGATACGAAACATGGCTGAATCTAAGAAGAAGTGTCGACAGTACAGTGTTGAATATTTGAAATTTGGTTTTCTTCCATCAAATACAGACAAGCGATTGCCCATGTGTCTTTTATGCAACAAAGTCTTGAGCAATGACTCTATGAAACCATCGAAGCTGGAAGATCATCTAAGAAGGTGTCATCCTGACAAATAGGTAAGGATTTGAAATATTTCAAACATTGAAGGAAAAGTATGAAAAGAGACCCACCGTGCATAGTATGTTCGCTTCAACGTCTGAAAGCAACGACGATGGCTTGCGGCATCTTACAATATCTCATTAGAGATAGCAAAATCTGAAAACCGTCATACCATTGAGAGAGAGGAGAGAGACACTTGAACAGGTGAATCAATTTTTAATGTTCTGAATGATTTTTGACGGAAAAATCAATTGCATTCACAAACATTATTTCGGTAGCAACAGATGGAGCTCCTGCCATGGTCGGGCGATATCGTGGGTTTATAAGTCATCTTAAAAGGATTATACCAGAGGTAATTGCAATTCTGTGTCATCCACCGACAACATCTAGTAGCGAAAAATTGAGTGATAGATTGCACCAAGCGCTTCAATTTGTGATTAATGCAGTTAACAAAATAAGAAGCAATGCATTAAATACGCGCTTATTTGCACAGTTGTGCGATGAAAATGATGAGGACTTCCAACGATTGCTGCTACATACCGAAGTACGCTGGTTGTCGAAAGGTGCATGTCTATCAAGATTCTAGTTTGCTTTTCGACTCTGTTTTAGAGTTTCTGAACACTAAAGATCCTGTTTAAAAAGAAAACCTCATGAATTTCAAAGCAGACATTGCGTATTTGACAGATTTGTTCAAAAAATTCAATGACCTCAACCTACAGTTACAAGGGGACAGCCTCAATTTGATAAATTAAAGGTTTTGATTTTGGTTTTCACACACTAATTAAAACATGTAAAAACCTAAAACGTTGAAAAAACATCTTCTCATAGAATCACTCAAAACCGTTTTATAGTTAATTGTGTTTGGCTTTAGCAGTGCGTAGCCACCCTTACTGATTGGATAATTATTTTAAAAGAAAATAAAGTCATTGAATATGTAACTAAGTTCAAAAAATTTTGAAAAGGAGGATTTATTGAATTCTTAGGACTAGTTTGCTAAAACCATTTTTGTTGTTTGCAATATGCTAGTAGAAATACGTTGTTTTATCATGACTTTCTGTTCCACTAACACTTGTTTCTATTAAAAATACATTGTTCTAATGGTATAAAAGCGTCCTATCATAGATAATTAATAAATTGAACAATTCATCCAAAGATTGGTTACTGACGATGTAACGGAAGATTTCAGGTTTTTTCAAATTCAAATCAATTGAGCGCAGTTGTACTTAACGATAGATAAGACATATTATAACGTAAGCAGGGATAATGTCACGACGTCATCCATTGTTGGTCGTTCAAGTATTATGAAACAAAATAATAAGTTTCCTTGGGGGTGCGTGGGTTTTACATTACGATTCGAAGTTCGGAAAATGTGTTACGTAATGTCAAAAATGTGAATTTTGTAAAATTATTTCAATTTCCACCAGATTTTAACATATGCATATTATTTTTTTCGCGAGCTGATAATTTCATTTTCTAAGATTTCATACGGTGGATGGCAGTAAGATTCTGGCAAGAAATACACATACAAATCACCGTGAAGAATGTGCGTAATAAGTAACACCAAGAATAATTAGAATTTACATAAGTGCATTTTGGCAATTCGCATATTTCTTGGATATTTTCGGAATAAAATGCATTTTCTGGACAATTTTATGTAAACATGCATATTTATATCAAGTTTAGTGTGTATTTCCCAGAAATTTGCAAGCATTGTTAAAAAAAAAACATTCTAGGAGATCAGTATACTTACTATAGTTTTTATTGTAATCGATTATTTTCATACACCTATAGTTTCTCAAAACAATGATTGTGCTAATAAAAGAATAAATGCAACAAACATTTTATTTCTTATGTTCCTTCTTTTCAAAGTTTAAAGAAATACAGTAAATATACAAAATTTAATTAAAAGAGAAAATTTCAAAAACATTTTTTAGCAATACAAAGATTTTAAATTCACTAATAGGATACACCTTACATACAGTAACATCGGATTAAACAGCAATTCACCTTATCTCTTAGAAATTCGTTGGTTTTACAAGTTATAGTTGGTTACAGGTGTACACTCATGAAATTTAAAACTTGGACACCACAATTTCTGTAAACAAAAGTTTGCACATTGTGAAGCGGGCTTAAGGGTATCATTTACAATTCTAACAGCAGGTAGTCTCAGCAGGGGTTATCTTATAGAAGGACTGTAGAATGAATCATTACACTAAGCACGTTTTAGAAAATAGGTAATTTACGTTGCTTACTTAATTTTTTCTTTAAAGAATATATTTGAAGGTATCGCTAATTAAACACCATAGCTCGATTAATTATCGAATCAAAATTTTGTTTAGGAAATGTTTACAAAATAAAATTAGAAATAATTTTGATTTAAAAACGTCTACAAGCAATAACTTTTAAATTAAATCAAAAAACTAAACATGGTTATTTGGGTTGACTGATTATTACTTATTTTTAAATAAATCTAACCTACTAATTATTGTAAGTTATTAAAAAAAATCATTAAACTCTCTGTTCATAATATTTAGTCCTTACAAAATGTATATTTTATGACGTTTCATTCTGAAAACAATCCGCGCTTTAAAATCATTTCTTAGCAATAACATACACGTTCTTGGTTTTAAGTTGTCATAAATTTGATATGATATAAATTTGTGTTTCTAATATTACATCACAAACTAATCTTTATTCGCCAAAAATTGTTGCTTAAGTTGTAAAGCTTCGTACACACCTGAACAACAAACCGAGCAACAAACATAACAACGAACCGAAAGTCAAACAGAACGACAAACGATCTTTTATGATTTCCACAATCCGAACAACAAACGGAACGTTTGTGCTGTTCCATAATTATTTTCAGTAGTTTTCAGTTCATATATATTTATTATTGAGAAGAGAAAATTGCGGAAAACAAGAAGATAGTGCCAACCAAATTTTTACGCACAAAGAAGAGTAAAAATTATAATTTACTTCGCTTTTTTTATTTTGGAAATTTTCCGCCCAAATGATGCTAATAGGGACATCATTTTTTTTGCATTCTTAAACACTGATTAATTTAAAACATTTTTCTTCTGTCAACTCCATAATATTACCTAAAACACAACAAACCCACAAAAGGGAGGACAAAAATAAATAATTTAATTCTCCCGCATAAGTTTGTTCGCCGTTTTGTTTAGATTCGTCCAAACCTGCAAACGCATTTGCGCGCATTTTCTTTGATGTCGGAGAAAAACCGACAAGTTGCGGGAACGCCGCAAACCGTTCGTGGAACAATCAGGACTTGCGAATCTGTTCTAAAATTCGTACGTAGCACCGTCAAATTAATGTTCCGATTGCCGTTCGGTTCGTTGTTTGTTCCTCGGTTTGTTGTTCAGGTGTGTACGAAGTTTTTTACAATAAGCATATTAATATGAACTATATCTTATGAAAGGAGAGTTATGTAACTATAATTAACGACTTAACGTTACGTTAGTAGATTCCATTTACTACTTTACACATATTTCTTGGAACATTCGATAATTAACTATCGGAATATGATGACCCTATACTAAAAAAAAAAAAAAAAAAAAAAAAAAAAAATTAAAAATAATATAAAAAAAAAAAAAAAAATTAAAAAAATAAAATATAATAAAATATAATATAAAAAAAAAAAAATAATATAATATATAATATTTAAATAAAATAAAAAAAAAAAAATTAAAAAAAATATAAATAATAAAAAAATAATATTTATATATTTTATATTATTATATATAATATTTTTATTAAAAAAAAATTTATTTAATTTAAATTATAATATTTAATTATAAATATATACGTTGACAATAAGAATTGCCTTAGTTTTTATTTTCACTTTTTATATTAACTACAGAAAAAAATGAAACGTCATAAAATATACATTTTGTAAGGACTAAATATTATGAATAGAAAGTTTAATGATTTTTTTAATAACTTACAATAATTAGTAGGTTAGATTTATTTAAAAATAAGTAATAATCAGTCAACCCAAATAACCATGTTTAGTTTTTTGATTTAATTTAAAAGTTATTGCTTGTAGACGTTTTTAAATCAAAATTATTTCTAATTTTATTTTGTAAACATTTCCTAAACAAAATTTTGATTCGATAATTAATCGAGCTATGGTGTTTAATTAGCGATACCTTCAAATATATTCTTTAAAGAAAAAAAATAAGTAAGCAACGTAAATTACCTATTTTCTAAAACGTGCTTAGTGTAATGATTCATTCTACAGTCCTTCTATAAGATAACCCCTGCTGAGACTACCTGCTGTTAGAATTGTAAATGATACCCTTAAGCCCGCTTCACAATGTGCAAACTTTTGTTTACAGAAATTGTGGTGTCCAAGTTTTAAATTTCATGAGTGTACATACATATACCTAAGTAAACATAAATAAAGAGTTATTTACCGATCTACTTTCATATTGCTAATTCATTTCCTCTTATCTTAAAATTAATTTTTATAAAATTAGATAAACACCACATGTTTGACTTTCAGTGAAGTTTTGTTCTATTGTTTCATTTTTTAGAAATAATCGTCATAGAATTTGAACCTGAAGCGAAAGCGCATTTTCCAACAAGTCTTATAGATTGATTTTTGCAGTTACGCATAAAACCAAAAAAACAACAAATTTCTAAGACATTAGGTGAATGCACCATCACCTGTTTTAATCCCAATGTTACTGTATGTAAACGTGTATCCAATTAGCATTGAATAAATGTAAATGGTATTAGTGAATTTAAAATATTTGTATTTCTAAAATATTTTTCAGAATTTTCTCCTTTAATTAGATTTTGAAGATTACTGTAATTGATTGCAAGGCGTATTTTTTCAAACTTTGAAAAGAAAGAACCCAGGAAAGAAATTGCATTTATTCTTTTATTAGCACAATCATCATTTTTGAGAAACAAATTTTTTAAG
The DNA here is from genome assembly GCA_030710515.1 of Abscondita cerata. Lineage (NCBI taxonomy): Eukaryota > Metazoa > Arthropoda > Insecta > Coleoptera > Lampyridae > Abscondita > Abscondita cerata. Next base: position 218,885 of record JALBCR010000519.1, on the reverse strand, counting down.
CGCAAGATGTATTTGAAAATAATCGCCTTTTGAAAACTACAGGTGTCCAGAAACTCTCCTGATAAACGAAGACCGGAGATTCCTCAGATAATTTTAAGACAATTTAACTCTCAATTCACCTAGTCCGAAAATGCTTCCTTTGAAGATGGCGCCTTATAAAATAGTTTTTTTAAATACCTCCAGAACGCTTCTACTTAGAAAAAGCAAAAACTGGTATGCTTGTTTAGCCTTCAGAGATGAATCGGTGTCCATTAATTGCGAATTTCTAGTTACCGGTCATAGGCGTCCGTTTTGGTAGGTCAACAGTTATTTTAACGTTTATAACTTTTTGTCTTTAACTTTTAAGCATTTGTGACACTCGATTATTAGAATTTTCAGGTATTCTAGTACTAAAAGGTACTCTTACTTTAAGTCAATGACGATACACCGTTTCCTAGAAAAATGGATTTGAAAATTTTTCGTTTTTCGTCATTAAAAGGTTTAAAAGTTTGAGTTAGATTTTTAAAAACGAAGTATTTATTACAATGGACCAAAAGTAACAAAAATCAAAGGTAGATAGTTACAAAAGATGCTCACGATGTAAGCGATGACCATTGGCCTCTAGTTAAAGACAAAAAAGTTATTCGTTAAAATAACCTTTGACCTACCCAAAACGGACGCCTCATGACCTGTACTAGAAATTCGCAATTGATGGAATCCGATTCATCTCTGAAGGCTAAACAAGCTATACCAGTTTTTGCTTTTCTAAGTAGAAGCGTTCTGGAGGTATTTAAAAACTATTTACAAAGGCGACGTTCTTAAAAGCTCTAGCTCCCATAGGAAGCATTTTTGGACTAGGTGAATTGGGTTAAATTGTCTTAAAATGTCTGAGGAATATCCGTCTTCGTTTGTCAGGAGAGTTTCTGGACACCCTGTATAGGTGTATGGGTATACAGGGTTATTCACGGTATACGACACGAGAATATTACAGCCAAACTATTTAATAAAATTGGGAAAATATATCTGGGATTGATAGAGACCTATAGGACAAATATTTTAAAAATTACTTTCGAAATATACAGGTGTCCTAAAATACTCAGAACTATCAAAGTTGTGTTTTCTTATGGAATGCCTGTAGATTAATACATTTCAGTTTCTACGTTTAAAATAAGAATGGATTTTATAGAGGTTTGCCTTACTTAAACCTAAACGTTGTTTTGGGATATTTTGTATTTTATGAAATAGTCGTCACAATTTTACCGATTCATATCTCTGCAACTAATACCTTTTCCAAACTAAATTTGCACTGGAGTCTATGAATTGACCAGAACTTGTAAAAAATTGACTATCATATATAGGATGTGTACAAAACAAGATTAATTAATGACATGTTTTGAACCGCAATAACTTGCTTATTTTAAATGGAACACTGTATCTTTATATCAACAACAAATGTAAAATGTAATTACCTATCAAACAATACTATAGTGTCCTATAGCTAAATGTTCAGGTTGTCATGAAAAATACAAATTTTCATAATAAAGACTGGATTTGTAAACAATTTTAATATTTATCAAGTAAGCTATACAACCCCTTGACAGGTGAATATTATGTATTCGTAAGAAGAGAAGATGTGCATTGTGTACATTTCATCAATTGTGTTAAACTTTGAGAGAAATAAATATGTATCGAGTTTACAAAGAATTTAATAAACGTACAAATTTACTTTACAATAATATCTCTTCTACTGAATTATCTGCTCGACGAATCAATTCCTAAGCTGTTTACAATATTGTAAAACATACTAGTGAAATACAAAAACATTGGCTTAAAATAAAGCGCCTATTTTTTCATGTCTGTCTCGAAATTAAACAGGTACTTCCAGATGTCGTAGAGACTTGAAATTTGGCATGCCGATGGGTCTTGCCTTAAAACCAACGGAAAAATTCGAAAACTGAAAATTTTCATACAGAGGCAGGGCCAGGGTCTTCGTCCGCCATAGGTTTAACATTATTCAGAGAATAATGGAATCAACCTACATGCACGCGGAATCTAGCATTATTAAATTCATGCATTAAAATTTGCCAGTCAATGGACGGGCTTCTTACAAATACATAATATTCACCAGTATAGCTTACTTGATAAATATTAAAATTGTTACAAATCAGTCTTCATTATGAAAATTTGCATTTTCATGACAACCTGAACATTTAGCTATAAGACACTATAGTATTGTTTGATAGGTAATTACATTTTACATTTGTTGTTGATATAAAATACAGGGTGTTCCATTTAAATTAAGCAAGTTATTGCGGTTCAAAACATGTCATTATTTAATCTTATTTTGTACACATCATGTATATGATAATGGATTTTTACAAGTTCTACATAAAATCTGATCAATTGATAGACTTCAGTGCGAATTTAGTTTAGAAAGAGAATAGTTGCTGAGATATGAATCGGTAAAATTGTGACGACTTTTCATAAATACAAAATATCTCAAAAACCTTTAGGTTTAAGTAAGGTAAACCTCTATAAATCCTTTCTTATTTTGTTCGTAGAAACTGAAAATGTAATAATATACAAACATTCCATAAGAAAACACAACTTTAATACGTTTTGTGTATTTCGAAAATAATTTTAAAATATTCCTCCTATAGGTCTCTATCTATCCCAGATATATTTTTCCAATTTTATTGAATAGTTTGGCTGTAATATTCCGTGTCGTATACCGTGAATAACCCTATACTACACCTAGAATGTTTTTTTAACAATGCTTGCAAATTTCTTCGAAATACATTAAATTGATATAAATCTACACTATTCTAATAGTGTCTAAAATTATAGGAGTAGTTTTGTATAGTTTTGAGTACCTACACCTATTCAAATGTTAACAAAATCATTTGTTTTTAATGTAAGTAGTCAAAAGCTAATTACAAAGTAACAAGTAAAAAGATAACTAAAACGGTTGTACTTTTGTGTTACATTGTTGGAATCTATTTTGGAAAACTATAAGAGTTATTTAAATACTACTTTTTTTACTATAGGGTTAACATTGTAATGTCGTTTATTGGATACCAATTCAGATTTCAACCTCATCGGTTGTTTTATGTACATTATCAAAAACGATTCTACATAATAAACTAAAAGTTAACCAGTTCAGTTTACAATAAACTGATTTTTTAAGTTAGTATTTTTCTAACTGCAAGGTGTACGTGAAGGAGATATGAATCAGGTAACCACATTGGTTGATTAATAGCTTAATTATAAAACAACTGGTATAAGTCACATTTTGCAATTACAACTCGGTTAGTCGATTACATTTTAGACTAACAAAGTTAACTATTGTTGTTGGGAGGTTTTCATTCACTGTTATATTATCTCCATGTAAAGTAATGTTTCTTGAAATTAGTATTTACTTTTTCCCAAATTTCTTGTGTAAAGTAAGTGTTTATCATCTTTTCACCGTTGACTACGGTTTCTTTGTTATTAAACGTACCTATAAATCGCAATTTATTTTTAAATTTTTTTTTTTCAATCCCATCGTCTCTCAAAAATTGATGGCCGTAGGGGAGATTAGCTGCTCCATTTTATGATATTTTTTTGCTTTACCTGTTTTCTAAACTAGTGTGCATCAAAGATAAACAAAAATAACACCGAAAAAAATAGGTAAGGTGATAAGATTATCAATTAGCCAATTAATTTAATCGATCAAAAAAATGTCAAATTCAAGTATATTAAAACAATAGACAACTCATGCACGAGCGGGTTCGAACCCAGCGATTGTTCGAGAATTTTATGCGTAGGTATCAAAACGGTAAACAATGAAATAAGTAGTGGCGGCTTGTCCATATGGTCATTTGGTCAATGACCTCCCAAAAATTTTGACAATATATAAAAATATTCATTATTACGTGTTTTATTAAAATAGGTAATTAAGTCGCAAGTACAATAACTTAAAATTTATCGGCCGTCGTTCGTAATTCATCCTCTTCAACCTTGGGCTGGCGGTGCGAATTGTCCTCATTGAATTAGATCTACCCGGAAAAACTCGAAAACGTGCAGCGCCCGAATAAACGCGAACGTCCGAAACAATAATCAACTTTGGGTCATGAGCCGGATCCCGCAGTTTACGTTGACTTCGTATAGGGTGTACAACTACGCTCGATTTTTTGATTCGATTTTCGCGTGTTTTAAATCAATTTAAGAATTTATATTGATATGTTTTACTGTTGTTGTGTTGTTTTGTAAAATACTATTTTTGATTCGCGTGTGCATGCGCTATAATAGAAAATGTCGGTAGTGCAGAAAATTAAACAACTAAAAAGTGCTAACAAACTTAATTTTACAAAATTAGTTGAGTTCAAGGCAAATGGTCGTCCTTTGCCAGAACTAAGTTTACGACAAACTAGCAAAGACAAAAATAAAGATGTTCATCGAAACTTTCGCAAGGTAATGTACGATTTAGCTAACTGGATATGTGGTTGTGAAGTATCAAATGTATTTTACTGTTTTGTTTGTTTATTATTTTCTAAAGACTCGTCAGACTCGCTATAGTGCAAATCCGGTGTAAGAGATTTAAAACATTTAAAAGAGGAAATAAAAAACATGCTTCGTCTGCAGAACACATGAAATGCTCGGTAAATTTTGCAACCGTAGGAAATGTTGATATTCGTACACAGCTAGACAATGCTTACAAAAAATCCCTTAGAGATTTTAATGAGAATGTTTCGAAAAATCGCTATATTTTGAACAAAATTGTAGATTGTATAAAATTTTGCGGTGCATTTGAGTTATTTATATTTTTTAAGTATGTCTATTTTTAAATTAATTTTTGACCTCCCAGTATGATTGACCACGAGCCGCCACTGGAAATAAGTGAAATCAGAACTCTATCTTACAAGAAAATCTGCTTCGTCAAACACTCTTTGATTCAGCGATATTGTACTTCATCGCATTTTCTTGATTTCACATTTCAATGATACCAAATTTGTCCAAATCCATTAAGCCGTTTCAAAGTTACAGGCATTCATTTAAAACAACATTCAAATACCCCCACCACTTTATTTCGAAATATAGAGAAAAAATTGGTTTGACTTTAAGTTAACACTAAAACGCAAATATCTTTTGTTACATTCATTGGGGAAAATCGCGAGAAACGTAACTTTATATAATTCAAGGTGGCGGAAACGCCCACTGGCGGCATTATACCTTGCCCACTCTACTTATCAAACTTTTTACCGTAACTCTCTACGATCATTAGTTTCTGAGATACAGCCGCTTACCTCGCTTATTTGCCCACCCGGTACAAACAAACCATTGTTTGTTTTCTTTGAAAACTTGTCAAAACTCAATTTTTTGTACTCGACCAAAACTAGAATAAGCAATTACTTACTTTTAATTTCCGATTAGTTTTTATTCTTAATTCAAGGTTAATTCACTAATCAACTACTAATTAGATCATCTGTCTCGAGGAGTTTATTCCCTAAATTAGAACGCAACATTAGTTCACTTGTTTTTCAAATCAAAATCGAATCAAATTAAATTTATTTGTTATTTTTAAAATAACGAATTGATTAGGTCCGTTTACATAATTATTACAACTAAAACAAAAATTAATAAAATAAACATTAAGACATCAAAAGTTCACTACCTTCTCCCTTTCAAATTTTAATAACTTATTATGTCTTTAACAATTTTCTTTTCTTTGCTCTATGTTTTCCTAATATTCCCCACACATTCTCTCCTCATTCGTTTTGTAATACTTGTTCACATTTTCCTCTTTTCCTAACCTAAACCAAGGTACCATCTTTCTCTCCTATATGTTTTTTCCCACTTACTATCAAGTACTTCTGTTCACTATTAAATCTTTATTGTTATATTTTCCTTGTGTAATTCTAGCTCTTCTTTTCTGCATCTAGTTATCTTTGTCTTTTATTTTTCTTCCATTTTTCTTTTTCACTACTTAGTCTTCTTATTTCCTCTCTTGCGTACCCTTCTCTTTGATACAACGCTTTTCTATGTTTTCCTTTATTTTACATTCTGCTCCTCTATCTCTTTTCAACATTTGTAGAGTAATTCGTTCTCTTTCTTGTCTTTGATCCTCTCCTCCGGTCTCAATGCTCTTCTTCCTGTTTGAATCCTTATCTTTTCCAATTTTACCTCTTTTTTGTAATAGATATCCTGAGTTTCTCTATTCAGTGCTAACGTCCATTTCAGTATTTTTGCTGCATCTCCTCCAATTGTTCCCATCCCCCACTTTCGCCCAGTACATCATTACACTTTTCACTAGTTTTTATTAAGTATGCCTTTCTCAAATATTCTTTTCCAATATTCTGTTTTTCGTTGTGTTGTAGCTCATATATGTGATGTGATCTCTATCTTTGTTATCATATCTTACAATCTATCCCAGATACCTAAATTTATCCACCTTCTCTATCTCTTCATCTCGCCACCACCATTTCATTTCTTTCCCTCTTCACTTTTTTCTTTTTGAACTGTATAATTTTTTGTTCCAATCTTTATTCCTCCTACATTGTGCTTCTGTAGTTCCTCCTTTTCCATATCCCTTATATTGTATATTAAAAACAATGTTTGGCTTAAAGATCATCCATACTTGAATATTAGTAGTCTCCTTAACTTTATTGATTAAATAACTCCAGTATGGGTATTCTTGAAGGTAATGAACGGATGCTCAAGAGAAACTCGTTAATTCATTCTACCAACGTTTTGACCATCAGGTAACCATTATCAAGGTATTAGAATTAACTCTTCAGTAACTAATTATTCTGATACCTTGATAAAGGCCACCTGGATACTCAAAACGTTGGTGGAATGAATTAACAAGTTTCTCTTCAGCATCCGTTTCTTTACTCCTCAAGAAGGCCTACTACGAAGAGTTAATAATAATAATAATTAATAATAACTTCGATATACATACAATAATTTTCTTAATAAAATAAAATTACGGCAATCGAATTTTTTGGCGTAAATCATTATAAAAATCTTACTGTTTTCTTTTTATTTAAACACTTACCTTAGCACGTAAATTTGTTGTTATTTATTTACTTATCTAATAAAATATGTTGCTATATTGTGTCCAAATTGTGCGAGAAAAGATAAGCATTCATTTTGAATTGAACATAGAAACCGCCTATGTGAACTTTTGTGAGGGATACACGGTATATTGTTTATTGCGCCCCTTAGTTTCGTGAATCTGATTGCCACTCATCTTCTGTTCTTCTAATTCTTTTTCCAATCTTGCTCTTAAAATTTCAGCGTATATTTTATACCCCCGTTTAATACACTTACTCCTCTATAATTCTTTAACTTGCTTTTATTCCTACCTTATACAGTGTGTCTTTGGCAAGATGCAACATAGGATTTTTACTATAGAAAAAATTTGATTTGATCTACTATTGCTATGAAAATTTCGGATTGTTGTATACCCTATACGTTACAGTATTTTGTTGAAGTTAAAAAGAGAGAGCAAGTGTAGAATGTCTAATCTTCCTTCAAATGTAAATCTTATTCTTCAAGTTTGTAAAAAAATAAGTATTTAGTATTTTGTGATTTTACGAAAATTCTAATCAATGTTCAGTTGCTTTCATATTTTATAATAGCTAATGAAGTAAACATAATCAAATATACTTGCATAAAACCTGTTCTTATTGAATTTGAGGTTAAATGAGTCGTTTGTTTTCTTGTATTGTAGACCTGTGTTCAAACTATTAGACATAGTACTTGCATCTTAAAAGAATATGGAGGTATTCTAAAGCTAAAAGTTTATTTTAAGTCGATAAAGTTAGTATTATAGGTAAGACAGATATTTCGATTAGTGTGGATCGAGTAGTTTGTCTCTACGACAGGTCTCTACAGAAAAACAGCAGTTGGTGTTCTAAGGACTTTATTCGGAATCAGCGAAGTAAAGTATAACCCACAATTTAGATGTTATAGATTTTTAGCTTCTTGATCGTAAACAATTATTTGAAATCTACGGGGATAATGAAGATTTTAATTTTATGAATAATGAGAGCTAAAAGGTGTTTTAAATTATTTAATTTGGTACGTTTGAATGGTTTAGACAATGTTGTGTTTGAAATAATAACACTATTCTGGACTTCCATTGTCTATATTTTATTTTTTAATAGAATAAACACAACGTTTCAATTGCTATTGAATCTGCAATCGTCTTCAGGTGAATACTAACAAACTTAAAGACTACTGTAACTTATATACTAATACAAAGTTAGTGAAACGATCAAGTGTACAAAGTTAATGAACCGGAACGTCACCGTAGACTAAGAACCAACCAATACTCAGAAAGTACCGAAGAGAACCATTCTCAACATTTCCTCACATCCACTATCAATCACGGAGACTTCACTTTTGCAAAAAAGGGCTTAATTTTGCTGTTACTTGCAAAGAAGTTCCTATTGGACATCATGAGTGCTGTGGAGACCGCAAAGTTAGAACCGGTACAAGCAGAGGAGTTCAAGTGGAAAGTCCGGAGTGTATTGTAGAAGAAAAAGAAAAGAACAAAGCAACATGACAAAACGGAGATATAGGTCCTTAAAGAACTACAGAAGAATAAATCCATCAAGTTCTTACTTCCAATTATACGACCACTTCAAGATGGCAGCCCATGGTTTGTCAAGAATTCCAGACATTTCGTAGAGATTCTTGGGTCTATAGAACTACAAAAACGAGATCGTTTTGTCAGCTTCGATGTAGAAAGCCTTTACACTAATGTTCCGGTTGAAGAATCTTTAGAAATTATTCAGAAAGAAGTTACTAGAGGACGAGGAATTACATAATAGAACTTTGCTACCGGTTGAGAGGATAATGGAACTTCTACAATGCTGCCTCAGGAACTCATATTTCCAATTAAAGGGCAAATTCTTTGCACAAGACGACGGTCTTCCTATGGGTTCGTCTCTCTCACCGGTAATCGACAACATCTACATGAACTGGTTCGAGGTCAAGCACTGGAAAAAGTGAGATTTAAACCAAAATGATGGCTCAAATACCACCTGAATAACATTAAGCCATCCATCAAATTCACCATGGAAAAAGAAAGGGAATACTCACTAGTATATAATAGTCAACCCAGCGTAGAGATTAACAATGTGTGAAACCCTTAATTGGACGCCTGATTAATCTTGGTCTAAGGTAACACCTCCCTTGATTAACTTTGTACGCTTGATCGCTTCACTAACTTTGTATTAGTATATAAGTTACAGTAGTCTTTAAGTTTGTTAGTATTCACCTGAAGACGATTGCAGATTCAATAGCAATTGAAACGTTGTGTTTATTCTATTAAAAAATAAAATATAGACAATGGAAGTCCAGAATAGTGTTATTATTTCATTTAATTTGGTATTTCTATTTGACTTTCTATTTCAGGTTCGATTAGAATCCAGAAGTCAATAAACAAGATTGTTATTTTAAAACCAAGAACAATTGTAGAAATCTTATAATTTAAAATACGGTTTTTATTAAAAGTGATCGTCGTTTAATTTTTAATTGTATCGTATTAAAATTTTTCTATAAATGTATCAGTGGTCCTGAATAGGACCGATTTGTTTAATGGATATACAGAAGTGAAAGCTATAGGTATTACATGTAAAGTGTTTATTGGCTTATAGCAACTGTTCAAAATGCTATCCACTAACTGCTAAACAGACCCCAATCAGTCATAAAAGTTTTGTTGCAGATTTGCAATCATATTTGCTGGTATATTAAAGCAAACTTCCACAATTTTGTTGTCGTGAGGTCTGTCGGTGTAAACCTTCAAAAATATGTAAGGACATAAAAAGAAGTTGTTGGGGACAAGCCTGGTGATCTTGGTAGGCAAGTAACTTCCCCACCTCTTCAATCCAGGTTCGAGCAAGTGCTTCATTTAAAGATGTTTGATTTAATTTGCATTATGTGCTGGACACCCATCATGCTGATTTCACAAACTAGATTAAGATTGAACGAACATTCATCGGTGAAGCAAATATTAACAAAATTTATATTATTATTGCATATCTCCATTAATGTTTCACAAAATTCTTGACTTTTGTCATCATGGGTTTATGCTTTTAAAATTTTATGAACTCGACACCTATTTACACCACAGTCAAAACTTAGTTGTCGAATGCTAATATTATGGTTGAGTTGCACAGCAGCGAGTACATCTATTTCTTCATCGTTGGCATTGTCCATGTTCTGGTTTTGTTGAACCTGCTTCGGATACTTGTGTACACTGCCAGTTACTTCAAATAGTCACTACTCTCATCAGTGTACTGTTATTTGGAATTCGCCGATACGGAAAAGTGCAGCAAACAGCAGATGTGTTTCTATAGCATTGCTACTTAACCATTTGAATTTTCTCAGGAGTTGTATACACACTCATTTTCAAAAATTAAATTAGCAGATATTACAATAAGGAACACGCAATAACAATTAACTGTAACGTATACGTCAATACGAAAATTTTATAGCATTAGTGGATCAATTTAATTTTTTTCTATTGTGAAATTCCTATGTTGCGCCTTGCCAGAGACACACGGTATATTGAGCGTATTATCGCTTCTTTCCATCTTTTTCCCTAAAACCTCTCCAGCTCATATTTTTTTTTTGACTTTATTATTTTGCCTTTCCTTTTCATTTTTTTTTTACAGCATTTCTATCTCTTTCTAGTTCTCCTCGTTCTCTTAATTTTGTGTTATCCTTTGTATCTTCTCCATCTTTTTCCTCCATCATATTTGGATCTTCTTTTATCTACAAATCCCATGTTTGCCTCTTGTCTTAGTATATCTTCCATTTCTCAAGCAGTCTTTGATACACGACTTTTCTTCTTTCGACATTCTTTCTTATGGTTCAACCTGCTTTTTCATATACCTCAACATCTACCCTTCCCTTCTTCTCTTCTTATTTTCCTTTCTTTGCTTTCTCTACACTCCACCATTCCAGCTCCTCCTGGGTGACTTGCAGTCGCGATTGTAAAAATAAATAAAACATCCGGCACTTGTGTTAAGGATTCTTATCATCGTTTTACACTATTAAGAGATTATTTATGATTTACTATTCTTATAATCCTGATAAATGCATACAGTTATTACACGTTATAATTTATATCAACTCGCATTCAGTGAGTGACAACTTAGAACTGAATAAATAAAAATTACATGAATAACCTTTTATAGAAGCTAAATAGTCTCGAACGTTCAGTAATATTAAAAAGTTCTAGAACCGGAATTATTCTAGTAACTCCAGTGGCGTAACTCTATTCCAGTATGACCATCCTATTAAAGATTTGGGGTTTATGTTTAATCAATCTGTTTTTTTGGTAATTTTGCCTGTAACCTTTTAGCTTGGACACCCTGTATTTTCTAAGATACAACTATTAATTATATAAATTATGTATTTTAATAGAAAGGAACAGGATTATTTTATGATGACAATATTAATTCTATCGATTCTATGAGATGTAAATTTAATTTCACCCGCAATTTCAACCAGTGTCAATATTGTTATGTGATTATTATAATAGTTAATTAGAAAGCAAAGTTTTGATTCTAGTTGAATAGGGTTGTTGGGAAAATTAACACATTCAAATTAATTATGATTTAATAATAAAACAGGGAAATATAAGTAATTTTAATTATTGAAAATAACCAAAAAATATCAGTATTGTTTGACATTTCTCTAACAAATAGAACGTTGGAATGTTTCCATAACCACCAAAAACTCAGTTAAAATAAAGTTTGTTATACTAATTGCAATATTTGTACCATTGTATATCGAGAGTCAGAAAAATTTACTCATTAAAATTTGATTTTTAAAACGTTCAGCGATTTTTCTTATCAGTTTATTAAGAACAATATTAACCCAATTATTAATGTGCACATAGTTATTGCTAGTTATGTGCTATAATTAATTGTTTCATTAAAAACTCATGGAAACATTTGTGTTGCATTATTTTGCAGTCGCTTTTCCAATAAAACGCTTTAATTACTTTTAACCCAACGTTATTGTTTTTGAAACCATATGCGATCCGGTCGACTCGGTAAATGCGTCTCTAGATGTTTACGAAAATTTAATCCATTATTCGATCAGTAAACCGATTTCACTAAATTGTAATCATATATTCGATTATAATATAAATTGCTGTTTAAGGGTAACCGAAGTATTTACAATGTTTGGGAAAATGTCATTTTTCTTTAACGGAAATTTCCTTAACCTATATTAGCGGAAATTTTATTTTTGGGTTTAAGGGGTCCAGGAATAACATGAACTAATGCGGAATACAATTAAAATAATAATAATAACAAACTTAAGTAAACATTTTTACCTTACGAACTCTTCTTTTAATAATTAAGTAACTGAACTCAATAAGTACTTACAACTTTTAAAAATTTAAATATTCCGTTATTAACGTTTTTAAAACAATTTATATATTTTGTATTTACGCCAACGATAGCAGACTTAATTCTACATTTTATATGAAAATTCCGACACGATTTTGATATAAAAAGCGGAAAGTGCTTATAAAGGTAAACAACGTCGCCTATATATAATTTGTCTGCATTAGAAACGTATAGCTGCTTAGAAAATTACGTTCGCTATTAAACAAAACTTTATTATTTAAATTTTCACTTAATCGTAATCGCAATTAAATTAGAATTCAATTCAAAATTTTTGTTATAAACCCCAAACAACTTATCATTTCATCTCTTGTGCTAAAAAAATAACTCGATGTAAATTCTAGCTAATTGGAAAACTTTAACGATTTTATCTGTTTTCAATTTCCTTTAAGCAGAACCATTTTTGAAAGTCTTCAGCTTTTCGACATTTTTTAATTTATACACGGATAATAATAGTTTGAAAAATCGTGAACTCGAGAGAGTTAATTTTGAAAAATTTAATACAACGCACATAATTGAGAAATTATACGTGACACATTTCCTGTCACATTCTGATAAATTTTTTATCGAGCGTAGGTACTAATATTAATAACGTCCGATTTGTCTAATTTAAAAGCAAATTTAGAAGCAGCAAAAATAACCGTTTCGAATAAAAACCCCGGTATTGTTAATAATAAGAACTGTAATTTTGTATTTGTCAATATCAAAATTGTAATCAATCAAATCATTCAATTAATTATTACCGATTCTTCTAGCCAGGAAACGAACATAAAATGTTGAAGGAAATAAAACTAAAAGCTTAATTGTGTGTAGAAAAATTAGCCAATGAAAGCTTTAAGTTATTCAAAATACATTGATAATGAAAAACTTGCCCAAGTTATTAAAATGTTTAATTCCAAATTGGGGAAATACCAAAAAAAGTAGTAATGGATTTTCTTTGACCTTTACTAAAATTAATTTCCTGTAATTTCTAAAGGTGCTGTAGATTTTTTAAATTCAAAATAATGAGTTTGAGCGATTCTTGTGCATCAGATAAAATAGATTTCGTGTTTTCCGTTTGCGTAATATCTTTTGTATACGTGGTGGTTATTTAAAACAATTTAGAAGCTTACGCGAATTGATATTGCTGTTAATAGTTGATATAAGATAAGGTGATGATAATGCGCGTCAACAAAGGGCGGGACAGCGCAAAGACTCGTAGGCGCAGAAGACCCCTACATATAAAAAGATGTCTTCTGGTTTACCCTGTACACTATAGGTGAAGTTGTAAGTTAAGTGTCTTCGTGCTTAAAGTTATTCCTATATACAGAAAACTTCATCAGCTTTGAAGTAAGTGGCAAAAAATAATTTCTAGTTTTTTTAATTAATTTTGGACTTCGCATTAAATTAATATGGATTAATCTTTCCAGAAATTTTTAAACGCGTACCGTTTATAAATGCAGGATACTACCCCTTTCATTTGTAAAAAACCCCACGAAAGGGTTAACAAAACATTCGTTTGTTTTATGCAAGTACACCAGTTTTACGGGTTCACACGGGACCCTTAAATTGCCATTTTATTTATTACCTAGTTTTCCGAGCGCATCTTTTAACGGTTGCTTGATGTAAATCTAATTAACGTGTTTCTCAATATGTGGATTAAAATAGTCGGTGTTGCGATGATTCCACCGTAACAATTGCATTTTTTAATTAGTGTATTTCTATGGGGGTTTCGATAACCGCAGTTTGAATTTATTTTAGTTTAGTTTAGAGTGACTCTATGTTTTCAAATGGAATGAGTTCTCTAAATACTAAACCGATTTACCGCGTTATTGTATTATCCAAACGAATGTTATTAACAACCGCAATTGTCGATTAAAACTTCGTTATTTAATCTCGTGTTATATGTGTTTCGCACGCGTTCCATGTTTATATTTGGGTTTTTTGCTGTACCTGTTCGAGCACACAATTTCGGGTCTTTCTAAAACGTAGTCAATAATTTTTTTTCCAGAATGCATCAATACAATATTTTAGCAGTTTCGGTGGGTATCTTGGTTGCGCTCTTAACATCTTCCGTGGCAATTAATCTTGAAACATCAAACGTATGTCCTTCCGACGTGTCTCCCAAAATGCGTCAGCTCTGCTTACTGGCATCTTGGAACAGTATCTTGCGGAAAATCCGTCTCACTCGAGCGGTACGTAATTAAATGATCCGTTAAGAAATTGTACCAACAAGTTTGTCAACAGATGAACCATTGGACACGCAACTATATGACCGTGGATCGAAGCGACAAGACGTCGATCATGTATTTTTACGTTTTGGACGACGACTTGGACTAAAATAGAAAACCACCCCAATCGTCAACAAGTTCGTTTACAAATAATTCGCACTTGCATTGGTTGCTTTCACAAACAAATAATTTTTTTAATATCCGATTAAACTTTTGTTAATGTATATCTCAATTATTTTTAATGTGTTCTCCATACTAATAATGTGTAAGTCTTGAATATGATTATATATTTATAAATATTAATGTATTTATTACTTACCCTAAAGTTTACATTGGGTGTTTGTTTGAATATGCGTAATTCGCATCTATGTAATCATAAAGAGCTTACTAAGGAATAACAAGAATAATAGAGCAATGAATAACAATATTTTTATTAATAATAACCCTGACGTGTAGCGAAAATCTATAAATATTTTTTACAGAAGGTATTAAACGAGTCGATTTTGACTAAATTATTAACGAGAATTTTGCTAGATCACAGCATGTTGTCAAATTTTTTAATTCGCACCAAGGACGATCATATTAGAGGATTATTGCTTTAACGTAATCATTCTTCGTTGTAGTACGAAACAAATACGACGTCTCCACCAACGTTGATAAGGCATTGTCCCTGAAAACAAGATGATAATTTACAATAAATATTTTAAATTAATTACGTGCTACGTCACAAACAGATACTGCAAACCCTTATTATTAACAACACGTATTAGTAAATTACATAAAAATAGGGTAATATTTGCGCAATTAATTAAACCCGTTGAGAAATTTGACAAATAATTTATTTGCTTTAACTAATAAGCTAAACACAAAATTCTAACTACAGATTAAGTTTCAACGAATAGGATGGACGTGAGGAGGAGAAGTAAATTAAGGTGTCGCAAAAATATATCAAATTGCATAAATAACTAAGAAAAATAATATAAATGATTAAGAAAAAGAAGCGAATACGTAATTTAAATAACTTCCTTCGCAATATCTTATTTTCAATTCTAATCCATATCCGACGTACCTAATAAATAATGGACGTTATTTAAATCCAATGTTAAAATAAATAAAAAAACGTGAAATCAAAAACAAATGAAAAATAATATTTAATACAGTTCATAAAAAACAAACATGGTTTATATTTTAAAATCTTTCTAGAATTTAAAACGTGGTTTCAAATGAAGATTTTTGAGATAGAAATACACTACGATATCGAAACTAGATAGAGAAGTGACTCGATTGCAAGCACCCTAAACATACACTGATAAAAATTCTAAAATCGTTTTTTTTTTCGGAGAATTATCTACCACATAGGCCTTAGCTTAGAACAATGCAAGAGAAATAAGTGTTATCTATGCTTGTATTGTGTAGGTCCTATAAACAGCTTTTAGCAAATGATTAAGATTATTTAATATACTATATATAAAATGATCGATATAATAATAAAAATATAGCAGATAGTAAAATACAATCCCTGTTTTTCTTCTTTACCTCAATACGTTTATACCATTTTATACGCTTTACATTCTTATCAGACATACCCTTTTTATCACAAGGCTTCTAAAGACACCATTACCTCGCACACGTGGAACAAAAAAAGATAATTTCTATTCCTGAAAACTTTTATTTAACACACCAGAATATCCACAAAAAAATAACAATTATGTTTGAATTTTGCATACTGACAAAACAACTGTGATATACAATACGCCTGATCTTGAGTAGCCGTTAAAGTAAAATACGCATAGAGAATATCGAATTTTTCACATACTGTACGAGATATTCCAGAATGAAACATTCCTCAAATTCGACAAAGATTATGAGTCGATTTTACAAATCCTATAATTATTGTTTTGTATGATAGTTACGAAAAAACAATTGAAAATTTGAATAACCCCAAAAAAATGTGTCAATTATTAATGAAGAATATTTTCGATTAGAAGATTTACACCAACACGATAAAATAAGCGGTTTAAAGAATTATGTTTTCACTGAGTTTAGTCGAGAAATAAACGAAAATAAATATTTATTGAAAACCATGGGTAAATTTATGAGTTCACCAACTACATTGTCCGTCCCTTCACATACGCCTACTTAATTATTTTGTCGGAAAAAATGTTATGTGAAACTCTACACTCTAAACAAAAATGAACTAATAAGCTTTATAAAAATCGCATAGATTGTTCTCGAGACGTCGTACATTAATGTACGTAAAACACAAGAAAGTACAGTAAAGAGAATAATTAAATTATTTTATTTGAGTAATTAAAATAATTAGTTTTCACTTTTTCTCGGCAAGTTTGTAAATTGAGGTTTTACACATTTTATAATACAATTTTCATTATTAAAACCATCCTCCGTTTGATGGGAAGTTTTAAGGGGATAGGGTAACACTTACTACAAGAAACTTCACTTTTAACAGCTGACTTTCGATTATTATTGCACCTTTTAGTCTTGGTCTTGTGAATAGTATTTACATTTAATAGTAATTATATATTGTTGCAAGAAAAAAAAAATTAATTAATCGGTTCAGAAATTACCGAAGTACGCATTTGGTTCCTTTTCGTTCGACAGCGATCAAATTTTTGATCTGAAATTTGCTTAGATATTGTTAGAGTCTTACTGCCATAAATGACGAAGTGTGGGACACTGACAATTAAATATCAAAGTAGATATTTCACAAAATCTGAATGTAAAAACAGAACAAAACCTTGATTTTATGTTTTACATTCCGTTTTTGTAAATATCCGCTTTGATATTTAATTGTCAATTATTAAACTTCGTTATTTTTATAGCAGTAACTTGCAACAATATCTTGGCCAAGTTTCAGATCAAAATTTGATCGCTGTCGAGAGAAAAGTAAAAAATGCGCAACTTCTGAACCTAATAATTAAATAAATATTCACAAAACCCAAAGCTTAAAGATGCAATAATAATCAAATGCCAGCTATTAAAAGCTGTTTTGTGTGTTAGGGGTTACCCTGTCCTTAACTTTTGGTGTTTTAGAATATTATTTTAGAGTGAAACTCATTTAAAATATTTCAGTTGAATTTTTTAAAAATACATCCATGATGGGGTGAGTTTAAGCAGTTTACTCGAGGACAGCTGCTTCCACTGAAGGCATTCTGCAATATCTATCTATAAGACCATGTATCGAGAAAAAAAAGTCGAAAGAAAATATCAACGGTGTTTCATAGTCCATAGACATAAAAGCAACAGTAATTTGCTTTAATTTAATTAATTCGATCGTACGCTTTAATCATTAACGCCAAAGCAAGCAGATAAATACATTTGGTTCAAATCTTGTTCTTGGACGTTAATATTTTTAATTGTTCAATTTGATGCTGATAATTAACGCATAAATTGAAACAACCTTATAGGAAAGCTTTTATTTTCACATAACAGAATATTAAGAGTAAACTGACGCGATGTGAAAGGTCTCTGGAAGTAGTCGATTGATTGTCAAACTAAATTGCAATTTGATGTCACTAATGTTTTATTATTATTTGATAAATAACCAAACGTTTATATACAAGATGTAGGGATAACGGAACATATTTTCTTGAAAGTAACAACAATGGTGTAAGAGCCAACGACTAAATGGACGGAAGGAGTCTTCAATGTGTTGGGGCCGAAGACGATGGATATCAGCAGTGGAATCAATGACGTTGGTAAACTTCTTCGTCTTTCACAGCCATTTTCGTGAAAAAACTGATAATTGTGGTCAAGATAGGGACCGAGAAAATCTGTACACGAGTCGATTGGCGCGCGAATCATGCGATTCAAATCGTGCGGATCGATCGATAATTCTCAGTCTGTTCATGTCTTACAAACAAATAGAAACTTTGAAAGCTCAATAAAAAACATCATCATAATAAGCAGTTCAAATCATAAGGAGAATGCTGCAATGTTTTGGTATTGGCGGATGAAAAGATGACAAAAAAAAGAGTATGGGTGTATCCGTACATATAACGTAATTATTATTATCGACTGTTTGTTGCTGAATATGAATTACAAAAAGTAACACAACTTTTGTAGCATTGGTTCCGAAAACGGTTAAAAATGCTCCAGAATTACTAAAATTCAAATTGTAAAAGATACAGAAACAAACACTTTTTCACATTTAGATTCGTTTTTGCAGCGGTTTTCTTAACCTCAAAAATATTAATTTTCGCTTTAGTTGCCTTAAAATATCGAGTAGAATTCGAATCTTGCATAAAAAGCATGACATGCTATTTAAAATAAAGAAGTTGGAATCAATTTCCGATATACAGTGTGTATTCCCCGATTGTTTGGTCGTTTCTTGAAAAAGGCAAAAATAATCGAATTGAATTTGAGCTTCTAGGCTCATCACCCTTGCTTGGTTGGGAACCACTTTGAACATAATTTTAGTTTCGAAAATCAAGGGTGCTTTTTAGGAACAAGATACACACAAATGTTATTAAGAAAAGTTGTTCAGAATGAAAACGTAAACGTGCAAAGTCCCGGCCAAAGCAGTTCATATTGAAATCCTCAATTTACCTACATTAAATATTTAAAATAAAATACTGAAGTGTTCCTATCGGTTTCAATTTTGCTACACAGTCATTACATTCTATTTTGATAAGTTTTTTTCCTGAAAAATCCAATTAAAAAAGAAACATAAAAATCAAAGTAGGCGCAAGACTTCAAAATTTTGAACGTTTGCTCAGTTGTTCATTCTGAACAACTCTTCTTTGTAATATTTGTGCGTATCTCGTCCCCAAAGAGCACTTTACTATTGTTCAAAAACGCTTTTTTGAAAATTTCAAGGGCACCCTTGATTTTTTGAAACTAAAACTATGTCACAAATTAGTTTTCAACCAAGCAGGGCTGATCCTCAAAAACTCAAAATTCAATTCAAATATTTTTTGTCCTTTTCAAGAGACGACCAAGCAATCGGGGTTACACTGTATATGCGAAAATGCTAAAACGCCCTGTACGAAAATTTTCAATTTCAATTTATTTATAGTTTCTCAATTAAGTTCAATAGGCTACTCGCCGCGGCGCACCCTGTATGCATCTTTACATCTCATCAATTACTACTGAAGCTTAAATAATCCCTAAGGACTATAACTAGACTGTGGTCATGAATAAACGAATAAATACTCTTTGACTCGAGTCTTGATAGTCACTTGGTTTGGCTTATAAAGTTCTGACGCAGTAAATTTGCTAAATACAATTTTTCAGTCGATCATGTATTTACAGATCTTACTAATGTATAAAACATTAGAGAAAATCATTCGTTAATGAACCCTATTAAAGAATGATTTTGTTTTTAATGCACGATTTCAATAAACATACAATTCAAATAGGTGCTTATATGAGAGCAAATCTGTCACAAAATTTGAATTTCTACCTAATCAAGTTGAATATTAAATGTGATTAATAATCTCAATAATTAATAAGTTCGGTCATTTATTAAAAAATTAATTGCTTTCATATACACTTGTTCGTTAAATAACTATTACTATACAAGATATTTAGCAAGTGCACCGAAACCGAAGTGGAGATATCAAGATAAGGTCACAACAGTGAATGTAAAGACTTCTGTGGGTCTTTTATTGGGTCATCATAAGGACATGAAACGTAGTTCATGCACATAGTGAAGACACAAATTAAAAGCAAAGACAAGAACTGGGAACTATTATTTCTTCTTGCAAACCGTCCACCTGCTCAAAAAACTCCTAAAATCACTCGTTCAGGAAGAATCGAAACTTTCTTCAATCAGATGCTCTCTAATACCTTAATTTTTAAAGTATGCATAAAGTATACATAAACTTACAAAATTACCTAAAAAGTTTAGTTTTAAAAAGGCTCCACACTTTAGCAAGAGCTTTAACTTCCGAATATTATGTATCATTCTACATTCTACAGACGCAACTAAATCAATATATTAATTAAATTCACGCACCTTTTAAACATATGAATGACCCAAACGTATTATAAAAACATTGCACATAAAGCAAAGGAGTTTTCTATATTCTTATTCATAAATAGTGGTTTAGTTACAACGCCATACTTACTTTATTAAAAAAATGTTCAATATATTCACTGATACAATAATTTGTAAACGCTTCTAACCCTAAACCGTTTATTGTATTTTTCATTTTTGGTAAATATCGACTTTACTTAATGCTTTCTTGACTTCATATATGATTCTGAAAAGAATAATTTACTTCATAAACTTCCCCAAATTCTCTCTGACCCTATTGTTCAGCAAAATATCATAAAGAAAATGTTATTCCCACAAACGTAAGGACAGAAGAATATTTTTCAATGCGAATTTAAAGTACATAAATTAGTGCGTATATGAGTTTTTCCCAATATGGTGGTTCTGTTAATTAAGTTCATTTCCATACAGTTAATTGGGATGATCATTCTAAAATAAACATTTAGAAAAAATGTAATAATCGAAAATCCGACCTTATCCTACACACGATTGCGTTTTATTCGAATATTTTTTATTTGGCTTTTATAAATTGCTCATTGCCTCGTATATGTATACATATATTATCTGTTCTCTCTACGAGCATATGTTCCACATAATAAAGCCATAAAATTTAATCGTTCTTCTTCCACAATTAATTCGAAGGGATTTTATTTAATTTGTGTTTAAATATTTTAAGCTCTTAACGTTTTAAACTTATTTTTACACCGAAATGGTATCCAAATTCCAGTTTCCATATATTTTATCCGACTGGGTTTTATTTACTACTTTAGGCGTTTAGCCCCATTTATAAGCGCGTTTTATTTTTAAAATTATGAAGTTTTACAATTCCTTATTTTGACTAAACGTTCAACGTTTATGTCTTATAACAACAAAAATTATCACTTGATGTGATTTGATCTCTGATATTGTCTGACGTTACAATTTTTGTTATCGTTTAAATAAAATATAATATGATGAAGTTCCGTAGAACCCTCTATTATATAAAGAATATCAATAATATATTAAAATACAAGTGGCAGAAAGCAAATTTCGGGAATAAGTGAGTAGTTAAGGATTTTCTGCAACGAGTATTTTTCTACTTTGTAATTTTACATCACTTTATAATAAAAGTAAAATTTTGAATCTAGGGAATTTTGCGGTAATTGATGACATTTATAAAATATTTTTCTATTTTGGTCGCCTACAGAGCTATAAAAGCACCCAAATGAGTTCTTTTATAGAAATTCGAGTTCTTTTATAGAAATAGAACAATTTTTATTCCGAACGGTGGAACACTGATAACATCCATGCTATCATTACGTTGGGTGTGCATTAATTTAAATCGTAATTAATGTTCAGTAGATTTTATTGCCACCTTAGCAATTACACTTCAAAATTCCCTAAATTTAAAAACTGGTGAAATTTTATTTTAAAATCAATCTGAAAAGCCCAAAATAGAAAAATAGTATAAAGAATTTGTTTCAGAAGCCATTTTAGCGACTCGTCTTATAAAATGCGTCTTCTGAAACTAATTCTTTATTATACTATTGTTACATTGGTACCTGTTTTTTTTGGCGAAAGTATAGGATGTGACCAACATCTATACACTAAATTTTCTAGTTTATTTCAACACCCAAATCACGTCATTTTGGTGATAGAACAAGGTTATTTTAAAGCTTCGTATAC
This sequence comes from Abscondita cerata, assembly GCA_030710515.1. Lineage (NCBI taxonomy): Eukaryota > Metazoa > Arthropoda > Insecta > Coleoptera > Lampyridae > Abscondita > Abscondita cerata. The sequence continues at coordinate 196,602 of JALBCR010000519.1, read as the reverse complement.
ACCTGAACAACAAACCGAGCAAAAACAGAACAACGAACCGAAAGTCAAACAGAACGGCAAGCGACCTTTTTTGTTTTCGACAATCCGAACAACGAACGGAAGGTTTGTGCTGTTCACATAATTGGTTTCAGTAGTGCTCAGTTGATATATATTTTTACTGAGAAGAGAAATTGCGATAAGCAAGAAGATGGTGGCAACCAAATTTTTACGCACAAAGAAGAGATTATAATTTACTAAGTTATTCTATTTTATTTTGGAAATTTCCTCCGGAATAATGCTAATAAGGACGTCATTTTTTTCCCGCATTCATCTGCACTCATATTTATATTTTGACAATTTTTTTCCACACCTCTTGCTTTTTTAATTTTGTTATAATGTGGGTGTCTTGTTTGCCATAATAACTATTTTTCTTGATAAACATTAATTAATTAAAAACATTTTTCTTCTGTCCACTTCATTATATTGAAACTTAACAAACCCCCAAAAGACAGGTCAAAAACTAAAAATGCCAGGGATCCCGCACAAGTCTGTTCGCCGTTTTGTTTAAACTCGTCCAAACCTGCAAACGCATTCACGCGCATTTTCTTTGATGTTCGAGAAAAAATCGAAAGAAGCGGGAACGCCGCAAACTGTTCGTCGAACAACCAAGATTTGCGAATCTGTTCATAAACGCGTACGTAGCACCGTCCAAATTAATGTTCCGATTGCCGTTCTGTTCGTTGTTCTGTTTGTTGTTCAGGTGTACACGAAGCTTAAAGCTAAACGAAAAGTAGAAAAATATAGATTAGCATTTCTCCTAAATTGAAATGTGTAGTTCAAGAAAACTCGGGTAGTGGTTAGGGCGACGTTTCGCACCACGAAGTGGGTGCATCTTTAGGACGATGACCAATTAATTCTTCTTTGGCCTAAAGAAGTGTATTAATGTTTACTTTACTAATTACAGGAATTGTGAACGTTATGTCTTCATATTACTATTGCTTAATAGAGTTTTGTCTTTTGTGAAATTGTTACTTGCATTCGAAGGGTAAATAGGAGGCATACGGCCCACGCTCGAAAAATAGACAATCATTGAACTCAACGGTTAGTTTATATTCCTTACATTTTTGAAAATTAAATTTCAGGTAGAAAAATGTCAAATTAACTAGTCATTATGTAGTCAGAGATATTAATTTAATAAAATAAAAAGTAGAGTGAATTTTTTGTGTGCAACGTCGGACTGACAAACATTTGAGTTTAACATCAAATGCATTTGAATTTAAAATGTAATTGTACCCCTCGCAGATTTTTTATATGTTGGTGCAGTCAGGGGTGATTATTTTTTTCTAAAATTCAGCAAACAAATTAAACAATTGCAAATTGGGATTGTATCCCCGCAGATTTTTATATGTTAGTAATTGTAGTGCAGTTCTTACACCATTTAAAACAAATTACCCCAAAGTTCCGAGAGTACAATATGTTTATGCAATTTTACAATTTGTTTTGCTAATTTTTGCAGATAGAAAGAAATTGCTATCCCTTGTCGGCCAACATACAAATAATCTGCGGGGTACAATCCCATTTTTGGGATTTTCCTTTCACTTAATATTTGCAAGCCGCCTCCTGTGGCATTCTGAAGTGGTTTGCAAAGACCAACATATAAAAAATCTGGAAGGTTAACCCTCTTGTTAGGATTTCTTAATTTCTTTTGCGAAATTTTTGCCTTCTGACGGCAATTTGGACTGGTTTGCGTTGTGGGTTATAATAAAGGGAACACAAAAACCGACAAATAAAAATTTTTACAAGAAATTGCCACCCCTGACGGCACTTTTGGGTAATTTGTTGTCAGAGTTATAAGGAGTGGCTTATAATGACTAACATATAGACAATCTGATATAATCCCGTCATTACGATTTTAAATGTTTTTGCTGATTGTTTACACTTAGAATAAAATTGCCAACCACTGACGTCACATTGGGGTAATTTGTTGCCAGCGTTATAAAACTGACTTACAATGACCAACATCTAATCAATCTGCGGGGGTACAATTAAATTTGAAATTCCAATGCATTTTATTTCAAATCCAAATGTAACTTCGCGCCGGTATAGAAACGCTAAAGAAAATATGAAGAAGTCCAAGATTAAACAGGAGTTACGAAAAAATATGAATGTCAAAAATGAAAGAAAATATAACTTTATGTAACTGTAAGAAGGTATGTATAAAACTATTGGAGGTAACCATAAAACTATTAAAAATTGGCTGAAAATAAATTGATATAGGTATGCAGAAAAGGCAATAGACGAAATAAATTAGAAAAAATCAAGAAAAATGCAGAGATAAAATATGCGTTTCGCGTAAACCCACGCCGCCCTGATAGAAATAAACGTGTAAGAACGTATAGAGAGTCCCAATTTTGCTGTAATAAAACTTCCGTTATTATAAAAAATTGATGAACCAAGTTTCATTGCCTTTTACAGTTATCATGTTCACATTAAAACGGTTGTAATCAAAATATAAAAATATGGAAAATTAAAACAGATTGGAGAACAAAAAATTAAAACACAAGAGAAGCGTATTAAAAAAAAGTATGGTGGTTCTATGAATGTGTAAAAAAAAAAAATATTTATTAAAACTGTAATGTATAAAAGTTTTGTATAGTGATGAATGAGAGATTTTTTTTATTTTGACAATATTTTTGAAAGTTTTGGTAAACAGTACATTTTACAAAATAAAGGAGGGAGTAATGTAATGATTTAAATTGAGGGAAAATTTTGGGAAATTAAATTTGAATGAGTGGCCAATGTTTTGAAATGATTGAGTGGCTGGGAGAATGTGTACCAATTGAATACAGAATTGTTCAAATTAATTATTGATAAAAAGTGGCGTACTGCTAAAATTTTGTTTTGATGCTCTTTTGTTTTCCAACTACCAGGCGAATGTCATTTTTAAAATTGTATATCCAGTTTTTAGCGGAAATGTTTAAATAGAAAAATGGAAAGTTATATCAGAAAATTTTAGAGAAAAACTATTTAATTTGTAATTCAAAAATAACGAAATTAAAAATAAAGCATTAAATTAAGTGGCTCCAACATATTGAAGTACATTGCACAGTTATTCCTCCGTATACAACGTTTTCCTCCAATTATGTGTAAATTGTACGGTTTAAAGGTTTGAGTAGTGAATATTCTCTCTGGCAGTGATAACAGCTTCCAAACGAGGCATGCTCTGGATCAGATTTTGGAGAAGATTGTCCCATTCCTCGTCAAAATACTCAGTAACTATCCGAAGAGTATGAAACCGTAGTTATAAAGCATAAATGTTGCGCGGTCTCAAAGAATATCCATGAATGGTAAAAGATGATCTTCTAGAACCTTTGCGCAATCAAAATCTGATTCTAATTCCGCGTGAGTGATATGATACAGGGTGATTCATAACTATTGGGACATAGGCTAAGGGCGGGTTATTTAGACCAAAATATGACCATAAGACACAATATGCCTTAATAAAATATTGCTGTGGAAAAAGATACAAGGCGTTAGATAAAAAATTTTTTTCTTCATTTTTTGTTAATAATTTCACTGTAAATTTATCAATTCTTATCAAAATCTACAGAGAAGCATAATTATCTGACAGTCCAAAACGTACCCTTAATAAATGAAGTAATATTTGAAATCCTCTTCTGACACTACGAATTGTTCAACTGCGTTTTTCTCGGAAACAGATGAAATTATCGTATTTAAACAGGAGTACCAATATTGTGTAGAAATGATGTTTACGTCATATTCTCTAATCAAAATCACTAAAAAGTTTTCTCAAAAAAGTTACCAGTCGATTTCATCATCAGGAATCATTCACGTGGCGCCCCCTACAACAAATTGTAAAATAGTACATAAAATAATGTTCTTGGTCTAAAGTTATGCCTCTCTGCCGATTTTGATAAGAATTGATAAATTTACAGTGAAATTATTAACAAAAATGAAAAAAAAATTTAATTTAACGCTCTGTATCTTTTTCCACAGCAATATTTTATTAAGGAATATTGGGTCCTATGGTCATATTTTAGCCTAAATAACCCGCCCTTAGCCTATGTCCCAATAGTTATGAATCACCCTGTATTTTTAGATAATTATAATATTTACCTGTTCTACGAACGGAATCTTTTAAAGGCACGTGTATATTTTTACGTTTTTGTTTTAATTTTTTTAATTCTAACGCCATTCCTTAAGAGAAATAAAATACATATATTGATTTATAAAGAACGCGGACTATAATAACATACCTAATACCGTTAGCTGAATTTCGTCAGGTTCCGGCAAGTCAATACGAAATTTCAAATTACATAATGCACAAGGAATCATCCTACGTAATTTGAAATATACACTTTGCAACAACTTTGAAATGTGCATACCAAAATTATAGGAGGGTAAATTTTAGATCTCCAAATTTGCGTAAACATTTGAAGATTTTAATAACTTCCATATCTTCTAAACCGGGTATTACTTCTGTATTTATTATGTGAAATCCATCAGGAGGAGGTGGCTCTAAGTAATTCCATTATTTCTTTATCTTCAGGATCGTCTACCTGAAATGGTTAATAAATTTAACTAATTCGAAATTAGCCCTAACTTACCTCTAATATGCAACAATCCCTACTTTCTGAAGAAAGATCAAGAAACGAGAGTTCTTCTTCTGAATGATTGTCCACATCTGGTGATGAACGAACGTTTTGAATATTGTCCTAGAATTACAATTCGATAAAACTGATTTAAACTTTTCAAATGGAATTATTTACATTAGTTTTCAATTGATACATTTCTTTATTAGCTTGAATAGTGTCATGTAATCGTTGTTGCATTTAAGTAAATGCTTTTCGTCTACAGAACCCATAGATACAAGTTTAGGAAGAGGAGGAGACGGAAGCGGTATTAAGTACACTCCAGTACCTGTCGCAATTCCGACCAACATCTTTGTACCAACGGATATTCTAATTCTTAAGCCAAATACAGCATTCATTCCTTTAATCCTAATTTTATTTACTAATATTCTATGTAACTCATATTCAAGAAATGGTAAACCGTCCGAAATATCTTTAGCGTTTAATTCGCTCCTCAAATCTTTTAACGAACGACAAACGTAAGCCTGTACGAAACAACCCCTGCCAACGCTAGGAATCCCATCTGGCATTTCTATCGTTGCCATTAACACTTCTGGAACTTTACCAAACCTGTAAAGACGATACAATTAAAATAATTAAAATGGAACTAAGAGATTGTGCACCTGCAAACTGCACACTTCAATGAAATGGTTCTGAGCGGCATCGCGTTGTTATTATACGCTAAATGACATATCGCGCAAGGAGAGATAGCGTTTATAATGCTAGGCAACGACTCGTTTTCCGGGCTCTCTGGTAATTTAGATTGAATACCTATCTACAAAAAATATATACATTTTATTCGACTTAAAAAACCTAATAACCTCTTGTTTTTGTAATAACCGTTCCCGCTCGCACTCATTACGATCCACTGAAGAAGTATCTTTACTAGCGGAACACTGTTTGTTTGATAATACACCAATACTGTCTGTCCCATCATCTAAATGATGAAGCTGGATAACTGCTGCAGTACCACTAGCACTAAGTACACAAACATCTTCACTAAAATGCAAGCATTACTTGTCAGATAACGGGAAAAATAAATCTAATACCAAATACTAGCGCTTTCCGAGTACGCCAGAACCGCGTTACAGAATAAGGATCTCATATGAGACCTTATTTCCATTCTTAATTCTGTCCACCAAGTGTCTCTTGACTCTGGTTCTTCCAGATTTGTCACTCTCTCCAAAAGTTTCACTGATCTAGCGCTTACTACTCCTCCTAGGACAAAATACTTTTAATCCGTTATGTTCCTTGCAGTTGCAACTCACCTAAATGTATTACAAAACCTGGAGGGAATTTTGAAATTGTAATAAATGGATACTCTAACATTTCGAAATTGTTATGTGGAATCGATTGTAGCATTGGTCCGATTCTCGAAATATACGCATTTTGAATTCCGCTCGACTTGTCACTTCCGGTTAAACTATTTCCTGTGCACAAAACAAATGTTATTGTTTTTAATTGACAACTAAAAAATCGAGATGTTTAAGTATTGCGTATCGTCTAGCTTTTATGGCCATTCTTAGAGTTGGTTTACACAAAATTAAAACATTTATCACCATGGTTATTTACATGTACAATCAAGTAGATATAATGAAACCAAAAGAAAAAGAAAAATAGCGTTAGTAGACCAATATGTGAGCAGATTACACCTACACAAAAATGCAACATTTATAAGTCGTTATATACTCACTTTTCCTAAAGAATCCTATTGCAAGAAATTACCATCCAGAAAAAAATACATGTGAAATTACTATTTCAATTAAGAAAAATAAACACGTTGGTGACTCTTGTATTTTAAGTTTCATAAATTTAAATAAACTGATTCAAATAAAATCGTCGAGACTTACCTTTAGGTGTGATGCTTAAATCTGAATCTGACGACCGCCTATGCATGAAGGGTGTTGACTGAAATCTTGCCGGAGACTGAGACGTTTTAGCACCAACCGATTCTGTTCTATGATGTCCGCAATCGTTTCGATTTATTTCTATACCAATTGAAGTAACGCTCCTAAGAGAATGGGCTAAGCTTGCATGCATATTATTAATATTATTGCCTTTGTCAAGTTCTGCATTGACAGACAGACTTGGTTTAATAATGTTGGGAGGGGTATTAACAATTACTGCGTCAACATTAGTGTTATTTATATGCGGCGGGGTGGTAGGCTTATAAGTTTGAGCAGGTACATTCTTTTTTTGTTTATTTGGGAACTTTGGAGAAGAAGGTGGAGTACATATCCCCATCAAATTAACTTTATCTAAAAGAATAATTTGCATAGCGGTTTTTGTTAGACTCTGGTCTTCTATCGAATTGTTTGTCAGATGTATGGGGGCAATTATAGACTCATGAAAGTATTCGCTAACATGTTTTTCCTCCTTACAACCATCATCAGATTGATCGTCGCCAATTTCAAAATAACAGGTATCATGCTCTTCCTCTATATCAAAACATTCGGATTTAGCTAAAGGAGCTTCACTATTAATTATGTCCAATGTATTTTGCTGATCGGTTACTTTCAAGTTATTCATGACGTTTTTAATAATGTTACTAACAGTGTCGTAACATGGCTGATTTTCGTTACTGCTTCGATTATCATCATCTTCTGAACTGGAATAATTTGAAGAAGATTCGGGATTAGATGAGAATTGGTCGGCAAGCTCCTGCTCATTTTCTAAGCAGTCGAGACTACTCCGCATTATTGAATGTACAAGCAACTCGGCTAAAGGATTTGACTCACTACTGCGCGATTGAAAAAGAATTGGTCTTTTTTTGGACCCCTGTAAATACACATCCACATTTTTTATGTCTTCTTCCGGCATGCCAGAATCGGATAGTTTTGCTTTTAAAGCCGTCATTTTTTTAGAAAGCATGTTTTGAGACGAATATTTAAAATTCTTTAGTTTCTGCGTAATACCGCTGCTTGGACTTCCCCGCAAATCTTCTTGGCGCAGTAGAGATTGCAGGGAATAAGCGTGGTTTGCCTTCTTATCAGAAACATTTTGATTCAATGATAGAGTAGAATTAGCGGCAGTAAATTCGTTGTAGGATAAATGACGTGTGAGATTTTTTTATTTTTTAGTGACAAGTTAGTATTTTCTTGGCTATTATAGGGTAGCAAATTACATGGTGTGGATTGAAAAACGTTGTTATTATTGTTCAGGTAATTACTGTTTAAATGAAAGCCCTTATCGTGGCGTAGGAATTCTAAATAATTTAGTGCTTCACTGTAGAACACGTAAGGCAAAAAAAAAATAAATTAGAACATTTTATTTAAAGATTCAACAAAATTGTGTGTACACGTCAAGAAAAAAAGACAGTTGAGTTATGGTTTTGTCTAAATTCGCCTTGAATTTAAGCGATTATACAACTGTCACCTGTCTTGAATACAAGTATACGGGTCTGGCATGATTTTATTCAGAAATCCAATTAATACAAACATAATGAAGAAAGAAACAATAACTAGTACAGTATTTAGCATTTATAGTGGCGGGATTAAGAGCACGTGACATGTACTAGTTGTTTCCCTTTAATTGCATACATATAGACAAAATAAAATGGGATAGACTTTGCTATTGTTTAGAATGGCTTGGTACCGAATTAACAAAACTGAGGCCCTAAAGCTGTAATTTGAAACTGTAAACTACTATGCATACGACGATTTCATAAAAGTACATCGTTCAACTGCAATTAGATTTTATAGTTTCATGTAAAATATAATAAATTAATCTTCATAGCAAAGAAAAACTATCATAGTAGATTTTTAAAAGTGATAGTTGCGATGTTTTTGATTCAGAAATTAAAATTTCTCCGATAAAACAACCATTTTTGTCATCACAATAGTTTAAGAGGTTGATCATGGCCATTGTCCGAAAATCAATGTATTGTTATGGAAAATATTTGTTTTTAAGTCAGAAAAGTATAAAATACACGTTGTAATTAAATTACTGTGAAACGTAACAATTGTTTTTTACTTATTAACATTTACAATAGGCTAATCTGGTAATTGCACATTTAAAATAAGGTCTTGTTTATTTAAATGACGTTTAATTTAAAACGCTTCCAAAATTTTAGTTCTTTATAATTAGTTTGATTCCAAAATAGGTTTTGCAAAATTTCATTTCTTTGGATGTTTATTTCTATAATCGATTAAAAGTTCCTTCTATTTGACTTCAAAATTTCTAATGTATTGTCCTATGAATTATATTAACATTTTAAATTGTGAATTCCTGATTATTTAAAAGTGATAATTTTGTCCTTCTCATTGAATACTAAACGTTTACCTGTTTTAAATGTCCGAAATTTTATGAATCACCCTTTGCAATAATTTACAGTTATAGCTTCAGGCCCTAAGTTTTGTTAATTCGGTATCGTGGCTATCTATATAGTAGTCAAATCTATCCCATTTTATTTTGTTTATGTATCTACGTAATTAAAGGGAACGTCTAATTTATGTACTTGCTGTAAACTGCGCCATTATAAACGCGAAAGACTGTACAATAGAGCAGGAGATGCGATTTTAAAAGTTGTTTCGTTATTTACGAATAAATTCGATTATTACTGACAATGTTTACCAATAACTGGTTTTCCGCGGTTAGCTTATTCAAATGTAAATTATCGAAAGTAATACACGAGTCCTTCAAATTTTATCGATAAATTTTGTTTTCCACGAAAACTTTTTTATTTTTCCTTAAAATAAAAAAGTTTAAGTGGCAAACACAAAATTTATCGATAAAATTTGAAGGACGAGTTGTATTTGAAAAGATTATTTTTTTCATCAATTCAGATTTGCTCGTATTAACAAAATATTAAATAATTGATGACACAATTAATATATTTCAAGAGAATCAAAAATGTTCTAACAAGGTAAATACAATAAATTTTTGACAGTTAAATGTAAACAACGTTTTATCGAGGACCATGCAGTTTTATCAGTATAATACACGTTAATTGGTTAGAATTGTGCATTGCTATTGGTCAAAATATTAAAACGTCATATTTTGACGTATGAAAAAAATAATCAAGTGTAATATAATGAGAAATCAATTTTGTTGGTAACGTACTCGGTGTTCATACGTACTAAACTGTGCCAGACTTGTAGATATGTATACTATCAGTCATTCTATGGAAGGAATTGTTTTGGATTAAGTACACACAATTTTGTCCAACAATTCTTATGTGATTATGGCTTTTAATGGACACCTTGCACGTAGTGCCAAAAATAAACAAAGACAATAAGAAATTACTATTAGACTAAAATCTAGATATTTGTCAATTTCTGTATTTTTACATTGGAAGATGTGTTCCTGGCAACACCATATTTTTGGGTATCTAAATTAGGTCTAGAGCAACTTGCTGCGAACCTATTTGCCGCAGCCATTTTGCTTCCAGGAAAACTAAAATTTGTTGTAGAGAACGTTTTAAAGTGTTTTACATTTTTTTTAAAACGAAACAAAATTTCGAAAAGCAAATCATTCGCACACTTTCAAAATAATATTAATGATAATTCAAACTAAATATACATGGTCCTACATTAGTGCTTTCTTTTTCTGCTATTGGCTCCATTGGAGATAGGTAAACAAAGTTTATACTAATTGGTTTAAAAGATCTACTTCGTAAAATATTTTTTAATGGAACACCCTGTATCTTTCAAGGTGTACTGGGGTAGTTTCTCAGTCTCTATATAACCATTTAATTATTTTTTTGATTCCCTAACAGAATTTACTTTAAAAGATCAAAGCAACTTTGTTTGTAGCAGCGACGTTAGACCGGATGAAGAGCAACATTTTAATAGATAGAAATTTAGATTTTGTGCTAAAAAATGCAATTTTTAAAACTCAACGGGCTATAAATCATTTTTCTATTTTGAGTCGCTTACAAAGCTATAAAAGCACCCAAATGAGTTCTTTTATAGAAATAGGACAATTTTTATTCGAACGGTGGTAACACTGATTTGATATTAAACGTCAAAGCGGTCGTTACGTTCGTAATTTATGTTCAGTAGATTTGTTTATCTACTTATTTTTATTTCTACCATTTTTTTTTAAATTAAACGTATGATAAATGTTCTAGCATTTAAACCAAAATTTAATGAAAATATTGCCACCTTAGCAATTACACTTCAAAATTCCCTAAATTTAAAAACTCGCGAAATTTTATTTTAAAATCAATCTGAAAAGCCCAAAATAGAAAAAATAGTATAAAGAATTCGTTTCAGAAGGCATTTTAGCGACTGTACTCGTCTTATAAAATGCGTCTTCTGAAACTAGTTCTTTAATATACTAATTTTCAAATAGAATGACACTTGTATCTATTACTCCACATCTTAGAACAATTTAATACAATACAATTCCAGCAAGAAATACCTATTCCGTTCTTATGACATATTGGAAATCATAAGCGCAGTCAATTTGTATTGCGTCAAAATTATTTCGCAGCCAGTAGGCCGCAGTAAGTCAGGCGCAGCAAGTTCGCTAGTTTCGATTTAAATTTACTTTTGATAAAACAAGAATATTAAAAATATTTGTACATCACATTTATAGATCAAGTATAAGGGTCAGATGTATCTGACAGAAGAAAAACAATAGGATTTTGGATGGAAGTTAACAACGTAAGATATAAAATAGCACTAATGTTGTAGCTCACTGAAACGTTCAAACATAAAGTAGTAAAAAATGAAGAAAACAAAAGAATGTCTGATTTTTAGTGATTTTTTTAAAAATTGCATCTTAGAAGATAAAAAACAGAATTTAAACTTTTCTAGTTTAATTTTATATATTTTAACAATATTATGTCGTTATCATGAGAAGGATAATTTTTCACTTGATGAATGATAGTCCGTGGTAGTGACTAATCATACAGATAGACAAGGACCAACACTCACACACACATGCACATGTACAGGGTTATTCATTATATTTTGACTCCCACCTACAGCTCTTATTATGAGTTATAGAAATAAACTTTAAATACAAAAGTTTTAAGTTTTTTCACGTAGTATTTTTTGGTAATAGAGGAAATAGAAAATCGACTTCACAACATTGTAAAAATTATTTGAGTTTTATTTTTTTAAATAGAACACCCTGTACGTTATTATCTCAAATGAAAGATCTCTTTGTTCTGATTTCAAATATATATAATTTGTTGGCATTTGATTCAGCCACTTTTAAGGTATGTATTTGAATTTATAACTTATTTTTCCTGGAGATCAAGTTTCCTTGAAAACGTCGACGTTTGTAATAAACGTAATCCTAGCAACGAAACTATGTTAGTTACACATAACTATTCAATTGAAAATTAAACCGTATTGCAGAAATTAATTTACTTCTAAAATTATTTAAAACATCTATCAAGTGGGTTATTCGGAGGAAAAGTGAAATAATAAGAACATAGTTATTTGTCCTACTAGTGAGGAAAGCGATTCTTTTTCCCACTCGAGCTCGAGTTGCCTCATGAGCGTACCGAGGGAGGCATTAGAGTGAGAGTGGAAAGCTTTCATATGTGTTAGACACAACATTTTTCCACGACATTCCCCAAAAAACAACCTAATGAAAGAAGTAATATTTAATAGGTGGGTCCCAATAGTCTCGCTAATTCTAACCAATAAATGTAGACTAGTATCGAAATATAAGATATTAAATTAAACAAACCTTATTGAATACTAAATTAAATTGTTTAACTAACTACTAGGCGCATATAGTTCTAATAACACATTCTTACATTTATTTTAGAGGCATTTTTGTAACACGACATTATTTTCCTCGCTAGTGAGGAAAAACGAATTTTCTCACTATTTGTAGAGAAGGAACGTCCGTTTTCTAAGTATGTCGTGGAAAAAGGTTATTTTATTCAAATATCAGTGTTGTAATAGGTGGACATAAATATCATCAAATATACCAGGGCAGAAGGAACCCTATTTGATTAAAATATCATTATTTGACTTTTTTCTTTCTCCGAATAACCCATTTGTAATTCCATGTCAACTGGTACAGGGGTTCCCAGTTGATCATTTCCGATTTGGCTCAAATTTTGCACAAAAGTTCCTTAGCCACTCAGATAGACATATGTAAAATTTCAACCCCCAATATGCAATTCCTAAGTAACATGAGCCCTTTGAAAAAAGGGGTAAATCCTTGAAATCGCTGATGATAATAGCTTAGTTATTAGTTATACCTGTCCGAGTAAAGTTTTTGGTGCAGTTTTTGGTGTTTTCTGTTTGTTAAATAGACGCTGCAGTTTAGTACTCCATTCCTTTGTACCACTTAACATGGAATTACCTATTTGATAGATGTTTTAAATAATTTTAGAAATATATTAATTTCTGCAATACGGTTTAATTTTCAATTGATGACTAACTTATGTGTAACTAAAATTGTTTCGTTGCTAGGTTACGTTTATTGCAAACGTCGACGTTTTCAAGGCAACTTGATCTCCAGGAAAAATAAGTTATAAACTCAAATATCTTAAAAGTGGCTGAATCAAATGCCAACAAATTATACAGCGTGTTTACAAATGAATATCGGGGTTTTAACGCTTTATAATATTGATTACATTATACTTACAGTTATAAACGATATGTCATATGAAAGAGCAACTCAAACAGTTTTGTTTGTTGGCACCAGTGCGCATGTGCGCGAAATGTTTCCGCCGCGATCCGCTAGAAAGCGGTAGTAGCAAAAATGGCGACTAGTGAACAGAAAGCGTTTTGTGTTTTACAGTTTGCAAAGACTGAATCTGCAGTTACTGTTCGACGTGCGTTCCGCATTAGGTTTGGTCGTGATCCTCCAAGTGACAATAACATCCGTAGATGGTATCATCAGTTTGAAGATACAGGCTGCCTTTGTAAAACCCCGATATTCATTTGTAAACACGATGTATATATTTGAAATCAGAACAAAGAGATCTTCCATTTGAGATAATAATATACAGTGTGTTCCATTTAAAAAAATATAACTCAAATAATTTTTACAATGTTGTGAAGTCGATTTTTATTTTCTCTATTACCAAAAGATACCATGTGAAAAAAAACCTAAAACTTTGTATTTAAAGTTTATTTCTAATAATAAGGGCTGTAGGTGGGAATCAAAATATAATGAATAACCCTGTACAGTTGAACAATTTAATTCCTACGATATTTGAGTGCCCATATGTAAAGATTTTTAAATTTAGCTAAAACTAAAACAACTTTGTTGACAGATATGAAAACAGTTGCAAAATTCGATTCTTCGATTACTATTGTAATAATTTTCTTTATAGGTTTAGTCAATGTTCATATTCAAATTCAAGTTGTGAGTCGTTGTCTTACGATATTTCCCAGAAATTGATGTGAAGAAGTCACCAAAATAAAAAGCAAAAGGAATGGAACACTAAACTGCAATGTCTATTTAGCAAACGGAAAAACACCAGAAAACTGCACCAAAACTTTACTCGACACGTGTTTCAATAGCTAAGCTTATCATCATCAACGAATCATTGAAACACGTGTCCGAGTAAAGTTTTTGGTGTTTTTCCGTTTGTTAAAAAGCAAAAGACTAAATAAACAAGCTAACTAAACACTGTATAATACTAAAAAAATTTTTGTACTAAAGATAATATAAAATTTGGAAGGACTCACACTATTTCTTTATTTTGCTAAAAAATCACTAAATTATAAACTTAAAGATATAAGCTTTTAAAAATTCATGATGATTCCCTTCACCACAAAAAGTATGTTCCTTTGTTATGAATAAATTAACACATACTATAACTAATGCATAGTCTAAAATAATTTCTTTACTGAATATGATCGAATTGGCAAGGTTCCATATTAATTAACCTAATATTAAATACTTACTCCTCATTGCTAGATTCCAAAATCGTGGAGGCGGTAAATCCTTTATTTTAATCAATGTTACTGCGGTGCCTATTCCACGGACAACTACACCCAATTCTCCTTCCAAATCAAAACACTGACTATATCCAACAACTGCATTTCCACCTAATTCCAAAGCTTTAACTCCAATTTTCCTTCGCAACTCGCCAGCTAATTTAAAAAACAGGGTTTGTCGAGCTTCATTTGATGCTCGTGGAGTACGAATTTTATCAATCCACTGATACTCTGGATCATCATTTATAATAAGTTCTTCTACAAAACCATGATACATATGTACAGCATATCCTTGGGGAATTGCCTGTGCTGTAAAAAAAGTAATAGATTATTACAAATTAAATTTCTTACAGCTTACAGCAAAAAAATTGAACACCACATGATGATTGTCTAAATTTATTAAAATCTGAAAACAACTCCACTTTGACGATTATATTAACTTCTCCACGAATTCCATGCATGGTATCATACACAGGAAACCATCCTGATAACAAGGATGAAGATTGTTCACCATTACTACCTGACTCATTAACCCATGAACCTTTTGGAATAATGGTTGCAGATGGTAATAAAAGAGGATTTAAATCCACATAGACTTTTCCAATTGCATCATTGGCAGAATATGTGTCATGATCCATTAGCCTTATTTGTAAAGGTTCATCTTGAAGTTCCGAATCATCTACCTATGCTATTTGTTAGTGAAGAATAGTAATTATATAAAAACTCACCTCAAACCGGTACCAATCAGAATTCCACTGTGGATTAAGAGATTTTCTGCATACTTCAGTTTTATATGTAGTGGTACCCAGTTTAATTTCTACATATGCATCTGTTGTATCGCTAGAGCGGTCCATTGGCAGGTAAATTTTTACCAGCAATAATTTTAACCTTTACTTTTCCTGGCATTTTGTTTAAATACTAATTAAGATGAATAAACTAGGTTAGGCCTAAAATGATCAGACTGTATTGCAAACAAAATGTTATTTTTAAATTGCGCACGTTATTTTTATTGCTTACAATTTGGCAAATATTAACGTAGTCTCGATTGTCGTTGCCAGGTTATTTTTATTATATTTTTAACCGATTATAAACAGTTTTATATTTTTATGACAGCTGAAGTGACTAGTTTGTTTACAACTAAAGTAGTTCAAACAATACCGAACATAGTTACGTAGGAACTACGACCACAGAATAAAGAGGTTCTTACAGAAATTGCACTCCCACACTTTTCCTTTGTTATCGCGAAGAATTTGTCATTATTCGCGCAGCTCCTATGCGCAACTATGTCCTGCGCTAATTTATTTAAACATGTAATATTTTTCAGTGAACACTTCAAACTGTACAGTTAAAATTACTGTTTAAAAGAGTAGACTTAAATAACTAAGATTCAAATAATAAGGAGTAGAATTTAAACCTAAAGTAGTATAAAATATTGTATAATTTTAGTTGGAGCCAAATTTTACAAAATTAAGGTAGTGTAAATTACTTTAATATATGATAACAATTCTTATCTCCACATTGTTAATATGTACAATCGTATTTTAACAAAACAGCCTAATCTTAACACAAAATTATACTATATATATTATAATATATATATTATAATATATATATTTGAAAACTCATCAAAAACATTACAAGCTGTCCATGCCAAGGCACTTTTTTTCTGGAATATCCATATTAACATAATCCGGAGTATTTAGTGTAACCACATTTGCGGAAAAGCCTTGTGATTCTATTGCAGCACCATCTTTAAGATCTTGAAATGCCAACAAAACTTCGTTAAAATCTTTGGTACAATTAGTCCCGTTATGGTTAAAATAATTTAAACAAAATGATTTTCTAAAAGAATAATAAAATTGGATTGGAGTTGGATTTGTGCTGTTGCCCCCTTGGCTTCTTATACTGCCGAAAAAATTTTCTAAGGCGTCCTGATTCAGAAAACGAGTGCAAATAAACGTAGATGTTGTTTTGAGGTCTTCCCACAACATAAAGAAGGCTGCTATAGTTGTTTGCCAACTAGTTATAAATTTGACATTGTTTGTTCCATTTTTTCCAAAGGAATCTACAATCATTAGTTTTTTAAACATATCTTGCATTATTAGAAGATGATTTATTTGCTACTCGGTACCTGTAAAAGGTTTATTTAAAGTTTTGGAAGAATAAAATGTTAAAGAATTTAAAATATCAAATAATTTGGCCATTTTTTAAATAAATATAGAAGTATGTATGGCTGATGATGGTAAAAAGTTAAACATAATTAATCCATAGATGTAGTTATAGATGTTCTAAAAATTTAAGCAGCTAATGCAACTTTCATCTTCTGAAAGGATTAAGATGAATATCCGTAATTTTAGGAGTCAAACGATTTATCCTACATTTATCGTAATCATCAGACCTAGGAAAACGTGGGATGACAGTGTAAGAGAGACACTAGCAGAAAGAGGGATAAACATGGACCATGCAAAGAAATTCTACCAACAGAAGGGAGGAGAAAGTTTATATACTAAGTGACATAGAAAGAAGAACACCCAGTAATAATGATTTATTTGAACAATTTTTGGTATACTAGTATATACGAATTAGATTAGACACCAATGGATATGGTGGTACAGCAACGTTCTCAAACTGTTTTTCTAAACGCAAGCATTTTCTCTTGTCGGTTTTTCACCCTGTGAAACTACGCTTCCTCGGTGTTGATGAAGATAGATCAGATGTTGTTTGGGAACTTTTGACTCACTTTTCGACTGCTGTACATAAACGTATCGTCTTAAATAATGATACTATAGAATAATTGTGCTCATTTTCTGGAGGCACATGTGAGCTTATAGATGCACATACATTTTCACACCTAAAAATGATCTAATTAAATAAGTATTCTGTTAAAAGAAGGTTTTTTTTACCTTTATAGCCCACACCGTCATTAAATAAATCTAGTTCTGCATCTTTTTTTAATTTGCTTTCTGCAATAGCGGTACGCATTCCTGGAGAAAAATGATCACTACAAACACGAACCGTAGCAACCACTTCTGGTTCTTTAAGTATCAATTTATTACGTCCCATTACCGGCAACCATGTTATTTGCATATAAATAAATATGCTAACCTAACTTATTTAATAATTAAGAAAACACTATATAATAACACTAATTAACGTAACTATATGGAAGCTAATAACTAATTAAAATAAATCCTAAAAATTAAGAATCCTAATACATAAAATGATAGTTTAGAAGCGAAAAACGAACTATAAACACCAATAAACAAATAAACAACCTCAACGTGCCGGAATAACCAGTGGTCTTTAAACTTTATGGTTTGTTAAATACGCCGAACGCTGTTTGAAGAACACTAACATAAACAAAAAAACATAATTTTTGGTGGCTATATATGTGCAGAGGAACTGCGCGGGTTACATATTGAGATGCAAATTTTACTACTAAACAGGAAGGGACTGAAAGTAAATTAAAGGAAGGGTACCATTTACGAAAATCAATAGAATTTGAAATTTCAAAACGGTTAAAGTACGTTATAACGTTACGATAATTACAGTTTATAGAGGGATTGTGGAATCACCCTAAATTTTTACTTGCTTTCCCAATCACTTGTTTGAATTTTATCATTACTATCTTAGCCTTAGGTGGTTTAATTATTTTTACTAGTTTAGCACCATATTTGTACGCCGAGTGCCGTGTTAAGGTTTTCGGGGCCCCTAGCCACTCAAATTATTGGGGCTCCATTTTTTTACAAGGAAAATACATATCATAAGCAAAAAAATAATTTGATTTAGTTTCTATATTACATTTTACATAATAACGAAAATATACGAAGTAAAATAAATAAGTTGTGTCGTTGATTTATGAATATCTATAAAAAAAAATAAAAATTATCAAAATGATTTAAAAAATGTGCCGTTGCTGATGTCCTTTAAATCAGGGGGCCCCTAAGCTCGTGCCTTTGTGTGCTTATATTGATAATACGTCACTGATGTAAATGTAATGTTTTATCTTTTCTTCTCAATTAGGAGATATTGTCGATGGTGTGTTGATGCCTTCATTAGTTTAGGTAATACACAAAAAGCATAAATGATAACAATTATGTTGCGTATTTTTATTGTAAATGCATCCGTCTGGTACATTAACATTTTAACAGATAAATGATTATTATTGATTGTATTAAATAGTCAATTAGGTGTTCCAAGCGGTAATGTGCTGAAACACGATGAGGCAGTGCTATAACGGTATCCTACAATTCTTATTACGTATTTATATTAAAATTTTATTGTTTCCTACTTTACTTGCAACGTACTTATGTAACAACAACATTATATTAACACTCTGATTACTACTGGCACGTGATTACGGTGTTTCGTTAAAATATGTTAACGTAAATGGTACAGTAAAGTATAGTTGTTCACTCTTTGATTAGGACATTATTTGGAAGACCCTATACATATTTAACCACATCGTGCCTATAGTAACCATTTATTTTAATTTACATATATTATTTCTATCTTTAAAATAACCAACAACGAAAGAACTTTAACAAAAACGAAAAATATCAATTTTATGACAGCTTGTGTCAAATAATAACCAATAAAAAAAGTTGAGCATGTAGTCAAATATTGTGCAAGTATTAAATGCTAAATACAGGGTGGGGCAGAAAAACCTATCCGATTTCAAATCCCTTTTTCTTAGAAGAGGAGCAGGTAGAGTAGTCGGGTAAAAACCGTTCGAAAGCCGGTTTTATGCCATTTGTCAGTACTCAACATGCCTTGGTCTGGTGAACATTGTGCTTTTGTTATTGAGCGGTTTATCGAATGCGGCGGTTCGATAATTGCTACACTATGTGCTTTTCGAATTCATTTCGGACTCGGGCGTCATGATCCTGTTCCACATCACGCTACGATTAAAGTGTGGGTGTCAAATTTTAGACAGACGAGTTCAGCATTGAAAAAGAAGTCGCCTGGACGTCCCAGGACAGCAACAGGACCTGAAAACGTGGCCAATGTGAGAGCCGCGATTGAACGTTCCCCGCGTCGTTCGGCGCGAAAACATTCGCTCGCTTTGGCGATTTCCAACCGCAGTATTCGGCGCATTTTGCATCGGGACCTCAAAATGCATCCCTACAAAATGGTTGTTGCACAGGAATTAAGTGAAAGGGATTTTGAAACCCGTACAAACCTGTGTCTCGATCTCCGAGAACTCCCAAACGACGATGTTGTGCTCTTCACGGACGAAGCCCATTTTCACCTTTGTGGTGCCGTTAACAGGCAGAATTTTCGATATTGGAGTGACGAAAATCCTCGAGAAATCCATCAGGAACCCCTCCATAGCCCAAAAGTGACTGTGTCGTGTGCTCTTTTCCGCCTAGGCGTCTGGGGGTCTTACTTTTTGAAGAAAATGGGCAAACCGTAACGGTCAACAGCGAGCGCTATTGTTTCATGCTGGAAAATTTTCTTAGACCCAAATGGAAGAAAATGGCGTGGAAAATGTGTGGTTTCAACAGGATGGTGCAATCGCCCACACATCGCGACGATCAATGGACATTCTCAGGGAACTGTTTCCCGGTCGCCACATTTCCTTGAGAGGTGATCTTGGCTGGCCGCCGCGCTCACCGGATCTCACTCCATGTGACTTCTTCCTTTGGGGTTACCTCAAATCGAAGGTTTACCAGCATCGACCAAGGACCCTTCTTGATTTACGAAGGAAATTGCTCGGGCAATTGAAGAAATTCCTGTGGAAATGACGTTGAAAGTCATGGAAAGCTACCGCGAGCGCCTAAACCAGTGTATCCGCTCCCAAGGACGACATTTGAGTGATGTGCTTTTCAAAACTTAAATTTAAAAATGGCATAAAATTTGCGATATGTTAATAAAAAAATATTTTTGACAAGTTGAGTGGTTTCAATTTTATAACGTTTTGAAATCGGATAGGTTTTTCTGCCCCACTCTGTACAACAAAACTTTACCAACTTGATTGCCTTTCAATTCGTATGATTTTTGGAATACTACTTTGACAATGGAAAAGAAGTAAGTAGTGTTACTTTTAGCTGTCGCAACAACTGATAGTTGTGGGTTTAGTGTCGGTTACAATTAAAGAAGCAATCGATCGGATTATTCTATTTACAAGATATTTCTAATTCGCTGTTTTAATAATCGTGGAGATCATCATCGCTAATCACAGAATAAAGTATACCGTAAAAATAAATAAATAAGAACACCGAGTGTCTAAAAAGTTGTTTGTAAATGTTAAGTTTTTTATGTTATCTCCATATCACATGGAATATTTATTTGATTTTAATTACAAAATAGAGGTTTTGTCTTTTGACTTAAAAATCGTCATGAAGCTTTGACGTATAATTCCAGAGCTTCGATCAAATCAGTAATATAAATCCAACAATTATTTACAGTATAACACTGCCTATTATTATTTAATCTACCCTAATCTAAACATATTACAGTATTAATATTTGACTGTTGACACGAACTCACTCGGGGTATCAGTTAAAGTCCACAGTTTCACTAAATGACTTTTATCATTGCCGCTGCGGTCGATTGGAGATATGCTTTCGTCATAAACGGTAGAAATATTTTGATTTTATAGTGAAACTGCATAGGCCGGACACGATTGCACTAATTGTTACCAAATCGAATGGCAGGAACAGTCTATTAATTTTTAAAATTTAGTTTTTGCACAGTGGCTGTTATAACAATGGAAGAAGTCTTTTGTAAAAATGCGCAATTGCTTTTACTATTTCAAAAACCTAATAGTGATTAATTTTCTTGTCTCTTAAACTTGTACTTTCGGTAGTGTTTTTCGCTTATAATTAGAACTGGTAATTGCATGCATCACTAGTAACTAGTGTGTTGTGACTTGCGCTTCGCGCACACGCTTTTATGTGAGTATGTGTAACAATTTGTCATATAAAATACTGTGATATCTGTCAAGAGGCACCACATTGTGACGAAGGAAAACCTCTAACCGCAGCTGCGTTGTAAATTCGCCCCATGCGCACTCATGGAAGCCACGTGATTTTACGTTAGCCATAATTAAGAGCGCTCAGTAGTAAAAACGAAAGCCGCTCAAAACCACATTTATTCTATTTACCCCGATACAGTTCGATTATTCTGTCCTGATCCACGTATTCGAATATGTGAGGTGCATCCATAAGAATTCCAACAGTACCGGCTGTAGTGACAACGAAGAACATATACAACTGTAACCGATCAATAACCATAGCAACGTACTTCCAATCTTCTCGAGTCTGAAACAATCGGCATTAGATTTGACCAAGCTGTGGACTAATAAACGTACTTGTATGTAAAGGTCTTCGTTGCGCAAATGTTCGGCTATAAACTCCACAGCTTCCGTCGCTTTAGAAACTTCGGGGGTTAATAAAATTGATTCCGAGCTCTCACTTTCTCTTCTGCAACTTTCCGAGCCAACTCCTACTCCTAAATCAGAATTCAGCTTTCGGTTTATTTTACAATTTGGATGATGTAGATCCGAAAGTTCCATGACTTCTACTTTACTTTGAGATTCGATGGAACTAAAATAGGAAACGCATAAAATTGTCTTCTTTCCTTTTTAAGAAAGGTACCTTATGTGTTTTGGTATATCTGCTGGTGATCCATAAGGATTAGGTGGAACACCCATTCCCGGCATTTCCATCATCCATCTAAGCCTAGTTTTACGAGGTCTTTTCATTAATAGCATTGCCGGTAAATAATTTAAAAAAATTGAACGTATCCAAGAAGGCATTCTAAAATAGGTACATTTGTTAGATGTTATTCGAGTTCAATATTTTTCTTACCTATGTGTTCGCGGTCCTCGGAAATTCCAATTAATAATAACTACTGTAACAAGGATACTAACAGTGTTCATGATAAATGTGAACAAGAGGTATTTAGCTATGAGTGGCAGCACAAGGGATGTCGGTGGCAGGATTTTAGATACTAGCAGCAGGAACACTACCAGCATAGCAAAATACTAATTCCAAGTGTAACCTGCTCAACAAATTATTAAGACGTAATAATTTAAATAATGGTATTACCTTTTCGCCAGCTTCCGCCGGTAAGTAAAATACGAGGACGCATAGGAACGATATTAATACTGTAGGAAGTATTAAATTGACTGTATAAAATAGAGTCTTGCGGCGAATGATAATATAAAATGTAATATCTGTTTCCGTGGGATGGTGACCTTCATATATGTTGAGATAGGCGGGAACCTCAATAATGTCCCATGTTCTGATTTCCAGTAATCGGATAAGTCTACAAAATTTTTGTTGTTGTACAAAGCGAGAGAAACTTGGTCTCCGTTGAATGTCCAGGATCCAAATTTCATTATACATATCTGTTGGTCAAAGGGAAAGTACGTCACGTCTATAGTACAAGAACTTTGATAGATTGCAGGAGGAACCCATAAAACTGCTCCGTTGGGATAAATTAAAACGTTCGATTTATACCTAACTTCGTAGTTTCCGTCAGCACTAAAATATGAGAAATTGTGATTTAGAGTCTTTGTTCAAAAATTTCCTACTTGTTAAAAAGTACTATATCCGGTTTCCAAACTTTGTCTGGAGGCAGTCTGAGAACTGCAATTCCACCGTAATCTGCTTCGTCCCATTGGAGTTGATAGTCGTTCCATGCCTTCAAATATTAAATAGTGTTTTATGAACGTCATATAGAAATAAACTAACTTACCAAACGTAACCATACATTAGATTTCATAATTTGATTTTTTTCATTCTGAAAGCAAAGCATAATTTACACTCGTTGATGTCTGTGATTACGTACGTACCACGTTAATTAACTGAACGAATGCCAAACCGAAACGTACATCTACTTTTTCAGTCATATTCTGGACTGGTCGAATTAATTTATTATATCCGCGAAACAAATCTCGCACCAACCGCTCCTCGTCTTCAGAACATTTACCTACAAACACGATCAGAATAAATTTAATTGATGATCTTTTTGTTCTCGAACGAGTGTTATATTGAATTCGCAGGTAACGTATTTGCAGTTAATACATGTAGGAATATGAGTCGATAGTGTAAATTACTAATTTGTATTGTATTGGCCAAAGAAAACGTGAATTCTTTGTTTCGAATAAGAGGGAGGGGCAATGTTTACATGTAGCTCAGCGTGCAGCAGTGGGTGTGCCGGCAATCTTACCTATTGTGATGAGGTTTATGATGAAGAGTAAGGATAGTAAAATTTTCTTCGTCCTCCACATCGCGAGCGTATCTCTATACCACACTTACAAAATCATCGGGGTTGTACACGGCAATTGCAGTCCATGTCTATATGTAGAATTACAACACGAGTCTCCTCGTGATGCACCACGGGAAACTCTTCCGAATATTGTCTATACGATCGTAACATGGTGTTTTTTATGCAACATAGCCCAACATCATTACGTTTTGGCACGGTCACGCACACACCCTTCGAGTCATTCCGAGAACGACAGCGTGGATCGTAGTATGACACCACCCCCACGAATTTAATTATGTGGACTATGTCTAGATGGCATGCCGTGAAAGCGCAAACTCAGCTCAAAGAACCAATGACGGTTTTTCTGCGATCGATCGGTTAATAACTATTGCACTTGCGTACGACTACTTGTCATGGGTGTAGTCAGGATGTATTAAAAAAAGTTGCGATTGACCGCCACTGATCGAGACCGCTATTTTATTATACGATATTCTCCAACAGCGTCGTAAAATTTTCACTAGAGCTTGACTATATTACAATCGATAGTCCGCGTTGACGGAAGAAAAACGAAACTTTTAAATAGTCGTTTATTGTTAATTCATTTAACAAAGTACAATCCATTGTGATACAATATTACAACAACTGCGGTAAAAAACAATACTTGTCGCATTGCAAAACAGAACTATTAGTTTGAAATTCAAATCTTTCTTAGTTTCTACTTTTCCTATGTTCCGTGTTTCGATGCGATGCGATCAAGAATGGATTGTCGTTTATTCAAACATATTTAAACCAGTCATTTTAATTATATTATATAAAGTAAGAATAGTATAAGTAACAACGAAATGAAGTATAATAACTCTATTGTGAATTACAGAAACAGTTTTATAATCAAAGAGGAGTTATATAATGTGACACCGATTTAGCTGAAATCGGTTATACAAAATACTCCTCGTCCATCTGGTTGTCAGCCGTTTTTCCACTTCGAGAGATAGATGACTTCGTATTACCTGCGCTTAACCTATTACTTTTCATTCATCCACTTATTCACTAGCTAAAATATGAACAAGATTTAAATGTTTTGTGCGACTATATATGTATTGCCTTTATATAACAACGGTGGTATTTGAATACAGGCTATAAAGTTCGTGAATGTTAAAGAAAGTAACAAAAAAATTGCGTGACAACTAATGATGAGGTCGTATTGTCTTGTCATTTATGGAAGAACGTGACCAAGTTAAAATTTTAATAGAATTGCAAATTTTCCATATTGATACGTACGACTCTATTCGTTTCAGTAATGACTCCCGAATTTTTAAAAAATACTTTAAGATGTAAATTTTATTAATTGAGCAACTTCCATTTTAGTCGAGAGTCACAAAGCACTGGGTATGTTTAAACCCTGCAAGAAAAGAGATTTAGCTGAAGACGCCGTACGAAACCGTGCCAAATTTAAGAAGGTTCGTCTGCAGAATTGGACATTAGGGTAGGATCTTAAACTTTACTATGCATATTTTAAAAGGATATGTAAGAATTTTTAAGTGCCTTTTTTGTACCAGTCATTCGCTCAAGTACATGTAGACTCCAAATATGTACAGGATATAGAGAAATTGAAAATCTACGTAGCATGCTAATTTGTTTCAAAACGATATACCTACTAACGTACCTACTATCATTTATGCTCACTGCCGTTAGGAATTCGATTTTATGATGATAATTTTTCAACCATCCACAAGAAAAATATAGTTCGCGTTATTTTCACTTCAGTATCTACAGGTTATTCATAAAATACAAAATGCCATTAACAATGTTACAAGTAACAATGCGAAGCAGAGAGCTGCCGTTAACGAGCTCTTCGCCACGCGTTAACATCTCACATATGCTTTTTACATACGCGTGCTCTTGAAAGACTGCTATATGTTGAGCAAACGATAATAACCAAAAATCTATTTCTGTATAAAATACGAGGCGCGTTTAAAATTGCGATGTTGTGTGAAGCGATCGATACCAAACGATAACTATAATAGTAGCGCGCGTATGTAAAAAATCTAACTCAACATATAACTCGAATTATCACAGTATGATTGTGTTAATCCTAAAGAACGAGACTGAAATTAAAATATTTTTCTAAAAACGTAATTTAGCTCGAGCGTTGGGGTAAATGCGTTTATTTAGCAGAACTCAGAAAAGTAAAGAGTATTGCCAAGTACACGTACGCGATAGCATTTAACTTTCGGGATAGGGGTTCTGGCAAGGAGGCATAAGAACTGCAGTTCAACACGGGCTTGCTACGACACTATTATGTGCGGTGCCGAAAACAGGACCGCAAGAGTCGCGATGATCGTGAACAAAGTGAATATAATAAGGCACAGTCTATCGACCACCATGGCCGCGAACTTCCAGTCTCTAGTAACGTCCGCGTGCTCATCTTCCTTTGCGCAACTGATCCGTAATGAAACGGATTTCTTTAAGGATCAACGCGAGTTCGTAATCGGCTCCGAGGCATGTATGGTTCGATACAAGAGATTCGTGTAGTCGCCCACCATTTCCGTTGTCTTCGTTTTGTCTAATAAGAAATATCGTCATTCGGATAGGCACATTACCGTTCGGATTTACCTGTAGACTGTCCGAAAAAACGCAGCGCTTGGCAATGGGGTTGGAGTACCTCCACCTCTATGATTGTGTCGGAAATCGTCGTCAATATCTAAAACATTTGCTAAAAGACTTTTTGATGAGCGCTCTTTCAGCTCTACATCTTGAAGATTTAACGGTTTACGATCGGCAACAACTGGTACTGGTTTGTTAGGATTTTGGTATTCGTAATTATGGCGTGGCTTATGCATACGTAATACCCATGGTAACCAATACAGAAAGACAATTTTATCTGAAAAATATTTTACGTCATAACGAATTAAATTATGGGTAATCTTACCCAAGCGGACATTTCGTGAGTGTCGGCATTACGGTGATGATAATTTAGAATGAGAATGGTTGATACCACGGAAGACGCTACCATAAACATAATACAATTGAAGTATGTACCTAGAAGAGGAACAGCATCCGAAGTAGCTGGCATAGTTTCTGCGACCATGTTAAGGAAGACTGTCAGAGATAGTAAAATTGTCACTCCCAGAGACAATTTTTCCCCGGAATCCGGCGGAAGCGTAAAACCCAACACCGCCATAGAAGCAATTAACACGCACGGAACTATTAAATTGAAGAAGTAATAAAGAGTTCGACGACGAATTATAATGTAAAAAGTAATATCGATATAAGGCTCGGGGCAACAATTGTAATATATTTCATTTCTTTTCCCAGGAACGCCTACAAAGTACCCCATATTCCTTAGCTCTTTAATATCGAAAATAATCTTACCTAATAAGTCCCATTCACCGTTTGTAATAAAATTGCTAATATCGCCTCCTATATCGTCTTGTAATTGTAAATCAAGCTGAAACATAGAATGGTAAATTAGAGTCGTAATTGGAACGACGATGGATCAGTACTTGCAAACCATCGTAGGTCCAACTACCAAATTTCATTTCGCATCGTTGATCATCGAATGGAAACCACGTAATATCAATTTTGCACGTGCTTTTGAATATTCCTGGTGGAACGTACAAACAACTTCCATTATTTCGAACTACAACGTTCGTGGGATATGTTCCATCAAAACCTTCGTCAGCGCTATGTACGATGAATACATTTTAAATAACGCAAATCGGAAATAAATTAAAATTATATTTTTCTATAAAATCGTACCTGTTGTACATAAGTACGTCCGGTTTCCATAGACGATGAGGTGGTATGCGAAGATCTCTGACTCCTCCATACTCCGACGTATTCCATCGAAGATTCACGTCGTTCCATTCCTATAACGAAGAATTGTCGTCCTGTTATTCCATTGACCGATTTGCTTAATCATGGTAAAATCGTTCATTATTAAATTATGTACTCGTATACATAATCAATTTGTAGGCAATGACATTTAATTTAATTAGCCACAAAGAGTGAAGCTATGTCGTAAATGTCGACGTATTTATCGTAATAATGTGCGTGAAAGTTGAATTATTTGTAGTGGAAAACAAATATACTATCAGACGTTTTGTAATCAATGATAGCACGAAATTCCATTTAATTAATCGTAAAATACGTGTAGTTTCAGTTTCATATACGAGTATTACGATCTATTTTAGCATTTACCGAACATTAATAAACGTTATAAATACCGTTGAGTATTGTGCACGTATTTTTGTCTAATTCCCTTTCTCTACTTCAGAGCAAATGTGGAAATGTAATTTAAACAGGCTGTCGTACTATATTGATTTTTACAATTTCAATTGTTCCTTCCGCGCCAAACGAGCTTCGTATAAACAAAACGTTTTTCTTAGAATTTGTGTCGAAATAAATAAACTTACCAGTTTGAGCCAGATGTTTGTAATAAGAAGTTGATTTTTCTCATCCTAAGGAAAGAAAAATTGTCGTAACACGTTATTGCTAACGTCAGACAAATATGCACTCACTACATCAATAATTTGCATCAATGTAAGTCCAAAGCTGAGCTGTAATGGATCAGATTCGTTGGCAACAGGCCGCTCCAGCACATTATAATGGTCCAGAAGTTTGTGAAGAAGTCTTTTTTCGTTGTTGCCTGCTGACGACTCTGAAATTTAATTCGGCATTAAATAAAACTTGGCACAAAGGAACGGGTAGAAGCGATAAATTTATTCGAAGAATATTCGTCTTTATACTAAGGGTTTATTTGAAATCTGCTACTTTGTTACTAGTAGAATAGACAATGGCATCTTTTGAAACTATTGTTTGTCCAAATATTATTCTAAAAGGGGAAATCTTTAAATATGACTGTTCTAAGAAATTCTATCTATTGCGGGAAGCTATATATTAATAAAAAGTGATTTCTAATCTACTTAGTTATGTGGGTATAGGCCTCGCAAGCTACTAGTAAGGGAGGATGCAGGCTATGAGGTGAATGTAGGGCAATAAGGAAATAAACATATTGCCTACCGTTGGGCAGCGACAGGCAGATGTGCAAGAAGACAATAAAAGTTAGCGCTCTGGTGCCGCAATCGAATTGACATTGCTGCATGCCACTGTCCATGGAGAGTGGAAAACTCGCGCCAGTGCCGTGCAAGAACTATGTTTATCTTTTAAAGTTAAAATATTTTATTATTGCGGTTCATATTATATTGATTTTGTTATGCTGAGCATATTTAACATTATGGAAGAATCTTGTTAGTTCACTTTCATTTTATACAATTCAAATATTTATGTTTATCGTATATACATATATACTTATGTATATCTGTACGCCACATACCATACATACACATGTATATACATATATTTTAATGTATTAACTATTAATTTGTTGTTAGTTACTTCATTTTTATTAGCTGGCGCTTACTTTGCACATTCGTATACTGAAGCCATTGCGGTTCGCTGTTCCTCCTGCGAAATGCTACTGCGCTACCGCCAGCCCACTGCCCGACCCGTAGCGGAAGGGATGCTGTAGAGCAATAGATTTTGTCCTGACTATCCTTCCAACATTTTGATCCCACTGTCTTTTCTTCCAAATAAGCGTCGACTTGCGACGTACGTCGTCTACCACACCGGCCTCGTTACTTGCAGATCAATGAAGGGCGCATGGGTACATTGATGCAGCATCACGTTATATGCATACAGTTACAGATATTCGATGCTACATATACATACATAAACACACATGTGCTAAAATGTACATACATTCCATCCTATTTATGTACAACTATCGCATACCGCCGCTTAATTGAATTGAGTCTAACTTATCGGAGCAATTATATATAGGTTAAGTACGTGTTTTTTTTTGGGAATCGTCAGTAACGCCGAAAACAAAATCTCGTCTTCATCTTGAGCGCGCGTTCGTAATTATGAATAATATTAATCGTCCTTTTTTAGTAAACCAAAGATGCGGTAATAATTAACTCAAGCACTTCATGTAATTGAAGTAGAAACTTCCTTTCTTGAAAAATAATAGAACAGCAAGAGATAATGTTAACTCACAAGATGCAGTATAAACCGTCAAAAACATCAACTATCTGTTTTAAACAATATTGTTCATTCATTTTTGTTCGACAAAATTCCAACAGAATAAAGGCAACCATTTGTCTTTAATAAATAAATAAAATGAAACGAACAATATATTGATCGACATTTCGCAAAAATGTTTTTTCGGTGTTCTAACTAATTGGAGAAGACAAAATGACAGGTCGCATAGCAGTTCATGCGCCATACATCACATCACCGCTATTGAAATTATTTTAATATTTTAATTCTGCTGTACTTTGTCTAAACATGCTTCTTATCTTTTATATCTAAATCTAAAGAACTTTAATTTGATTATTTATGTAGGTTTTTAATACAAGCTTATATACTTTTGAGAGAAATACTAAAAAAAATAATAAATGACAGTGCTTTTTACAAAAATACCTTATCAACAAACATTTGAATTTTTAGACAGCAGCAACATTTTTAATTGTAACCACTCCAGTAACTATTACATTGATTTACACTTACACACTTTGAATAATGCAATAGACGCCTTTTATGTCATTCATTAAATAAAACAATTGTATTAAAAAGTCTTTTTAATGCATTATAATTTTTATTCAATATGTTTGCAAACACAATCATTATATTAATACATTAGGTATTAAATAAACGTTTTAATTAAATTTCAAATTATCAAAAGAACAAGAAATCCCAAAAAAATCCTTTAGTTTCGCTAAATTTTCTAGTATAACCACGGTATAACCATTGATTATAACTTTAATAATATTGAAGATAAAGTAATTTCAAGCATTTACAAAAAAAAATTATCTCTATACGACCATTTCCCGCCTGTCAATCGACGCGCAAAGTTGCTACGTTTCGTGCGAGATTTCGAAATCCGCTGCATAGCGCTCGCGCTCCGCGCTGCATTTCATGGTAATACGACTTGTCTCCCGTTTATTTATTAAAATAAACGATTGTTATGCATTATACAGTGTTTTAAATATGCCTATGTATTTAATAAAAATTTTTTTGGAGTGGATGTTTATTTAAAAAATTTCGATGGGTTTAATGATAATTTTTTTCTTTCCAAATGTTATTTAATTACACTATTGCTATTTGTTACTAATTTATTGGTACAGTAAAAAGTAAGAAATTAATTTTTTTAAACGCAGAACTGTGTTTATGTTGAAATTATTAGAGGACAAAATAATTTCTAAATTTTATGTTGGTATTTCACTAAAGGTATCCTTTGATATGTATGTACAAGCCTTCGTGTCGACTTCAATGTGAGTAACATCATATATTTTTTGTTTGAACCTTTTAGAATTAAACGTTTCTGCTATTATTATTTTAAATAACTCATCAGAAACAATTAATATTTCGACAGGTTTTAACTTTATAAACATTTTTTTTGTTTTTTCGCACCACCTTTGAGGTTAAGTTCATAACACTTTTTTTTCATGTGGTGTCCCCGATAAACCTATTCTACAGTTTTCACTTTTTCTCCAGTGAATTTCTCACTTTGTCATGATATTAATAATAAATTAGTAACAAATAGCAATAGTGTAATTCAATAATATCTGGAAAAAATAAAGTCATCATTAAACCTATCGAAATGTTCATTTTTTAAATTAAAATCAGTCTAACAAATTTTTTTATTGAACAAATAGGTATATTTAAACAATGTATCATGCACAACAATCGTTTATTTTAATAAATGAACGAAGGACAAGTAGTATTACGACGAAATGTAGCGCGGAGCGCGAGCGCTATTCAACGTATTTCGAAATCACAGCCGGAACATAGCAAATTTGTGCGTTGATTGACGGGCGGAAAATGGTCGTATCGGGATAATTTTTTTGTAAACGCTAGAAATTACTTTATCTTTAACAAAGTTCTGTCACAAAAAAGCGTCAGGTGGACTAGAAAAAAGATAGGAGTCGAAAAGAAAAAAAACTTTTTTTTAAGTCGTTCTGTCGACTTTGAAGAGCAATAACTTTTTTCCGTTAAACGCACAGATTTTTGTCATATAACATTGTTGAAAATATAACTCAAAAACAAATTCAACGACACCAAGCTTATGACTGTGCGATAATTGAACGCAGATATTAAAATTCCAAAAAAAACACCAAATCTAAGATGGCGGAGAAAGGGTTGGTTTTAGGGGTGCGCAAACTTTTAGAGTTAAACTCATCGAGGAAAACCCTTTCAAATAGAGGGTAAGAAAAAATGTATACAAAAATGGTGGGTCAATTCTAAATGCACTAGACTAAAATAAACTGTTTACATCAAAATCTCCACCCGGATTCTATGATATTTTTTTTGGTTTTTATTTTAAAGTTACCGCAGCGTGTACCGCAACGGTATCACGGTTTCTACCGATGCTGCGATAACAGTCGCCCCTTCCTTAGAAGACGTTGTGTCCTCGCGAATTCTGACACCGCGATATTTTTTTTACATGTTTTATTGTTCCCTTTGCACTGGGCTGGCCTCCAAACAATCCCGTATAGTGGATTCTGATTCTGCCAACGTTCATCATGACACGGCCCCCCTCGGTGTAGGTAAGAGGATCTGGACGGAATTCTTATTGCCTCCGTTAAAGATTCTCTTTTTGTCGTGGCCGAGCTACGTCTTCTCGTTGTTCAATTGGTTGCACTAGTTGGTTGCCTTCTGGTGTGTCCCAATCTCCCGAAAATAGAAAGTCCCGACGCAACTGTAATTTACTTGGTGATGTTCCGGTAGCAGCGTTGCGGCGTCGGCGGTTTTGATATTAGTTAAATAGCGATCCCAAGTATTCAAATCGTGGCCGACGTTTTGGATATGAAGTGCTTTCTTTATTTCTTGATGTCGCTTCTCTATTGGATTTCATCGAGGGGTGTAAGGCGTCGTGGTCCAATGGCAGGTTTACCAGTAGCGGGTTTACCAGTGGCGACATGCCCGCTGACAATAATTTTCTAGGAACTGTGGACGATTATCGGTGATAATGGCTTGACCTGGCGAAAACTTCATCTTCCACCTTAGTGATGATTTCTTCAGCTTTAGTTGAAAGTAATGGATAAGCTTCTACCCAATAGGAAAACAAGTCGGTAACGATTAGTATGAATCTGTTCCCCGTTTAAGTAGCTGGGCATAGTTCCATTAAATGACAAGCGATCGTTTCGAAAGGATGCTGTGACTGTCTCGGCATCTGGGAAACCTCGAGACGTGCCGAATTATAAAATAAGTAATACACCCACACAAACTGCTTGCCTCCCTTCCACTAGGGACCATGCCGATCAAATGATTTACTGTTGCTCCCAGAGGTTGGTCGACCATGGCGGAGCTGGCCCGCAACCTGTCTGTTGTTTTCCTGCTGTTATTATTGTTGCAGGTTAGGAAAATTTCTTCATTAATTTGATTTGGGGCAAATTTATGGAAATCAGGGAAGTTGCTGTTGACTGGTTTCCAATTGAACGCAGTCATCGATTAATGCTTCCATAGTGGTTGGTCCTAAACCGGGATGCATAAGCGTTTGCCAAAGGTCCACTAGCTCCATTTCGGGCATGGCTGAGTTGGTGTCGACTCTAGTAATCTTCCTGTATGGTGGTGTAAGCTCTGGTAGCGTTGATGTGGTTAGCATCAAACAAGAGAAACGTAATTTGGAACAAAATAATATTCCAGGACCGTACGGAGAACGGAAGGAGAAATCTTTTCAACATACGTAATTTGGAACTTATTATGGCAGACGGTGTCGTCCCGGGAAATGTAATGTCGGAAGACCCACGTTTTGTACAAATGTAATTTAGTTTTGGTGTTTAGCTCTTTTTTGTCAATTAATGTGTGTTGATCTAATAATTAATTTTATTGGTTTTACTGATCCTATTTCTAATTTCGTATCTACTTTCGTCGTTCGTGATTTATACTTCAGGTATTCATCCCATATTCATCTGTTGTACAACCTTCCCTGTCGATTCTTATGTTCATTTGTTCAATCCTTTTTCTCATTTTTGCATTGATTTGCTTTTTTTCTATATTTATTATCCATTCTCTTGTGTTCTAGATGTTTCTGCCAAATGTTCATGTTTGTTTTGTAAGATTGCTGTGGGTTTCTTGTAATTAGCACTATATCATCAGTGCATGGACTGGCTTTAAATTCGTGGTATTCTAAGTTTGATTTTTCTTGTTTTTCTTTTTTGTGTATGATATCCATATACAGAGTGTTCCAAAGATCACTCCCCAGTCTTGTATTTCCGTCATTTTTATTGTTTTGTCATTCTTTTTTAATTTTCGTAAATGAGTTAAATACAATTTTCAAATTCTGCACTCATATAATAGTAGCGATATTCAACTTTTTTTCTTCAAATAGCATAATATAATTTTTGTTATTATTTGGGATAGTTCCTTTTATTTTCTTTGCAACCATATAAGAAAATATGGGTCCTACATAAAAATTTTGTTAGAAAAATACGATTAATAGTTGAAAGTAGGTTTGCCATAAAAATAACTGATTTTTTGTCTTTTTTATCTAAAAGCCTATAAAAACAATGCGTAAAGTTAGTAGCCAAACTGATTTCCCTAATTTTTGAGTGTTCCGTTTATCATAATAAATATGAATTATATCAACTCCAAAGTGCGACATGATGCTAATGTGATTATGATTATTTTTGTGATTATGTTATAATAGAAAATTGTATTTAACTTATCTTATAAAGAATTTAATCTCATTTACAAAATTAAAAAAAATAATAAAAAATAAAAAAACGGAAATACAAGCCTGGGGAGTGTTCTCTAAAAACACCCTGTATATGAACGAACAGTAGCGGGCTCAGACTGTCAGTCTTGTTTTATCCCTCTTTTAGTTGGAAGTTCTCGAAATTTAGTCACTTAATTTCCACTAATGTCGTAAATGTAAATTTTGTATTATTCTTCCTCAGTTAGTGTGCTTACTTCTCGTTGTTGTGCTTCCCATATGAAAATCTCGGGTTACCAAACATTAAATTGTTATTCTTTTTGACAGATTTTCTTTATTTGACAACTGTTTACATCAAAATTTCCTGAGTTCTACGATTTTTAATTTTTATTTTAAAATCATCACAGCGAGTACCGCAATGCTCCGGTAACAGTTACGATTCATTGTATTTGTATTATTGTTGTGATGTAAGTGTTATGTCTGAGTGGTGCAGATGATCAGAACCTGTACAGTATGGTGACGAAACCGTGTGCAATTGTGTATTGGTTTGTCTTGGCAAAGCATTTGCTTCGAGGTTAAGAGAAATCCGTACTAGCAGTGGCCATCGCTAAATCATACACTTATAAGTAAGCATTTTAATGCGTTGAATGGTCTTAAAGTACCTATAAAATTGGCTCAAATTTTCAAGTTATTAGCAATGTTTTGATTTAATTTGGAATAAATAAGATGGAGACTTTGTTGTAGTAGAATTTTGATTTTTGTATTTATTTTTTATTAAATTTATGGTGTTAAATTTGCTCTAAAAATGTACAAATTCAAACATAAAAAAACAAAAACTAAGGACTTTGAAAAAAGTATTGATGTTACACAAAGCTCGCAAGTTTTGTCTTCATAAAACATTAAGTTTTACTTCAAACATTTAAAATTAAAAGCTGTTTTAAAGGTACTAATAGTGCATGGTTTAACGATGGCGCGCTGCTAGTATGTATTTCTCTTAAGGAAAACCACTATACTCAGTATACTATTGGCGCGGAGTAATAAACCTGTCAGAATTATCGAATCTCCCCGTATTGCAGTGGCGTAGGTACCTGATACGTTTGGAAAATCATATTTTTAGTAGGTATAATATATTATAATAGTAAAATCTACCTTGATATGAATTATTATGTGGTTATATGTTATTTATTTTATTTGTATAGTAGATCACATTACAAATTTTACTTACGTATTATATACCATTATTTTGTATCTTGGTATAATACCCACATCTACGGCTATGATTCTCGTTTCGTCAGTACCTGGGCTGATGGCAACGTGTTTACACAGATTAAACTATTGTTCTCAGACCCTAGATGGGTCGATATGCTGCAAGAGCGGCACAATGATCGTATTTTGGTTAGAATTTATTGGTTTTACTTAACCGTAGAAGTACCGCTTTCACAAGAAAATAAAGAATTATTTCCAGCAATTATGATTTATTACTCCGCGCCAATAGTATACAGACTTTAAATCTAAATAAGCCAAAGGTCCCTTACCCACTTTAGTAGTATTTGATGTGTAGTAATTTTGTCCTTTAGATGTCCTTGTTTAAATTAGTAAGATCATAATACAGCTTGATTTGTTAAATTATGAATGTTCTGGCGTTAGTTTGTGACAAGTGTTGTTGTTAGCCCAGATATACGGAGGAGGACATGCATGACTCAATTTTCATACATGAAATCGTAAAGTGAGATGAACATGTTGATGTATTTATTTTCAAATTTTCGTTTAAATAAACCTCTTAATTTGATATATTAAAACCGGCGCTCTTTTGAATCACCCTATAGTTCTAGAGATACAGAAGGTAACCTTTTTAAGCAGACATGTGATAAATCTTGACTTCAAAAATTTTTTTAAATTATACTAGTTAGATATCACTATAAAGTTACTGAAAAATAATTCATATTTTTACTGCAATTTTAACTACATAATGATAGACGAGATTTCCTTTTAGCATTAATAGAAAGGTTAGGTTTAGCTACTTATGGTCTATGAGGAAATATATGGGGAACGTTATTCTGAGTATTTTGAGCTTTGGAACGTAACATTCGATTAATATGTTGCGAAGATTTTGACCAAAATGTGTGCTTTTTTATGTAACGAATAAATTAATTTTGGCGTTATTTTTTTTATGAAAAATACCGAAACACGTCAATTTTGTTGTTAACATAAAATTTTTAACGTGCCCTGCCGTAAACTCCTTCGTAGGGTAGCAACCCCTTTAATTTTTTTTAATCGAGAGGGGTGGCAATAACTATTGTTTTTTATACTCGTTAATAACGCAATTACTATTTCCTCGTAGAATTCTTTTTACCGTCTGCTGCGATTTTTGTTTCTTAACATGTTTTTCTTTAAATTTACTAAATAATTTATTTATTGAAGTACCACACCATTAAATAATCAATTAAATTTTCTTTCAATCAAAGTAACACAAGCCACCTCTCTCCGATTACAAAAAATTGAGGGGTTGCTACCTACAAAGGAGTTCACGTCATGGTTGAAGTGGTCACGTTAAAAAATATTATATTAACAACAAAAATTGAGGTGTTTCTGGCAATTTTTATAAAAAGGAATAATAACGCCAAAAATTAATTTATTCGTTACTTATGCCGCTCACGGTATAATTACGCATAAGTATTTTCTTTGTTTGATGGTTGGCGGACATAAGGGTGTATACATTTTTTTTAAATTATATGCAATCTCTGTCTTGCAAATGATTAGATTTTTTAAATACTATTACGATCGAGTGGCGCCCATAAAGACTATAAAAAAATTGAAATGTCAAACAACCCTAAACACCAAAAGAGCTGCCGTAGGCCCAAAAAACAAAGTGATTATAAAATGACTGACCAATATCGTGAGACGCGATTGTACGTTTTGGCATTGGCATTACAAACTTCAGAAGGTGTCAGAATTGTATTAAACATGAAGAATAAAGGTAATTCTAGCTCAATTGGTAATTTCTCTTCATTAATGGATTAATTCATTGAAAAATATTGTTTTCCAGAACCTTATAAATTACACTTAGCAAACTTATTGGTCTGTAAGAGAGTTTATTTTTCCTTAAAATTGCCACCATTTTACATTTATTTAAATATGTTGGTAAACATACCTGTTTTATAAATGTCACTGAGAAACATCAAAATAGCCACTACAAAGAATGTTTTCCCAAATGTTTCAGAAATTCATTTTTTTCATTTTTGTGATAATCGATTTCTGTATTTTTATTGAGTTTATTTCTTTTTTCTTTTTAACAATTTCTATTAACAAATTTTTTTCTTCTATTATTTAGAGATAACAATACAGCATCCTAATTTTAATAAAAAAATTGCAAACACAGGTAAGGCCACTGTTGAAAAACTTGATTTTGACCTATTAGATACTAAAATGAACGAAATTAATTGGGTCCCAATTTTGAATGAAACAGATGTAAATAGCTGTGCCAGTAAAAATAATCCATACTGTTCAAACAGCCATATCTGAGGCAACCATAATCTCAAAGGTGAGGCCCAGTAGTAAAGATAATAAATGAAACCATGGATAACTAAAGCTATTTTAGTATCGGTAAAGAAAAAGAAAAATTAGGCAAAAGACTATATAAACAACCTTTCAATCTAGTACTCAAAGAATTTTATAAGCAGTATTGCAACAAATTAAAAAATAATAAATGAATGCAAAAACAGTTATTATGGTAAAAAAATTTCCACAGCCGGGAATGATAGTAGAAAACTTTGGAAATGTTTAAATGAATTTATCAAAGGAAAATTCGAAAAACTGAGATCAATGAACTACTGGTTGAAGGACAGACTATTTTAGGGTCTGAGGGTTGCTCACAGGTTTCAATCAGCACTTTATGACTGTTGGTGAAAAGCTTGCTGCCGATCTCGGTTATGAGCCTGTGGCATCACCGGATATCAATAGTAGGCCAAATGGGATAACCTGGGACGGATTTGATGATGTGACATGGTTGGAAATAGGAAATTGTATAAGTGATCTCAGGGGAGGGTCGGGCCCCGGCTGGGATAACATCTCAGTAGAAGTCATTAAAAAATACAAAAACCTGCTGGTCCCAGCCCTCTCCCACCTGTTTACCTTAAGCCTCGTTACTGGCACATTCCCCACTTGTTTAAAACGCA
Source organism: Abscondita cerata (assembly GCA_030710515.1). Lineage (NCBI taxonomy): Eukaryota > Metazoa > Arthropoda > Insecta > Coleoptera > Lampyridae > Abscondita > Abscondita cerata. The sequence goes on along the minus strand of JALBCR010000519.1, from coordinate 157,997 downwards.
CAATTATCGTTCCCCTATATAAAAAAAAAAGGTTCCAAAAAAGACGTCGCGAATTATAGACCTATTTCAATGTTGTCAAACATTGGTAAAATTTTGGAAAAGTCGTTAATAGGCAGCTATCGAAGTATCTAGAGGAAGGTAACCTCATACCATCAAACCAATATGGGTTTAGAAAAGGTGTGAGTACACAGGACGCCCTTTGGCGGTCACAGACAGAGTGTACAGTTCATTAGATAAGGGAAAAAAAGTTCTAGTCATCTTTTTAGATCTAGCTAGAGCGTTCGACTCTGTCCCCCACTTAGACCTTACTTACGCCTTAAAAAGACTGGGTATCGACGGAATAGTTTTACAGTGGTTTGAAAACTACTTATCAGAGAGGGAGCATCGATGTAGAATTAACAACTGCTTAAGCAATCCACTATCAAATAAGTTTTCCATCCCACAGGGCACTATTTTAGGGCCAAAATTATTCGCGGCGTACCTTGCCGAACTATGTCAAATCGAGCTACTGGGTGGACATCTAGTGTCATACGCTGATGACACCGCGCTAGTATTTGAGGGCGACAATTGGAACTGCGTTCATGATTTGGCAGCTCGCGGTCTGGATAGGGTAAGGGACTGGATGAGAGAGCACACTTTAACAATCAATTTTAATAAAACTAAATATATGACGTTCTCTTTATCCAGTAGAGGACAACCTGCCGCCTCACAGATTATCACCCACTCAGGACTGTGCCCTCAGGCTGCTACGTGTAACTGTATCAGACTTGAGAGGGTTACAGAAATTAAGTATCTGGGGGTCATCATTGACAACCAAATTAAATGGAATTCACATATCAAATTGTTAACATCTAAACTAAAGCGAGTAGTACCAATAATTTTAACTCTTAGAAATTTCTGTACAATTAAAACTTTAAAATTGGTCTACTTTGCTTTAGTGCAATCTGTTTTACAATATTGTGTAGTGGGCTGGGGAGGCGCCTATAGCTCCAATCTCCTGCCCTTAAAATCCACCCAGAACTTGATTCTAAAATGCTTATGCAGGGGCGGCAGGCTGGACTCTCCCTCTCCCTTGTACCTAGAGCTGTCAATAATGAATTTAGAGACAATTTACAAGTACAACTGTTTGTTAGCATTAAAAAAATCGGCTTCATCCTTTAACATGGTGTTCTCTAACAGGCGAGGAAGAAATATAAGAGCAAAAAAGAAAACACAGTACGGGACAGCAGTATTGGAAATACTTAGGTGTCAAATATTTTAATAATCTACCGCTTTCACTAAGAGACCACTTTGATCAAAACTACCCCAGTTATAAGAAAGCAATAAAAAATTATTGCATAAATTTATAAATACAGCGTTGTTACCATAAACAAGTAAAATAAATAAACAAACAATATAAAAGTTAAAAAAAATAAAATATATACGATTACAAGCTGATTGACTGTCTTGTTCGGCTCTATCAATCACTACTTAACTGAATAAAATAATCACTAAATTCAAATAAGCGCCTACAATTAAAAATAAGAAGACAATATTTTTTCTTTCTTTATTATTCTTTTTGTTTTACATTATTATATCTATGAAGTTAATTAATTAATTCAAGTAAATTTTGCTAAAAATGTAATGTAAGAAGAGACGTGTTATTTTACTTAACTTTAAATTTATTTCATTTAAGAGAAGAGACATTCTATAATTTATTATGTAAGAATTACCTATACCTATTTCCTTTATATTCAAACTATTTGTCAGGCCAAACTTCCAGTAACACCACGGGCGTGCCCATAGTTACTGGTTCCTATTTGAATACTATTTTTTTTTATTTATGTTACTTATTATTATATTAGTCTTAAGGTTCTGTTCTTTTTTTTTTTTTTTATGTAACAAAATTTTATTATTGAGGAAAATAAAAGTCTTGAAAAAAAAATCCTCAGTTTGTTTATTTGGATTTTCTAGGTACCGATTTGTACAATCCGTTTGATTTAGTCGACCAACATGGGACATATTCCATTCAAAAACCACGTGAAATTGGTTTCTTTGCTGCACATTTAACAGCAATCTAAAAACAATCTAAAATAACCATCCATGTAAGAATAGAATCAAGAGATGTTCTATAGTTTGTCCAATTGGCTTTTTGAAAATTCCATCTTATTTTTCCTAAAGATTCTACAAATGGAATTTGTAGTCCATTTTGTAATAGCGAAAGTGTATGTTAACTTTTGGAAAATATCTTAATACCATACGTTTTGATTCTAATGACACTAAACTAAACTAAACATTGTCCAGACCGTAATAGTTTTGCCACCGACCGGAGTAAAATGTTTTGATGTCTTTTGGGATCATACCAATACTAAAATAAATGTAAGTTTTAAAACTCCATCCATGTTTGTAACGTTATTCCATTGACATCGTTGTTTTGTAGCCCCATAAGTAATGTATGGTGACAACTAAAGTCACCAATATATACACGATATTAAAATTTTATGGCCAAGCTATTGGAGGAGATTTGTAAATATTTACTACGTGTAAAATTCGTATTTTAGTAACTGTTATTGATGATGATAGATTTCTAGATTGACCTTTTCTAGATTGATTAAAGTCGTTGATTCTTTGGATCGATTTTTCACGTGGCCATTTAATAATGGCCAATACAACTATTGAAATTGACTAATTAAGTCATAAATAGGATATAATAGGTCTAAATACTTTGGTACAACGTACATTTTTCAAATCAAGTTTAGTTTTAGTCACTGATGCGTTACAATGGAATATCCTAGTCTAATGCAGAAAAGGCCGCTAACATTGAATTTGTGCCGAAAAATTTGAAATAAAATAATAGAGTGAAATCAATTCGTATTAAATAAATAATATAAACGAGAAATTAAATTAAATCTATAACAGTAACTGTAACGGAATTCCCAGAAAATATACGTTTTTGTATAGTATTTCCGTACTGAATATTTTTCTTAGTATCCATAAATTGGGCTCTCAATAAAGTCTCTAGTTGAAAACCTTTTACTATTGATTATACTTTTACTATAACTTTATGAAGCATAGTTGTCTCATCTCCACAGTGTGTTTCCTGTAAAAGTAAAATATCGACCCGAATAACGTTTCCATTTAATAATTGCCAAGATTTGCATTTTATTCTAGGTATTACCACGGAATGTTATCAATGCTTGTGAGTTTGTTATTTTTTTGTTGAGTAAATAATTTAGAACAGAAACAATTTAGAATGTATGTGAGCTTAGTTGTATTAATTAACATTTTCATCATCGTGAGATACGAAATCAAGGAGATTATGTACAAACTACTATAATGTTTATTTTATTGTGTTTATGTGTATATGTGCTTTTAATTGGAATGTATAAAATTCGATAAAAGTGCGAGTTTTAAATTTTAGGGTCATTATAGTTAGAAATCGGATATCGATATCGACCAAATAATTTAACATTGCTGTCTATTGTATGTGTAGTAATTGTGCTAATTACAAATTACATTTCAATAGGCTTCTATCGCTTTTTCTTAACAAACCAATTTATATCTATTTTTGTATAATTCAAAATAAATTAAAGCCTGAACAACAAAATGTGTCCTAAATTCGGATTCCGATCATCAAAAACACCCGAACCGCACTTGACCGGACCAGAGCAAGCCCCGTGCTCTTTAAATTCGTATAAAGACAACCGCGTAGTACAAATCATCAGTCTACATTAAGTTTACCATACGTCCCGGTTTGACCGGGATTGTCCCAGTTTCATACGTTGATCCCGGAGTCCCGGCCGGTTTGGTATTTTGTCCCGGTTAAGTGTTAACGTGTGGTTTGTACAACCGCTGTCGCAACGTATATTATGTTATGAAAAACAAACGAACCGCCCGCGCTCCTTCTTTCACTCCCTTCATTGCCAGTCCGAATGCCGCACGCTTGAAGGTACTACCGTTACTAGCGGTGTATAATAAATTTTGTTATTTAAAATGCCGAAAAGAAATTGTAAATTCACAAGTGAACTAGAAAAAGACTATCTATTTATAAAAAAGCTTTGTGGTGAGGATAGTAGAGTAAAATGCCAGCAATGTTTCTCTGAATTTTCTATTGCACACGGTGGGCAAAGCGGACATTAAGGATCATTTAAAATGTGCGAAACACGAGGCTGGTGTAAGAGCGACTGCAAGTACGTCAAGTATTAAAGCATATTTTAAAAATAATGATCCCATTCAAAATGATTTAGTTATTGCAGCCAAAGAGGCCACATTTGCTTTTCACACTGCTATGCATGATATGAGCTTCAAAACATCAGACTGTACGTCCAAATTAATATCTAAGTTTTTTGAACCAAAATTTGGAGTCGCGCGAACTAAATGCGAAGCAATAATATTAAATGTGCTGGCACCTTTGTCTATGGAAGAGTTACATGCTGACTTGCAGAAGACGCCTTTTGTAAGTGTTACCAACGACACTTCAAATAGGAAAGAAGTAAAACTAGCGCCTATTGTTGTCAGATTTTTTTTACCATTGGAAGGTATACAAGTAAAACTACTAGATTTTCAATCTGTTCAAGGTGAGACATCGGAAATATTGGCAGAAAATATAATCTCAACATTTGGTCGTCATGAGATTGGTGGAAAAATAGCTGCATTTTGTGGCGACAATTGCAACACCAATTTTGAAGGTGTACGTAGAAGTGGGCAAAATAATGTTTACAGACGGCTCAAGCAAGATCTTGGTGTTGATATTGTCGGCATTGGATGTGCCGCACATATTGTGCACAATACTCTACAAAATGCTGTGGATGGTCTTCCAATCGAAATTGAAGCTCTTGTTGTGAAAATATATAAATATTTTCATATCTACACAGTTCGAGTAACTAAATTGAAGGAATTCTGTGAATTTGCAGATGTTGAATATAAAAAATAATTCAGCATGGAAGTACCAGATTTTTATCTCTGTTGCCGGCAATCGAAAGAATTTTAAATATATTCGAAGGACAGTATTTTCCTTTCTCAAGAAAACTGTCCACGTGCAATGCGAGATTTCTTTGAAAGTGACACAAGTGAATTATATTTTGGTTTGTTCATGGTCAATTAAATAATTTTAACAAGACTGTGTTAATTATGGAAAAAAGTAAGGCAACTGCAACAGATATTATTCTAGAGTTAAGACGACTGAAATGTAATCTTCAGGAAAGGATGGATAGTAACTTTGTGTCGCAAGGAGCAAAACGGTTGTTACGAAAACTTGATAACAGCCAGGATATTAATACATTTATGACAGAAGTAACCGCATTTTACAGACGATGTATTTCGTATATTGAATTATGGGAAGACAGTTTTGGTGGCGCCGAAATTTTTGCATGGGTTGGATTGGGTCATGTATTGGAATGGGATGAAATCGAGCGATCGGCCGAAAAAGTTAACGGTACACGGTTCAAATGATCATCAAAAAATTAATATTGATAGTCTTTTTGACGAGGTGTCGCTTGCTAAAGCATTTTTTGCGACACGTAATGAAGAGTGGAGTTCAACGGCGCTCCAAATTGAGTACGTTGAGAAATGGATTCAACTATTTAAACATTTTCAGGAGCAGCACATTCATGTACCCTCTCTGGTTAAATTGCTCCAATACATTTTGTGTTTACCAGGCACGTCCGTACCTGTGGAGCGTGTTTTTTCGATGATGAAACACATTTGGTCGGATGATCGAGGTCGCATGCTAGAGTCGACTGTACGAGTTCTACTGTACTGTAAATTAAACTTTGGAATTACATGCACCGACTTTTATGAAAAATTAAAAAGAATGATAAACTGTTAAAAAGTTCACTCTAGCGAGAAGTACGAATGGCACATGATTAAATAAATAATAACTAGAATGCGGACTTTCTGTATACTTAGTTACATAAGTTATCGTTATGTAACATAACTGTTAATAAAACATTTTTTGTAATAGTCTGTGTTTTCTTCGGTCGATGTCTTCGGTCTATCCTGTCTTCCACTCGTCGTCGTCCCGGTTTAGAGCTTTATGATTATGGTAAGCTTAGTCTACATCCAAGATTGGGGACGGAAAGAATTCTGAAGAAAGAAAGTTACCACGCCGCCGCGAGAGTCTAATATAAAAATCAAGAAACATAGTTATTTGGTCCACTGTATTTTCGTCTCCGAGCAACTCGTTATGGATCCGATAATCCTATAAAATTTAAACAGATAGCGGATCCCACCTGATTATCTTTGAGTAAAAACAGATAAAAATAGGCGGTGGTTGAAAAAGCAGATTATTTACTTGAGATAAGTGGATTCGAAGATGCCACAAGTCGACGAAATACCTTATACAAGAATTTTCCCTGGAAGATTACGGCGGATATCCTTAGTCCGAACTTCCTCTACACCTTCAAATAACTAAGTAATCGGCAAAGGAGAAAGACGTATTCGTACATGAAACCTATGTGGACTAATTTCAGTATTGGATATAACAACTATAAATCTACATTACTTACATACTTTGTTATACCTTATCAATTCGTCAAACATTTTCAGAGTTAAGAGAACATGTTAGGGGGTTAGTTCTATCGTACTAAATCTCTGTTTGGTAACATCAATCAGAAAACCAAAGTTATTTAAATTTTCTGCTTTCAAATCGATACTCTATTTCTGCTCTATAAACACAATCTGCCACTTTTTTCCGTTTCGTCATTGCTGTTCTTGAGTGCTAAATGTGCAAACCATACTGTAACCTTTATCCAAGTGAATAAATCTTAATAAAATGTTTCGATATCGCCTTGCAAATACAACAACGTTGAACTACTAGTAGAACAATAACCATAGAACAGAAGTCTCCGCTTTGATCTAGGGCAACATCACCATCTATGTAAACATGAGCTGAATGTAGAGGATGTTCCAAATTGGTCAATTTCATAAAGTACAGGTGGTTTGAGTGAACATACAGCAAAATGGTTTTTGCAACCATTTTTGAGAATAAATCGATTCCAAGAAGAGAAAATTGTTTTTTTGATTCATTTTTTTACGATTTAAACCTTTCGGAAGTGAATTACTTTCAAATCTTATTAACGTTATTATAATTTATGAAATTTTGATTTGAGAGTAATTAGCAAAATTTAGAGAGCCATGATTTATTAAAAAAAAAACATCTTTGTCGTCATTGCTTTTTGGTTAATTTGAATAAATTTTATATACTTTTGTTATATTGTTGTCGCAAATTACTTATCTTTTAACACAAAATCTTAGAATCTTTCAAAATCTCGGAAACACTTTCTAAGTATTTAAAAGGAAAGAGATAAAAAATCTAACTTCCACCAAACGATTTGTCTCAAAAATCAAACACAGGGTTGTGAAAACCATTTTACTCTACCTTTTCTCAGATCGACTGTACCCTATGATATGGACTTTATTATTATGGAAAAGAGCATTTGCTTTCTAGAGCACGGTGGGAGCAGATCTTCTAATTCTTCCACTGCAATCGAACCAACGCGCCGGAGATACTAAACTAGGGCTTCTACCGCTGGGATGTGTTCCTCAGGAAACCGTATTAATGGTTAATGTTTATATTAACCACTTAATATAATGCTGAAAATTGCTTAGATGATGGTTCTTTTTCCTACACTTGAAGATTTAATATCATAGTTAATTTAATCGTACCCTGGGTGTACTCTTACTACAGACCAACAGACAAAATTTGCATACGACGACCGCAGCGTAAAATCAAGCAAGGAACGGGAAGAAAAATAGAAAATAATAATGTCGCATTATTATAAAAGATTTTATAAAAAGGAAGAAAATCCGGAATAGTTTGAGAGGTTGAAAAGTGGTGTCTCCTAAAAGTGCAAAAGTAGTCAGAAAGCGAAAATACCAACGAAACACTAGAAATGGTGAAAACGATAAGATGGAGATGCGGATAATAATACATAAGCTGGATGAGGTAAGAGTAGATATAATAAAGCAACTGAAAGCGAAAGTAACTTACATAAAAAAGTAATTGAATGAAAGATGATCTAAATAGGTTGTGGAAGGATGAGAAGAAAAAGGAAAAAATAGGAATAAAGAAGGAGAAACCTAATCATTAAAACAGATAGATCTGGAGAAAGAACAGTTAGAGAATAGTAACCTCAAACAAAATATCACTGACTTTGTATGATAGGAATTGAAATGAAAGAAGTATTTATATTGGACAAACCGGAATCGAGAACTTTTGTAGTGAAATGCGAAGCCTTTGACAAAAACTAGAAGTACGAAAGATAAATTGGAAGTTTAGAGATAATATTTACATTGACTGTAATCTCATAATGGAGGTGGTGCAAGAAGAAAAAAAGAAATAAAGGAAGAAAAACTAAAAGTTAGATACCGCAAGCATATTGATTATGAATTATATTGATGACATGAAATATGAATGGTTGGAACGACAAAAAGAAAATCCAAAACTAGTAAAAAATAAAGATCTGAACAAATGTGATGGACTTGAAAAGAAAAAAGGCTAATGAGAAAGCCATTTTAAATAAATTAAAAGATAGATGCAGAAAAACAAGAAAACAAAATGGTATTTGGTACTTTAAATATGAAAAAATATGCTGAAAATAGAAAAATAGACAAATAAGAAAAAGAAATGCAACGTTGCAAAGTGGAGAATGAGATGGAAAGGAGAGACAAATGATTTACTCGTTGTTTTTATGCAGGAGAGAGACGAAGAAAGGAAAAAAACGCCTTTCACGACATATGAAGAGAATATAGACAGGATTATAGAGTTTAAAAAGTAAATGGTAGAATATCATACTTGAGAACAAAAATGGCATAGTCAACATTACATTTTTAAACATATTGTGTCTACTGAAGAGGTGAATGAAGAAATGAACGTCTTCCGCGATACTGTAATCAATTTTTGTCTACTATCGCAAGAAGCTTAATCAGGACGGAAATCATAATACTTAAATTCAGTGTAAAACGCATTATAAAGATTATAAATAAAATATGTGTCTTGCGACATCTCGTGTAAACATTGACACGTATGAGTAGTATAAACTAAGAAAAATGCCAACAGTTAACTGTAACGGCATGTGTGTGTTAAAGTAAAGCGCTATCAAGCAATAGCTTTAATGCTTGTCACACACGTTGCCGATAAAGCCGTATACCGCACTTAAGTATACACCTCTGATGAGCTCACAATAAGAGCGAAATGCGTGTTCTTTTGTTGCGTGTGTACTTCGTACAAGTTATCTTGGCTTTACCGGCAACGTGTGTTACAAGCATTAAAGCTATTGCTTAGATAGCGCTTGGCACTTTAATACAAAGATTATAAACTTGAGGGCGGATAAATGAAAAACACGAAACGCATGGTGGGTCGTAGATACCAAAAAGTAAGGTAATGAGCATATACAGGGTTTTTTTGAATACGGTAAAACATTTTAGGGTAATGATTTGATGTCATCTTATGAAAATTTTATATTAACGTACCCCCAAAAAACACTACTTTCCAAAATACAAAGCATTGTAATTAATTTTTTTGTTGAATTTAATTTAATTCACCAAATTTATTTAATTTATTTTTGAAAACCCTATCTTTAGCTTATAAAAATTATCTCTTATAATTTTTCCTATTTTATTTTGTTAGGAGAAACAATATTTGAATGCAAATAAATCAAAACTTCCCTTAGAATGTACTTAGGAAACACCCTGTATTTTGTAAGTATATTTAAAAAATTTGACAACAGCCTTAAAATATTGTTACAATTCTTTCGCTGTATACTGTATACTTTTTTTCAAAATGACCTGAAGAACAACACTTAAAATATGTTACCATAGTTATGAAACCATGTTGTGGACTACTTTTCATCAAGGCGATGAAAACCCTTACAGTAGTGGATGAAAGGTTTGCAACTACTTCGACAGGGTCTAACCCCGAAAAATGTTTTTGTCTGTATTAAAAACTTTTTTTTTAAGTAATCACTACGCAATCACTAACTAGACTTTATACAAAAACTGTTGCTATACTAATTATTGATTGTTTTAGTTATTTTCCTGGATTCTTATGTAGGTGTTAAATCGATAAACTATTAAACAAATAAATTGATTTCATAATTATTTTATTTGGCACTTTAAGAAAACATTTTATTGATTATAAGGATGTATACAAGGTATCCGGTATAAAATGAGGTAAGAAGAAGGGTTGCGCTATTAAGTTACTAGAAGTTCCATGGTTCTCTAGATATTTGCAAAAACTGAAAATTACGATTTCCGGTTTTAGTTAATATCTTTAAAATTGCTTAAGATGCAGTCATGAAATTTTGGGGTATGACCATATTTATTATGATTTATGATACTATCGAAGACGGATAGTCAATTTTACAATGTTTACAATCCTTATGATGTATAAGTTAATATAACACGTTTATGTTCTTTTAAGATAAATTATAAAAAACAAAGAAATTAAGTAGTATCTCTGTTAAATTTTACTTTAAATTAGCAAAAACCATGAAATTTTAATTTTGTTATTTTTCATTATTTACCTTGATAGAACATAAGCATATTGCTCCATTGTTGTTACGTTTTAGTTATTTTCGCGGTAATTTTATAAAGTCATTTTTATTTTGAACTTGCTTAGGGTTTTCCGGAAGTGCGCGATAGACGGGCACATACTGGGGCATTGGTACAATGTATACGTTCATTCATAGTCTCCTATATTCAACGACAAAGTAAATAAGTTAAATCATAGAAACAATGACTTTAATAAAAGCAAAATTTAGTGAACCAGTTAATACACATCCCATGTTTATTGCATGTGATCCCTATTCACATAATCATCACTATACGGTTAACTTGGTGAGTTAAATTATGTAGTTATCATTTACGCTAATACGCAACATTTGATCCTATTCGAGCACGAATATTGCTTATTGTGAAGTGCACTGATTACACGTATTCAAATAGCTTTCATTCATTGCATTTAGATTATTATTTAACAGTTTACAATGTCAGCTAAATTAGAACAGCAATTGAAAACTTTAATAGCAAAACCGAAGCAATATTTTTCTCGTATACAAATATTGATTGATTCTAGTAAAGATATTTCTACTAAAGATAAACTTAGTAATTTTCAAATTAGGTACGAACCTTTACAAACCACTAAAATTGATTTCATGACACTACTAAACAGAAATCAATATTTTAGAATTTCAGATTGATCAAATTACGTTCCCACGTACAAGGTTTTATAAACATTTGACGAAATGATTTGCAATATAGAAGCTGTCGATAAAAAGTAGTTTCTAATCCGGAGTTTAAGGAAGAATCTCGACAGAAACACGTTTGTAAATCTTTTCGTAAATTTCTAGAATTACCTTTACCAAAATTTAGTGGGGCAATTAAAGATTGGGGCGGTCACGCAGGGTCAAACCCGGAAATGTAAACTGGAAAAGGGATAGAAACATGGGAGTACAATATTACTTTTCTACATAATCTTGGTTGGATACACATTTTTCTCAACCGATAGACGATAGACAGTTTGAATATAAAAAGATGGAGGTTGTGTATCAAGCCAATTGCGCACAAAGGCTTTTACAGCATCATTACTGTCAAATAGTTGCCCTCCTAGAAACTCTTCCAAGAGTGCAGTCTTGTGATAGTCACAGGGAAATAAATCTGGACTATACGGAGGGCGTACCAAAGATATCTTAAACATTGCCTTTAGTTTTTAGCGTGTTAAGTTTGCTGTATGGGGACGTTCTCATGATTCAAACTGGTAGGACGACGCCGAGTATGAGGCTCATTTTCTACTTGTACCCTTCCTTCCGAAAACTTTTTGTGCCAATCATACACTTCAGTCTTCTTTAGGCACATATCCTCGCACTGAGGCTCAAGTCTACGGAAAATTTCGAAGGGTTTTACATCCTTAATTAATCAAAATATAATGATAATCCGGTGCGTAACACTCGCGAGACGAGTATTAATATCCTGCTGTTCCCTCAAAAAAGTTCTCCCCCTTCCGGGGTTGCAGCGTAGACAGAAATTTCTTTAAATTTGATTTACCATCACGAGCGTTTGAGTGTCTTCAGGATCGCATTCCAGATCTGATTAAACCACAAGGTCACTTCCTACAATTGAAGTCTTTTGATGTTTTGTGGATCTGGATGGCCTCCCTAACCAATATCTATGATAACTGTTAGCCGATGCTAGAAACTTAGACCTTTTGAAGAATATATTGTGATCCCCATTGCTAAGCGCATGTTTAACCACTAAAACATCGATGGAAACAAAATTCAAAGAACATAGATCAAACTGCCGTCTGAAACACCCCGAGAAGTCAGCGGTAGCAGAACATGCACTTTGCAATGGTGATCACAAGAGCTCTTCTTCAAGAGCTTTAAGTTGCTATCAACGGTTAACGGTTATCACAACAAATTAGTTCGAAGAGCCATCAAAAGTACTTCACAATAAAAGGAAGAACCTGAGCTCAACCAGATCTAGAATCCAAATCTTTAGAACACTCAAACGGCACTTTACGAAGATAAGGGAAACGCCACCGTTCTTCTAAAAACGGAAGACTACAACCAAAAATCATTTGAATTTCAAAAAAGACACAAAACACAAAGAAGGATACGACTCATCAACCGATCATCTCATCTTCTCTACCGGAAGATTCTGAAAATCGAATTTTGAGAACCAAACCTAATCCTTCAAGACTTCACGGGCTATACAAGATCCACAAATCAGATGTCCCTCTGAGACTAACAGTGAGCTCTTTTTGAATCACCAAGCATCGCTGCTCCAACCACATATAGAAAAACAAACAACTACCTTAAGGACTCAGCAGTATACACAAAGATATTAATGGAAAGAAGACAAATAACATCGAGCAAACTGCCGTCTGGGACACACCAAAAGGTTAGCGTTTACAGAACATGCGCTTAGTAATGGGGATCACAAGAAACTTCAAAAGCTGCCTTGATATCAACGGTTAACGCTTATTATAACAGATTGGTTGGACAGGACATTGAGATCCATAAACATCCAGAAAACTTTAACAGAAAAAGAAAAACCAGGCTTAACCAGATATGGAGAACACTAAAACGGCATCTTACGAAAAAACGAATTTAACCGGCGCGGTGCAAGCCTTTGAATTAGTATAAAAACAACCTGCGAAACAGACCTCGTCAGTGTACATTCTATATCGGAGATGGAAAGATCTCTGAAGAAGGTGACCATTCGTGTTCGCAAACGTTAGGAAGACATTCTTTTTAGATCCAAATTTAAATTTATAACATTTTAAAAGGGGAATTATGCGATATGTGTCTTAAAAGGAAATAGTTGTTCACAATTGAGTTTTGTTCAAAGTTGTCTTTATTTAAAAACTTTTATGAAATGTTTTGCTATTTTTGGAAAAATGAAAAAGAAAATGCAAACTTTAAAATGGTGAATCTAATATTGTAGACAAACAATCATAGGCATTACGATTTTTCAATATCCTCAACGAATTGTTATCAGAACAGTAGAAAAAGAAAACAAGAATTTTGCGTATACTATACACGATGTCTTTGAAAAGAATATTTTGCTTTATATTATTATTTACAGGTGCCTGAAACGAATTTATTATTTTCAAACAACAAGGAATGGATTTATGTTTTTAGAGAATAAATGCAATGAAATTGACAAACTAAATTAAAATTTTCATAGCAATGACGTTGAATAGAAAAGAAATATATTGTTTGATTGTACTTGGTGCTTTATTTTCTACGAGATTAAAGGAAATCGAATTAAAATTGAATGCGATCTTAACAAAAATGTTATTATTTTTGCAATCATCTTAAAACAATTTTGTGTGTGTTTAATTACGTCCAAAACGATTTACTAAGCGTAAATAATTTGTTTTTGCCGCCAATTCTTGACGAAAATGCTAGTAAAAACTGCAAAGCAAAAACTTCAAAAGGCTAAGATTAATAATAATAATAATATTTATTTGTTCAACAGACAAATAAATTCCGTTTTAATAGAACAAAAATACAATTAGACAGTAGTGTAGAAAGCAGAAAAAATAAGTAAAATAATAAAATACAGGGTGTTTCTGAATAGGGTAACAAAATTCTAGGGTAGGGGGATCATTTGAGACACTTTTTATTTATAAACTCATAGGCAACCATGTTCACCCTAGAAGCTACACGTCAAAAACTGTTTTGTTATTTTTGTTAAAAATCATGCCTAAAAGGCAGATACTTTTAAACTAATGACACTTTATGAGCGATTAAGTTGGCTATGTTTTACGTCTTAAATAACATAATTGTTTTTTGACGTTAGTTGAATTTGTGTTTCTTGTTACCTACTTAAATCATGAATCAGCATACTTTTGAAGATTTTGTTAATATGATGTTAGTTTACGGCGAAGCACTCAATCGGTAAAAGCTACATTGAAACATGTCATACGTTGAAAGAAGCACAATTGAATGGCCTTCACTTTCAAATTCTAATTTTTTTTCAAATTTTTGAGTTTAAAGCATGATTTTTAAAAATAACAAAACCAAAATTAAAAATGCATTCGACATGAGTACGGTTAGAGATAGATCCAGATATGCTGTTCAAAAAAGATGGAGATTTTAAATACCTATAATTATCATATCCCATTATTTTTTTGATTCCGATTTTTAAGATAGATATTTTGAATATTGTATAAAAAAACCAAAAACAGTTTTTGACGTGTAGCTTCTAGGGTGAACATGGTTGCCATTGAGTTTATAAATAAAAAATATCTCAAATGATCCCCCCTATCTACCCTAGAATTTTGTTACCCCTATTCAGAAACACCCTGTATACAAATGGTAACAGATCTAGTACAAGTAGTATAATATTTATTTATAATAGTTAAATATACGTAAATACCTATCAATAATACAAACCTAACTAAAAGTGATCGTTTGTATGTTGCAAATATTGAGTTACAATTCAATTTTCACTATCGAAATGTATATCACAATTAGCAGAGATAGTGTTAAAAAATACAGCAGATGTTCATCATTGGTGATTTATATAACATATTTGATTTAAAACTAGAATTGTAAAAAGTTAAATTAGATCGGGAATGGTAATAAGGTACATATGCAATGTAATTCAAATATGCAGATTTAATTTACCATTTAGTTAACCTTCTCAGAGATTTAAAAGAAGCAAGATCATTATAATTATTGTGTTTTCTGAAACGTTTTAATGCTTTTTGCGAAGATTAATTATAATTTCACTATTAAACCATTTTGGATATGTAGAAAATTTATTTTAAAATATAGTTAACTCTCAACAAACGGGGTCTACCAAATTGACTGTTCATGTGGAAAGGTCTACATTGGTCAAACCGGACACAACATAAAATGTAGATTAAAAGAACATCACCGAGACGCCAAGTCCAGAGCGGTAGGTAAATCAGCAATCGCAGAACATCTACACGAAAAAGGAAAACACATCATCAACTTCGAGGAAGCTAAAGTTCTATTAAGGACTAACAACTACTATCCAAGGATAATCAGATAATCCTTAGAAATTATGAAAAATAAAAATAACTTCAATCGAGAAGATGGTTACCGATTAAGCAACACGTGAAACTAACTCTTCACAAAAACAAAGAAAACAAATGTCACCACAAAATTAGTCAACACCAAACAGAAGATCAACCAACCATCGAAAACCAACCACCCGTCACTGATCGATATCAACCAACCGTAGCGGAACATAGGTATATAACGAAGAACAGAAGACAACAACATCAGTCTTTAGAGTAACTTCTGAAGAAGCTAACAGCATGGTTAGCGAAACGTCAAGCAGAGAACAAAGGAAAGAAAGACGAACACGGCTCAACCCGAAAGATAATAATCTTAGATATATTCTTGTAATTATATTAGAGTTTTGTATTACTGCATTTTGGCACAATTCTGGAAATACCTGCAAGGATGACAGAAAAAGTACTGCAAAACAAAATTGTGCCAACATTAATGATTAAGATGAAGACAATGTACACAAGAAGTTCGGGGCCATTTTCAGAAAAACGACTACCAATCGAAGGAAAAACATATTAACTAGGACAAAAAGGAAAAAGAATTAAGACAATAAAATCTTGTGATCAATTGGGACTAAGATGAAGACAATGAAGAAATTCGCTCTCTATCGTTAATAAGATTAATACAGACAAATCAACAAGAAATTTTACATTGAGCAAATGCTTCCATATCTACTGATTATAAGTAAAACTAAATATATGTAATAAATTAGAATATTTGATATTTTAAATTTTCATAATTTACCATATCATTCTTTTTTTTATAAAACCCATAGTCTTAGATTGTGTTCTTTATGTTTTCTATAGATTTCACTTTTTTAGTTGTTCTTCAGTTGTTACAAGAATTTTAATTGAAATATTTTTCTGCAATAGATTATTTTTATAACTAATTTTTAACGATTTAGAAGCGAGTTTTCGTAAAAGTAAATTTTGGAAAATTGACTGAAGTATTTGAAAACTGAGATGTTTTAAAAGAAAAGCGTTGAAACAATAATATTTTGTTGACCATTTACAATTTTTTTGTACTAGCAGGAAAATCTACATGTGATACATAAGTATTTTGTGAGAACGTTGTTCTGTTAAATTATGACTTAAAACTATCAAAAATGACAAAAAAGCATTCTTTCAGAACGTTCTTCCGGTTTCCGACAGTTTCCATTCATGTGTTTCATGATATTCCTATTTCTAGGGGTGTCAGTTCATAACTAACCCCATCCATTAAAAATAGTCCTAGCACGTGAGGTGTTTATAATTTATTTGGTCTGTCATTGCCTATACACTTTTATCATCTTTCTTATTCTTGTACTCCTCACGGTTTTTCTGATGCTAGTAATTTGTTTACTTCCTTTCTACCATTCCACATTCGGACAATTTTAAATTAAATTTACAATTAATTTCAGAGTGGCTGTTACCATCTATCTTTTGCTATTTTGTTGCTCAGTACTTAGACTGGTGACCGAGAGATAAAATAACTTCAAGGGGTTGTTTTAGTATGTAATTAACGAAAAATTCATGCAAGAATCTGAAATAAAGAATTCCAAAAGTATTAAAGAACAGTGCAAAAAGTTTTGTTTGCGGTTGCGGTACACATCTTTAGTGACCTGGTCATTTCAAATCTCTGACTGAGTTTCTTCTAGATCTGCTACACTATTTATAGTTCTGGTAGTAACACTTGACTGCTTATATGCGCATGATTGATCATTCATGACTGACTGATCTTCCATGTTAGGTAATGGTTTAGTTTTAGTATTTTTAAGCCAAACTTTCTTCTTTTCTGTTAAAATTTGACCAGCCGATAATAATAGTGGCCGAATTTCTTCTATTGACCGCAATTGATTGTGAACTTCCTGTTAAGGCTTGAAAACAATAGCACATTATGTGTTTTTAGTTATTTGCTTATACGGTTCGTAACGTAACGTGTCCGAATTTTTAATTCGTGCAGAAACATAGTAGTTAGATTCTTTATGCAAATAACGATCCGTATGTGTGGGTTTCCTGTACACTATGTTGCCAAATAATTCGTCTTTAGATGTATTAATACATCCAGGAATGACAATTGGTTATCATTTCCTTTTTGATGGTGAATTATATCTGTGGATAGGTGCTATTGAGATGCATAAAAGGTAGTAAAGGCATATTATCAAAGAGGTGAAGGAAGAATGATGGAAGAAGAGATAATAGTAATAAGAGACAAAGTTAATCAAATGCAAAAAATAAAAGCGAGGATTAGACAAGGAAAATATAACGACTACAAAGATTTAATATGAGACAGATTTCAAGGTATTTAATAGAATGTGTGGGAAAGACTGGAAAAGTAAGAATGGAAAAAAAAGCTGGGAGAAAATGACGACGGAAAGAATGAATAAGGACAGTTCTAGAAAGAAGATGGCTAGGAGAAGGAAACAAAAATGTTAAATATTTAATAATTTTTTTCACTAAAGTGATGTTTATTTAATTAATATTCTGGAAGGTGTTAAGTTTGCAAGTTATGTTAGTAAAACAAATAACTGTTAAATTATTTATTATTATTATTATATTTCAAATTTTCATATTTATTCCGCACTGAAACATTCAATTTAAAAATTACTATAATAACGGTGTTTGCATTATAAAAACAATTTACGAACAGTGAACTATACACGATATCCTTGAAAAGAACATTTTGCTTTATATTATTATTATTATATACAGGTACCTGGAATGTATTTACTATTTTCAAAGAACAAGAAATAGATTTATAGTTTTAGAGATTGATTGAAATGAAATCGACAAACTAAATGACCAATAACGTTGAATTAAAAAGAAATATATTGTTTGATTGTACTTTGTGCTTTATTTTCTACGAGATTAAAGAAAATCGAATTAAAATTGAATGCGATCTTAACAAAAATGTTATTGTTTTTGCAATAATTTTAAATTCAATTTCGTGTGTGTTTAATTACGTCTCAAACGTCATGAAATTGACATTTTTCATAATCAAAGTTGTCAAATGGCCCACCTTTCGTAACTAGTTACAAAATTGAATTCAGAAAGGTTTAATTCCTTTCATAAACTTTTTCTTTAAAATTAAAAAAATATTATATCTTATACGTAACGAAACATGAACGAAATCATGTGTTTCGTTACTAGTAACATAAATAGCTAGTATATTTTACTATTGAAAATTGCCTTGACCACTTCCATGACGTCTCCCTTGAAGAATTCAAGAAGCATTCTGAGGGCTCCAGTGTCATCGGGGAATCCCATCTCGTGTAGATCAAGTAATCCTTCGTCAATAATTTGATCTTAAAAAATATATCACTGTTTGATGAAAATAATTTGAAAAGGATACTTACTTTGTGTAGAAGGATCTTGAACGTTTAATTCGGATTGTTGCGGATTGGTTGCAACAACAGGCCAAAGTGGTTGCAAAACCGATTCTTCGACACTTCCATTTTGAGAAGATAAAGCTTTCGAATTTGATTCGGATTGTTGCGGATTGGTTGCAACAACAGGCCAAAGTGGTTGCAAAACCGATTCTTCGACACTTCCATTTTGAAGATAAAGCTATCGAATTTGATTCGGATTGTTGCGGATTGGCTGGAACAAAACTCCAAAGTGGTTGGCAAACCAATTCTTCGACACTTCCATTTTGAGAAGATGAAGCTTTCAAATTTGATTCGGGTTGTTGCGGATTGAGTGAAACAAATGTCCAAAGTGGTTGGCAAACCGATTCTTCGACTCTTCCATTTTTAGAAAATGAAGCTTTTGAGTTTGAGTCGGATTGTTGCGGATTGGCTGGAACAAATGTCCAAAGTGATTGGGAAACCGATTCTTCGACTATTCCACTTTGAGAAGAGGAAGCTTTTGAAATTGACTGAATTGAAACCACGTTAGCAGTTGGGGATACAAAGACGCAGTTGCTGAAGCGTCAGTGCCTATTGAAGGAACTTCAATGGAAACGTCAGCGTCTATTAAAACATCCCCATTTTCGGAACTTTTTTCTCCAGAACGTGGTGGCGCATATTGGTTTTGGGCAGGACTTACTTGAATTTCATTATTAAATCATTAAATTTCTACATGTTACTTACTTTACAATAACTTACCACAAAATGTGTCGTCAGCGTTATTCATCATATCACATGTCATTGTTTCAGTTTTTTCGAATTTTGCACGTGTTTGAGGTTCTACTTTCAATAGTTGCGTCCTAAGCAGAAATTAAGAAAGCACAATCACTTGTTAATATTTACTTACATAGTTGCGACATGTTTTTTCTTTTTTTACCACACTTTGCGGAATATCTAGACGAGCGCTTAGTTACTCGATAAGCATCTTTACGGGTGTGATTAGTAACCTTTTCATATTTCGCGAAATGTGCCGCATGAACTTGCGTGCACATCTCGAAGAAAACGAATCGTTTTTTGGGAAACGAATCATCATATGGTCGGGGTGTAATTCTTGAAATTCGCAGCCACCGCAAAGATTGAAATTGGACATTGTAGACATTTGTAACGTATATAACCGGTTAGGATATTCCGCAACCTTCACAATATATTGTAGTTTCTTCGCGACTATCAACACTTCTGATGGTTAAAACTTTAACCTCCCCAGGCATTTCAGTAAAAGCGGTCATAAAATCTTCATCATTGGCAATTGTAACTTCATTGTCATCCGTATCTTTCCAAGTTATTTTAAATTTAGTCTTTCGCAGATTTGGAAAAACCATTTCGATCTTTTCTTTCATAAAGAGATAGGAGGTGGCTAGCGACGCATCTACATAGATTTGACGAACTTCGTTTGTAGTTTCGTCTCCCAGAATAATGTTGAAGCTCAAATAATTTTTTGACATGATTACTGAAAAAGAAAACAAAAATTCATAACTAAGAATATCTAAGCAGGTAATCCTGGTGGTTATTTTTATATTTTCTGGGATTAGAAATGGTAACTGTAATCGCCTAGTATTCGAAAAGACTTCATCAGGGACTTCCTTCTTTAACCTGGTATTTGAGATTAGCGGCGGCAAGTTATTAATTTTTCAAAAACAATAAGTCCTAAGTTTAAATTATTAAATTATGTAGAGACCACGCGCTGTAAGAACTACATGTACGTCACAAACGAAAATGCGAGAAGTTTGACGTGAAATCCATTTTAGCGACGTAGATAAAATTGAGTTTATTTGAAAATATAAATTGTTGGTGTCAGTTACGCTAAAAAAGAATTGATAAAACTACTCGAATATGAATAGCTAAATAACAGAACAACGATTGAACACTTCTGAACTGCGATAATTCATTAACACGGTTGTGGATGTCCTAACTAAACTAATTTTCGATTGTAGGCACAACGTCATCGTTGACATAGGAATGTAATTTTAAGCTTTATTAAAATAAAAAAAATCAAATTCATAAAAAACAACCAAAATGGCCTGATAGACGAAACCCCCCTCTTTAACGTGGTATTTGGGATTGACAGCGGCAAGTTCTTAATTTAAAAAAAACTAATATAAATATAAATTAACGCTAACTTTAAGTTTCATTAAAATTGAAAAAAAAGCAAATTTAAGAAAGACGATCAAAAGAGCCTGATAGAAAAAGGCGTCCTTTTTAACGGCGGCAAATCCTTAATTTTCCCAAAAAATAAATTCAAAAGTTCAATTTATTAAATTATGTATGTAATAGAGCGTTACCTTTAAGCTTTCCTAAAATCGAAGAAAGGTAAATTTATGAAAAACAACTAAAATGGTTTGATAGAGACACTCTTGAACGTGGAATTTGAAATTGGCGGCGGTAAATCCTTAATTTTTCAAAAAGAAAAATAATTCCAAAGTTCAATTTATTAAGTTATGTATGTAATAAAGCGCTATCTTTAAGCTTCATTAAAATCTAAAACAACGAGCAAAAGGGCCTGATAGAGAATTGATGTTTCCTCAGGCGGAGTCATTGTTAAAACAAAAACGTCTTCTGGGATTGCACCCTGTCAAAAGGTAAATCCAAGGTTGAATTTATTAAATTATGTATTTAATATAATACTTCAAGACTTTCAAGACTCGCTAAAATAAAAAGAAACAAATTTATAAAAACGACCAAAATGGCCTGATAGAAAAGAACCTCCTTTTTAACTTAGTATTCAATATTGGCGGCGGAAAGCTCTTCGTAATAAATAAATAAATCCAAAGTTCAATTAATTTAATTATGTATCTAATATAACGCTAACTTTAAGCTTTATTAAAATCAAACAAAGGCAAATTTATAAAAAAACGACTAATATTGCTTGACAGAGAAACGCCTCCTCTTTAACGTGTATTCGAAATTGGAAGCGACAAATCCTTAATTTTTCAAACAAAATTTAAAAAGAAGTTCAATCTTTTAAATAATGTATGTAATAAAACGCTAACTTTAGGCTTCATTAAAATAGAAAAAAAAGCAAATGTATGAAAAATAAGAAAAAGGGCCTGATAGAGAAAAGCCTCCTCTTTAACGTGGCATTTAAGATTGGCTGCGGGGAAATCCTTAATTTTTCAAAAAATAATAATTCCAAAGTTCAATTTGTTAAATTATAGGTAATAGATCGCTAAGTTTATTTATTTATTTATACGGTAACACCTTTTACATTAAAATTATATGACGGTTACAGTAAAGTATAAGTATACATTATAAAATTATTAATCAAAATCTGAAATGGTCATAGCAATTTTCTTTAAAAGAATTAAATGACGTACTGAAACATCAATGGTCTTATTCTGATTATTAATATCATTATCCAATCTCGATATCCTAGAAATTAAATTTTGAAACCGTAATTTGTCTTATGAATAGAAGTTCTGAATATATTACAGGTCCGAATTAAAAAAATCGTGAAAATCATATTTGTTGTTTAATTTTTGCAATCTACTCAGGTTTCGTAAATTAGAATAATTTATATCATCATAAGATAGTCCTAGTTTATAACCGTAAAGTTTCAAAAATGTGTTGACAATTATATAATGGTTTGCATATTACAGGTCAAATGCCAATTTAGGTCTTATTATAATTGATAAATAAAGAAGTTTAAAACATGACGCAGAAAAATGAAATGTGTACTGTATTCATAGCTTAATAATCTTTGGCATTATGAACCATCTGGCAAATATGTTTGGTTAAATGTTAGTATTTTATCAAACAACACACCCTAATTATTTACAGTGCTAATTGATATCATTTATAAAGTATTTTGTAATCATATAATTATTGAATGGGCTACTATGACTTCCTTGTGGTACACCTGATATGGAAAGTACAGAACTATTGCTACCAATTTCTGCATTCAGTTGGATAAAAAACTAGAAAGCTAAGAAAGCAATTCAAAAACATTTACATTAAAACCCATACAGAATAATTTAGTTATTAACGCGGTCAAAAGCTTTAGCAAAATCTGTATGTAATAGAAGGATAAGTTTAAGTTTCATTAAAATTGGAAAAAAACAAACTTATTAGAAACCAAAACTTTTCTTTAACGTCGCATTAGAATATCAGCGACAAGCCCTAATTAAAAAAAATAAATACATAAATCCAAAGCTCAAGTTATTAAATTATGTATGTAGAAGAACACTAACTTTAAAGTTCATTAAAATTGAAAAAAAAAAATTATGAAAAACGACAAACAACTTGATTAAAGAAAATCTACTTTTTAAATTTTTAGAAATTTGGAAATTAACGGCGACAAGACCTTAATTTAAAAAATTAAATTCACAGCTAAATTTACAAAATTATGTATGTAATAAACACACTAACTTTAAGCTTCTTAGAAATTGTAAAAAAATTATTAAAAACGAGAGGACCTGATAGAGAAATCCCTTCTTTAATGTGGTATTTCATACTGACGGCGGCAAGTCCTTAATTTTTCAAAGAAGATCCAAAGTTCAATTTATTAAATTATATGTAATCAAACACTATCTTTAAGCTTCAATAAAATTAAGAAATAGGAAATTTATGAAAAACGATCAAGAAAACCTGATGGAGGAAAGCCTCCTCTTTAATGTGGTATTTGAGATTGGCGGCGGGAAGACCTTACTTTTTCAAAAAAAAAATTCAAAGTTTAAGTTATTATGTATGTAATAAAACACTAACTTTAAGCTTCATTAAAATCGAAAAAGAAACAATTTGTGAAAAAGAGCACAAGGGCTTGATTTAAGATTAGCGGCGTTAAGTTCTTAACTTTAAGCTTCATTGAAATCGAAAAAAAATTATGAAAAACGACAAAAACTTGATTGAAATAAATCTCCTCTTTAAAGTAGTAGGTATTTGAAATTAGCGGCGACAAGACCTCAATTTAAAAATTAAATTCACAGCTCAATTTACAAAATTATGTATGTAATAAAACTCTAACTTTAAGCTGCTTTAAAATTGAAAAAAAATTGTTAAAAACTACCAAAAGGACCTGATAAAAAAACCCTTCTTTAATGTGGTATTTGAAATTGACGGCTGCAAGTCCTTAATTTTTCAAAAAGATCCAAAGTTTAATTTATTAAATTATATGTAATCAAACACTATCTTTAAGCTTCATTAAAATTAAGAAATAGGAAATATATGGAAAACGATCAAAAAGCCTGATAGAGGAAAGTCTCCTCTTTAATGTGGTATTTGAGATTGGCGGCGGCAAGACCTTACTTTTTCAAAAAAAAAGTAAATTCAAAGTTTAAGTTATTAAATTATGTATGTAATAAAACACTAACTTTAAGCTTCATTAAAATCGAAAAAGAAACAATTTGTGAAAAAGAGCACAAGGGCTTGATTTTAAATTAGCGGCGTTAAGTTCTTAATTTTAAAAAAATTAAATCCATAGTTCAATTTATTAAATTATGTACGTTATAAAACGCTAACTTGAAGCTCTATTAAAAATAGAGAAAATAGCTACCAAAAGACCTGATAGAGGAAAGCCTCTTCATTAACGTGCGGTATTTGGCATTGGAGGCGGCAGGTCCTAACTTTTTCAAAGAGAAAATTAAATTATGAAATTATGAATGTAACAGAACGTTAACTTTAAGCTTCATTAAAAAAACAAATTTATGAAAGCTTGATAGAGAAAATTTTCCTCTTTAACGTGGTATTTGGGATTGACGGCGGCAAATCTATAATTTTTCAAGAAAAAACTAAATCCGAAGTTCAATTTTTTTAAATTACGTTTAAGTATAATAAAATGCTAACTTTAATCCTTATTAAAATTTAAAAAACAAATTTATTAAAAACGACCAACAAGGTCTGATAAAGTAAACATTCCTCTTTAACGAGGTATTTAGTACTGGCGGTGGTAAAATAATTAATTTTTCAAAAATAAAAATAAACCAAAATTTCAATTTATTAAATTATGTATGTAATAAAAGCTAACCTAACCTCCATTAAAATCGAAAAAAACAAATTTATGAAAAAACGAGCTAAAGGGCCAGGTAGAGAAAAACCTTTTAAGATTGCCTGCTACAAGTCCTTAATTAAAAAAAAAAATAAATAATGCGAAGTTCAGTTTGTTTAGTAATATTTCGTACGTTACTCATTAATTATTAAATATGTATAAAAATATTTGAGTTGTATTAAAACATTATGATTCACCTATAAAATACAAATGTATCATAAAAACTAAATGTTGTGGGTCACTTTTGGCGCGGAGTCCAAATTCGAATGTAACTTCAGCCTAATATAATTGAGCGGGATATACAAAGAAATATGTTTCGTTTCGTTTTACAAACAAAAGGTTTTCTAATTTTGGAAAAGAAGCCAAAAATGCAATTAAATGTACCCACCTTCAAATTGTAATTTTGGTGTAGTAAGACCATTTTCAAAAGGATTTGAAAAGTGAAGAAAAATTTTACTTTCCGTAACTAGTACTTGGTAATACGACCATTTCGACACATTTTCATATTATGAAACATAAAACTTACGAATAATTAATAATGAAACCAGTTAAATAAAGCCGATACGGGTAATCGTAAAATTTAATAAACCGAACAAATAATTTTAAAGCACGGTAAAATTTTATAGTCCTTTTGTTATTCACAAGTAATTACTAATTATATTTACATGAAAGAAAACACAAGTTTATAAAAAACGTTCCGTACGTAAGTTTGTGATTAGTCATTAAATATGTATCAACATAATTTAACTGTATTAAAACATGATTCACTTTTAAAATACCAATTTATTGTCGAAACTAAAAAAAACGACGTGGGTCACTTTTGGCGTAGAGTCCCAATTTGAATGTAAAAACTTCAGCCTAGTATATAATTTTACATGACTAAAAAAAATATATTTCGTTTCATGTTACAAACAAGAGTTTTTCTAATTTTAGAAAAAAAGCAAAATGAAATTAAACGTACTTATTTCATTTTTTTAATGATGGCCTCCTTTTTATTATTGTATCTAGTATAATAGCTTACCCAATTTCTATATTGGGTCTTCTTCTATTGGGAGAGCTATTGTACCTATTTCAAATTCAATAATTATAATTTAGTGAGACCACATTCAAAAGAAATGTCATGATCTGAAAAGTGACCAAAAGTTTTATTTTTTTAACTGTTTAACAGACCAATTCGGCACTTATTTAATAAATAAAAATAAAAAAATGAAACTTACCAATTTAATAACGAAACCCTCAAATAAATCGAATACTGGTAATTGATAAAATTTAATAATCCCAGCAAATAATTTTAAGGCCCGATAAAGTGTTAGATCTTTTGATATTCGTACAGCAATTACTAATTATATTGACATCAAACGCTTATATACCATTTGCAAAGCGATTCAACTTCACAACACGTCAGAAACGAACCAATTGGGTCTTGACGAAAGCGAGATATACGTACATACACATTCGAAACAACGTTAACAATGAAAAACCGAGTTCGATATTACACGAACCATTTAATGTTTATTAACGTGTAAAAATTATTTTCAAAACCACTGAAGTAATCAAACACGAGTTCCTCAAGATAATTTATTAACACGAACAAAATATTACGAAAGAAGTGGTACGTTCTTTACTTCTTCGAATAATTAAACTAAAAACCATGGACAACAAGAAGTCGGAGAAGAGAAAAAAATAACTAATTGATGCTGATTAAAAATACAACACAATTTTATAAATAAATCTTAACAAAATAAACGAGACATCCAACCAAACTATCCACAATTACTACCATTAAAGAAAGTTATTTTACTCATGTTCACTTAATCTGAATTTAGAGGATGGTTAAAAGTGTCAACTAAATCTCATACTCAATGTATATGTTATACTAAATACCGAATTCGCCCATTTGTCAAAATAAATACTCAGTTCGCGAACTGTAGTCCAGAAAAATAAAAATCTTAGGTCAAAAAAGTCATATAAAGCTAGATTTTTCAAGATCACCTGATTTGACCCTGAGGAAAAACATACTAAAATACTCAGAGGTATATGTGCCGGCTTTCTTGATTTCCAAGCCTGGTAATCTGAAATTCCAGAAATTCGTGAGTTTCTCTGGAACGCCTATAAAAACTCAACGCCTTGACGTTGTACATACCGTACATGAAATTGGTATCAAATGAAAGGAAAAATAATTCATTATATAAAAAAGAACTATTTAACTATTCTTTCTTTACCTAAAGGGTTAGCTGAAACAAAAACGCATGAAATTCAATGTTTGGTGTCTTTGTTTGCAACGGGTCCGAAGATGACTAAATATGAAGGAAACGCAAAAATGAGAGAAGACTTTAACACAGTTTCTCTCTCTCTCTACCTTTGTAGATATACCTGTACGTCTGTTTTAAGTCAAATAGTTCAAAAATTTAAGCATTGCTTATAAACTTCGGTTGAAACTAGAACTAAAAATGTGGTAGATGTCGTAGCGTTCGTGGTCTACCTCCCGTGTTTTAGTGTTTATGCGGCTGCGCTTGAGAAGTTAAAATTGTGGGTCAATGTGTTTCAAAATACATAAATAGGGCCTAATTTTTATTTATTATTTATTTGCCTGAATTCATCATTTACCTGCGACAGTTATAAAAGGACTAAATCAACTATATATTTTATATCTAAATAATTTTTATTGAGTATACCGATGTAAAAGTGGGTGCAGAAATGCGATGAATGCAAACCCATGCCACCGCAGTTGAGAAGAAAACGCAAAAAACGAACTTGCGAAAACAGAAGTGTCACAGGATATGCAGTCCTAAACCAATGTATTTGCTGACGCGATTAAACAGACTATCATCAACGTAACAGAGGCAACCCGAACTAACAGACCACCAGAAAATTCAGCAGCAGCACAAGGTTCGAAACCACCGTCGTTTTTCGTAAGTGAGTACCTACAAATCGTCCGAATTCACAACAGTGGATAGTATTTTCAACGCTTGAATTGGGTACTGCAACTGAGCAAGGTACCTCAAACAGAATGCAGCAATTACGCACGCGTTCATATGGACACAGAACTAAGCAACGCCGTCAAAATTCTCGTCAGTCTACAAAATCTTGAAGATCTGTCATACAATCAAATGCAAGATGTCCTAACCAAACATTTTGACAATTCAAAAAACAAATTCGCAGAAGATGTCATATTCCCACAAATCACTCAAGAAAAAGATTAAACAATAACCAATGTTTTGTTGCGACTATGCCAAGGACCAACCTTTTCTGAATACGGGGAATTTTTAGACCGAATGTTAATTGAACAATTGCTATTTGGCTTGAAATCTTCTGTCATTTACAATGAAATGATTTAAAAAAAAAAACAAAAACTTTCTCTGAAATTTATGAAATTCCGGAATCGATGGAAGCAATAACAAACACAGTGAAAGAAGTAAAAATATCAGGAACTTCACCCGCAGGAGAATCTACGCACAAATTGGGATTTGCACCACCGCAGATCAAATGAGGACAGGAGCCAAAAAATGAAAAAAACACACATTAGTGGAAATCTTCTGGCGAGGTTCAGACAGCCGTCGAGCGAGTGTTTCTGATCTACCATCTAACCATAAATACAAAATTAATCAATGTATTGACACATAATATAATATCTATATACTAAAATTCAAAAATTTGTCTGTTTCTTTGTTTCTTCGTTTCTTCGTTTCTTCGTTTCTTCGTTTCTTCGTTTCTTCGTTTCTTCGTTTCTTCGTTTCTTCGTTTCTTCGTTTCTTCGATTCTTCGTTTCTTCGTTTCTTCGTTTCTTCGTTTCTTCGTTTCTTCGGTTCTTGGGTTCTTCGTCTCTTCGTCTCTTCGTCCATTCGTCTCTTTGTTTCTTCGTTTCTTTGTTTCTTTGTTTCTTTGTCCTTCTATAGACTCGGCCAATGTAGGTTCTAGGCCAAAGCCAAATATATGGTTGGATTTAGAATGAAGCATTAGTAAGCGAATGGAGAAATCCGGGGGTGGGGTCTAGCAAGGAAGGCTATTTTATTGTTTAAATACCCTGGTCTCGTCCGATAGGACGGGGGTTTCATTTACTAAATAAATAAAATACAGAATATAATATCATTGCACAAAAGTTAATAAATAAAATAAATGAAAAATTAAATAAAATAAAAAACTATTTATTAATGAAAGAGTTTTTAACTTTTTAAACATAAGATATTAATTGACAACTACGACATTCTTTTGGGGAGAGAACGGATTGGCCAAATTTCACATGCAATCAACGACAGCAAGCGTCCTCAGACTAAACAAAGAGCAACAGAAACAACTTGTTTTTGGCACAATACGGTGATCTTTTCAACAAGTGATTAGGACGACTTACAGGACCATCAGCAACAATTCATTTGAAACCTGAACATTCCCGATTTTTTGCCAAAGTCCGTGAAACACTCTTTGCACTGACCGACGAATATAAAAAAGATATTGACAACAAAATTGCCTTAGGTTTGTACGAAAGAATAGAATATTCTGAATGTTATTATTATTAAAACGAACGCTTGAACGAGTGAGAAAAAATGAGCTTAAACTCAACTGAAAAAAGTGTGTTTTCGCGACACCATCAGTAGAATTTCTGAGACATAAAATAGACGCTCAAGGTATCCACAAATCAGACAGACATATTACAACCATTAGAGACGCGGCCAGACCTGCAATACCAGAAGATTTCCTGGGCAAAGTAAGCTACTACGTCGCGTACATTCCAGACCTCTCCGCGAAGAACAGATCGCTTCGGAACATGCGGATGAAAGAAACTTTCCAGTGGAAAAGGAAAAAAGCCAACAGAGACATCAAGGACATAGTAACAGGAACTCATGTCATATGACCCAGAACTTCCTCTCATCTTAGCTGCAGATACAAGAAAGGCAGGATTAGGCATCGTTCTTTCACACCGACTAAGCAATAAACAGGAAAGACCGACCGTCTTGGTGCCAAATCGGCGGTGCCAAAAACCTATTCCCATTTGGCTAATTAGCCCTGTCAAGTAGAAAACTAATCTTAAAAATATATAGCAAACTATAGGTACCTTTATATTGTCTCTCCTTCCCAATATTAGGATTCTGTTAGGAGATGGTCCACTGTCTCCTAATAAAAATGTATCACGCTGCTCAATTCCGTAATCGTAAAATTGATATTCCACTGGTATTTCTAATTCTTCAAGACTTCTAGGAGCTACAGAAACATTTTGAAGGTCATTTCTGTTTTCTCCTTACAATTCTATTTAAAGAACTATTATGCAGTTATTTATTAAATGCCGAATTATCTCCATTGTTTCTGTTGCTCTTCGTTTAATAGCAGCATTGTTTTTATATACTTATAGTTCCCCAATGTAATGCTAAAATGTTTACGTACACTCATCAAATTTAAAACTTGGACACCACAATTTCTGTAAACAAAAGTTTGCACATTGTGAAGCGGGCTTAAGGGTATCATTTACAATTCTAACAGCAGGTAATCTCAGCAGGGTTATCTTATAGAAGGACTGTAGAATGAATCATTACACTAAGCACGTTTTAGAAAATAGGTAATTTACGATGCTTACTTAATGTTTTCTTTAAAGACTATATTTGAAGGTATCGCTAATTAAACACCATAGCTCGATTAATTCTCGAATCAAAATTTTGTTTAGGAATTGTTTACAAAACAAAATTAGAAGCAATGTCTACAAGCAATAACTTTTAAATTAAATAAAAAACTAAACATGTTGGGGCGTATCCAGGGCGTGGTTAATAATAACTGCACTATTAAAGCAATTAACTTTAATTAAAGATACATCCAACAAATAAAGTATTGTAGGCGTAAACACTCTAAAATGTCCTAGTCACTAATACTGTAAAGCTGTAGGAAGATCCCCAGGAGATGCTACCCTTTAGCTCGCTGTTGCGGTACTGATCGTAGGATGCCTTCAGTGGTAGTTTGGTCTATTATAAGAACGCGTCTGGCTGTGGAATCATGCGGGAGAAATAACCGAGCGCGCCCTCTGATTTGCGCGTGGGTGTATTTTGTGTAGGGTGCACGTTGCACCCTCTCTTGTGATTGTGGCGTTGTCGTGGTGCTTACCCGTGCTGCCACGTGTTTCCGTTTACCGTTATTGTTGTGCTACAGACTCCCCCTCTGAACCTGATAGGCGTCCCGACGTAGGGTTCAGAAGAGTGTGTTTCTTTAGGGGTCTGCCTCTTCGCCGTATGGGGCGTGTTGCCTGGGAAGATTGTTTTCTTCTCCCTTGTAAGGTGTCAGCATTGAGGTATGGTATTTTCCCAACGGTATTGTTGGGTTTTCGTGTGCTGCAACTTCATACGTTGTAGGCGATATTTGGGTTAATATTCTGTATGGACCGTCTCTTCGTGGTTCGAATTTTGCTGTAGTCTTTTTAGCTGCGTTGCTAAGGAGGTGAGTGTTGACCCATACTGCGTCGCCTGGTAGGTATGCTGGAGTGTCGCGTCTTCCTTGGTCTCTTGTGACTTTTGCCCTATCTTGGGCTGCTTCGTTGTTTTCCTTGCCTTCCTGAGGGTGTCAGTGATCCTCAGTAGATAAGGGGTTATGGTTGGTACGAATGTGTCCCTTTCGATTATCGCCCTTTGGTCTCTTGTTACGTCGTCCGTGGTTCTTAACTCTCTTCCAAAAGTTAAGTAGGCGGCCGTGTAGCCTGTGCTTCGACACTGGGCTGTATTGATTGCAAACCGTATTGCGGGTAATTTTTCTGGCCAACTGTCATGGGAGCGCTGTACCAGTATTGCCAGTTGAGGTTTCAGATCTCTTGTTTTTGCGTTCTACGGGGTTTGACTGTGGATGGTACGCTAGTGTTAGGCTTTGATGGATATCTAAGCAGTGTGTGATGTGCTGCATTACTCCACTGACGAACTGCGTGCCGTTGTCGCTGCGGATACTTCTCGGTGTGCCATACCTTAGGAAAATTTCGCTTATGAGTGTCTGTGCACATGTTTCAGCGTTTGCTGTTACGATTGCAAAGAGTTCCACCCATCTCGATGTCGTGTCTTCCGTTATGAGAATCCATTTCTCGCCGGTGGGAGCTTCTGGAAGTGGGCCAAATAAGTCAATGGCCAGGGTTTCGAAGCGCTGTGATGGGGCTGGTGTTTGTGTAAGACCAGCTGGTTTTTGGTTGTTGGCCTTAAACCTCTGACATTCGAGACAGGTCTTTACGTGGTTGGCGATTTGCTTTCTCATGCCTGTCCAGTAGTATCGAGTGGCAATCCGCTGGAAAGTTTTCTCTTCACCGTAGTGACCTGCTGTTGGAGCGTCATGATATTCTTTTAATATGGCGTCTCGTTCATGTGCTGGGATTACTTGTTGTGCTTCCTCGCTGTCGGATTCTGGGGCGTACCGGTATAGGACTCCGTTTGACATTAGGTAGCCTCTGTTTGTCCAGCACGCGAAATCTATCTGAGAAGACCCTGGTTGCTCGAGGCAGTCGATAATTTTTTTTAATTCAGGGTCTCGACGCTGCTCATTTCTGATGTCGAGACCAGATCGTGTTGGAATGTTGATAGATATCATGCACGCCATGCATTCTCCCTCCTGTGGGTGGGGACAAGGTGGTCGTGACAATGTGTCTGCTACTACGTTGACTTTCCCTGGTGTATATTTGTACGTTATGTCGTAAGCTTGTAGAGCGAGAGCCCAGCGAGCTAGTCGACCCGTGGGAGACTTTATGGATAGGAGCCACTGTAAGGGTTGGTGGTCCGTCATGATGCTCACGGGGTTTCCTTCTAAGTATCCCCTGAACTTGTTGGTAGCCCATACGATTGCTAGAGCTTCCCGCTCTGTTGTTGAGTAATTCCTTTCGGCTGGGAGGAGGAGGATCCGTGAAGCGTTCTTCTTTAATAGGGTCGATAGTGGTCTTGAAATTTCCGCAAAGTTGGGAATAAACCGTCTGTACCATGAGCACGTTTGTAGATAGGACATTAAGTGTTTCAACGTCGTCGGTGCTGGTAGGTTTGTGATAGCGGCTGTCTTTTCGAGGTCCACCTGAATACCCTCTGGCGTAATGTAATGTCCTAGATACTTAACTTTGCTACACCCAAAAGTGCACTTGGATCTTCGCACATGTAGCTTGTATTTTCGCAGATGTTCCAATACGGTGTGCAGATCTCGGACGTGGTCCTCACTTGATTTCGATAAGAGTATAAGGTCGTCAAGGTACGCGAGTAATGTAACATTAGGTAAACCCACACGAAACCGGTCCATAAGACGTTGGAAGGACGCAGGCGCGTTTCTAAGGCCGAACGCCATTCTACGGAAACGGAATAGTCCGAATGGGGTTATGAACGCAGTCTTGTCGCGGTCACACTCACGCACCGTTATTTGCCAGTATCCGGACTGGAGGTCAAGAGTTGAGATGACTGAAGCTCGAGCCGTATGTAGTAGGTCATCCATTCTCGGTAACGGGTATCGGTCCGGTAAGGTCACTTGGTTTAGTTTACGATAGTCCACACATATACGCACTTCATTGTTCGGTTTAGGCACCATCACTACTGGAGCTGCCCACGGAGAGTCACATTCCTCGATGATCTGCATGCTCACCATCTTGTCTATTTCTCTGCGTAGCACCGCTTTCTTTTGTTCGGGTAACCGATAAGGAGGCGTTGCTATGGGTTGGTGTTCACCGGTTTCAATGCGATGTTCCCCATATGGGGTGGCTTCTTCTATCGGTGAGAACACATCTTGAAATTGTACGAAGAGCTTTTGGATTCGTTCTCGATCCTGGTCTTCGAGGGCCTCCCCTCGTTTTCGCGTAGGTTTAGATTTTCCCAGTCGACCATTTGGATGTCCATTCTTGGAATTTTTTGCCTTGGAGAGTGGGGAAAATACTTGGCGGTGGGAGGGCTGGCAGGATATCTTCTGCTCTGGTGGCGAACATGGAGTATTGCCGTTCGAAGGAGTACTCTTCCTCATCGTCTTCGGTTTCGCCGTCGTCGTCACTTGATCCGAAGAGTGCGTTCATCACGATGGTCTTGGACCTAGGGTCGGTGGAGGCGACGGTGTTCGTGGTAGTGCCGTGGTACAGTCGGCTTTGTTGAGCTGGTCTTAGTGACCACTTCTTGATGGGTTCTCGTCTCTCCTCGTGATCGAAGGTATACCAGGCTTGGGGTTGGTGGTTGAAGCACCATCTTCCGCCGGGGAGGTCAAGAATGAGACCCGCATCTTCGATGAAATCTACTCCGAGCAAAGTTCTATTTTTCGCTGTTGGCAAGATAATAAACTCCGTCGGAATGCATTTTCCTTTTAACTTGATCTCAGCTTTTGTGGTAAGGATTTTTGGGGTCTATCCTGTCCATCCGCTAGAATGAGATTTATCATGTGCTCTTGGAATTGAGCTCCTTGACGTTTTAGCAGCTGGTGCAAGGTATGGCCCGCGATACTCTGACGTGCACCTGTGTCGATAAAAGCGCTTCCGGTGGTGTCGCCGATGTCGATTTTAATGATCGGGCAGTTTCGTAATTGTGAATGTTTGGGTAGAAGTTCTCTCCGTTCAGCCAGGTAGAAGGTGAGTTCTGCTAGGGCTGCCTGTGTCTCATTACATTTGGGGCACTGGCTGCGAATGACACCTGGGGTTTTGCACCCGAAGCAAGCGAGTTGTGAAGTGCTCGCCGTAGTCGTTGCGGGTGTGCTGGTTTCCTCGTGGCGTTTCTTTTCCTGCATTCATCTACCGTGTGGCCAAGGTTTTGCAATAGTTGCATTTCTTTTCCCTGATGAAGTTGGTTTGTGGTTGCTTGGGACGGTGGCTTCTTCTTCAAACTTTCTTAGTTCGGTGATGAGAGTTTCGAAGGAGTTGAAGTGTGATCTGGGCAGCTTCTTCTTCACCCGTCTGTGCAGCAAGCTGTAGATTGTGTCTAGCTGCAGCGGTACAGGCATCCTTCTGTCTTCTGGAAGCTTTGCCAAGAGCGCTCTCTTTTCGCATATAAATCTTTCCGTGGGCATGACATCGCTTTGCTCTGTTGAAAAGATATCTCGTAGTACTTGGTGAGGTGGCTTGGTTGTTCCGAAGGATTTTGGAGGTGCTCCATTGCTTCGTTCCAAGTGGTGATGTCGTCCTTAACACCATTCCACCAGGTAGCGGCTTCTTTTTCCAGTAACATTGGCAGGCCCTTTAGTGCATTTTGTTCACTTATTTGTTCGCAGTCTTTGTATATTTGGACTGCGTTAATGAACGCATGGACGTCTTCACCGCCTTGATATCTGGACGTGCACTTTGAGAACGAGCCCGTTAGTTGATTCGCCTGATGACCGAAACTTGCTATCAGTTGGCTAAGCTGATCCATGGATAGTTGTACTACCTGCGGTTGTGGCGTTTGTTCGGCGTTCGTAGTCGGCATCTCGGTGGCTCTTCTCTGGTGCCGTCGCGTGTTCGGTCGGTGCTCCGTGGTGATGTCTTTGATCTTTTACGATCGGATTTGTCGGCTTGGGTGTTGTTCGTTGGCCTTTAACGTTGGGCGCCACTTGTTGGGGCGTATCCAGGGCGTGGTTAATAATAACTGCACTATTAAAGCAATTAACTTTAATTAAAGATACATCCAACAAATAAAGTATTGTAGGCGTAAACACTCTAAAATGTCCTAGTCACTAATACTGTAAAGCTGTAGGAAGATCCCCAGGAGATGCTACCCTTTAGCTCGCTGTTGCGGTACTGATCGTAGGATGCCTTCAGTGGTAGTTTGGTCTATTATAAGAACGCGTCTGGCTGTGGAATCATGCGGGAGAAATAACCGAGCGCGCCATCTGATTTGCGCGTGGGTGTATTTTGTGTAGGGTGCACGTTGCACCCTCTCTTGTGATTGTGGCGTTGTCGTGGTGCTTACCCGTGCTGCCACGTATTTCCGTTACCGTTATTGTTGTGCTACAAACATGGTTATTTGCGTTGACTGATTATTACTTATTTTTAAATAAATCTAACCTACTAATTATTGTAAGTTATTAAAAAAAATCATTAAACTCTCTATTCATAATATTTAGTCCTTACAAAATGTATATTTTATGACGTTTTATTTTTTCTGTAGTTAATATAAAAAGTGAAAATAAAAACTAAGGCAATTCTTATTGTCAACGTATATATTTAGTTTTTTGACAAGAATTTATTACATAATTATAATTAAGATACCAAGTTATAGTTTAAAATTAAATGAAAACTTTTTTTTTTAAATAAAGGTATTACTATATAAATAAATATAAGAAATCAATAATGGGTGTGACCTCCATTATTATTGATACATTCTTGGAGGCGTCTGCTCATTGACGCTATCAAGGTATCAATATAATTAATATTAATCGTTTCCCATGCGGTATCAATGGCTGCAATTAGTGCATTACGGTTTACTGGTATAAAATTTGGCCCTTGTTGTCTTCGGATAACAGCAAGTATTCGAGCCCAAACATTTTCGATAATGTTAAAATCTGGGCTTTTGCTGGCCAGGGTAACAGCTCCAAGTTATTTTCTCGTATCCAATTGCGCACAACCCGCGAAGTATGAATAGGGGCGTTGTCCTTTAACAACAAAAATACATTATGAAAATGTTAATTCAACAGATCCCGAACTATTTTTGGAGAAAGTATAGTGAAATAAGAATACTTACTTGTTGGAAAATATAATCTTCGTCTGGATAAAACACTTCGACTGAAGGTTTCATAATAGTTTTCAAAATATCTAAATACGCAGCAGAATCAAGACGTCCATCGATAGCCCAACAAACTCCTGGACCCCGCGCGCTAACCCAACCCCACACATTCACAGAAAAATAACCACTTCGTTTTTAGGACATATGTGATTATTTTCGTAACGAGTTCCTTCCATTCTAAAAACTTTTAGTGGTCCATCGTTGCGGCTATTGAACGTTTTTCGTCGCTAAAAATCACTCGATTCCAAAAATTCCAAAGGTTCGTTCACATATCGCCTTGCAAATTCCAGACGACGTCTCATATTTTCGTCACTGAGAACTTCTTTCGCACGCAGCATTATACTTCTTTATTCCCATCTCCTTTAATCTTTTTTGTGCAGTTATACGGCATCCGGGAAAATGTGTCTGCTATAGCCCTGAAGTATGTAGCAAATGGTTGTTCTGTTACGTAATGAAACAACTAATTCCGAAACAATCCGCGCTTTCAAATCAGCACCGAGATCAGGTGGCATTTTCACAACACTTGAAATTTTAAACTAAAATGGAATTTACATTTCTTACTTTATTTATTGGTTCACACTACCCCTTCTCAAACAGTAGGTAATTGTTTATTTATTACATACTTCTAATGACCAATGTAACAACCCTTAGAGCAATATGACTCAAAGGAAGTAAATTAAACAAGCAAGGATATTCTATTGTTATTGAAACTTATTCATAAAGTAAAAGCCATTTCCTTATAATGCTAATGGACAGAATTTTCTTTTAAGTATTAAGATTACAATAGAGGACTTATAAACTTTCGAAAATATCTAATTATAAATATTTACACTGCAATTGCGCTTTTTCCTTAATAATTTCTTAGCAATAACATACACGTTCTTGGTTTTTAAGTTGGTCATAAATTTGATATGACATAAATTTGTGTTTCTAATATTACATCACAAACTAATCTTTATTCGCCAAAAATTGTTGCTTAAGTTGTAAAGCTTCGTACACACCTGAACAACAAACCGAGCAACAAACATAACAACGAACCGAAAGTCAAACAGAATGACAAACGATCTTTTATGATTTCCACAATCCGAACAACAAACGGAACGTTTGTGCTGTTCCTATAATTATTTTCAGTAGTTTTATTATTGAGAAGAGAAAATTGCGGAAAACAAGAAGATAGTGCCAACCAAATTTTTACGCACAAAGAAGAGTAAAAAATTATAATTTACTTCGCTTTTTTTTATTTTGGAAATTTCCCGCCCAAATGATACTAATAGGGACATCATTTTTTTCTTGCATTCTTAAACACTGATTAATTTAAAACATTTTTCTTCTGTCAACTCCATAATATTACCTAAAACACAACAAACCCACAAAAGGGAGGACAAAAAATAAATAATTTAATTCTCCCGCATAAGTTTGTTCGCCGTTTTGTTTAGATTCGTCCAAACCTGCAAACGCATTCGCGCGCATTTTCTTTGATGTCGGAGAAAAAACCGACAAGTTGCGGGAACGCCGCAAACCGTTCGTGGAACAATCAGGACTTGCGAATCTGTTCTAAAATTCGTACGTAGCACCGTCCAAATTAATGTTCCGATTGCCGTTCGGTTCGTTGTTCTGTTTGTTCCTCGGTTTGTTGTTCAGGTGTGTACGAAGCTTTACAATAAGCATATTAATATGAACTATATCTTATGAAAGGAGAGTTATGTAACTATAATTAACGACTTAACGTTACGTTAGTAGATTCCATTTACTATTTACACATATTTTCTTGGAACATTCGATAATTAACTATCGGGATATGATGACCCTATACTTCGCAGGTTGTGCGCAACTGGATACAAGCAAATAACTTGGAGCTGTTACCCTGGCCAGCAAAAAGCCCAGATTTTAACATTATCGAAAATGTTTGGGCTCGAATACTTGCTGTTATCCGAAGACAACAAGGGCCAAATTTTATACCAGTAAACCGTAATGCACTAATTGCAGCCATTGATACCGCATGGGAAACGATTAATATTAATTATATTGATACCTTGATAGCGTCAATGAGCAGACGCCTCCAAGAATGTATCAATAATAATGGAGGTCACACCCATTATTGATTTCTTATATTTATTTATATAGTAATACCTTTATTTTAAAAAAACGTTTTCATTTAATTTTAAACTATGGTATCTTAATTATAATTATGTAATAAATTCTTGTCAAAAAACTAAATATATACGTTGACAATAAGAATTGCCTTAGTTTTTATTTTCACTTTTTATATTAACTACAGAAAAAATGAAACGTCATAAAATATACATTTTGTAAGGACTAAATATTATGAATAGAGAGTTTAATGATTTTTTTTTTTAATAACTTACAATAATTAGTAGGTTAGATTTATTTAAAAATAAGTAATAATCAGTCAACCCAAATAACCATGTTTAGTTTTTTGATTTAATTTAAAAGTTATTGCTTGTAGACGTTTTTTAAATCAAAATTATTTCTAATTTTATTTTGTAAACATTTCCTAAACAAAATTTTGATTCGATAATTAATCGAGCTATGGTGTTTAATTAGCGATACCTTCAAATATATTCTTTAAAGAAAAAATTAAGTAAGCAACGTAAATTACCTATTTTCTAAAACGTGCTTAGTGTAATGATTCATTCTACAGTCCTTCTATAAGATAACCCCTGCTGAGACTACCTGCTGTTAGAATTGTAAATGATACCCTTAAGCCCGCTTCACAATGTGCAAACTTTTGTTTACAGAAATTGTAGTGTCCAAGTTTTAAATTTCACGAGTGTACTTTAATTAGTTCACAACAATGACATAGATGGCTAACCACTAGCATATTTGTATTATTGAAGTCCGTGTTTATGATGATTAGTGATAATAATTGTTACAACTACCATTTACAAGAGGGCGGTGGCGTTTATGATACCTCTGACGTAATTGTTTTTAAATTATATTGTTTTAGTAGTTTAAAAACAATCGTATTTTAGTACTATTACAAAAAACAATGATTACATGTACTATTTTGAGTATCGCATTTTTTTTAATCTGTTATGAAATGAACGAAATTAAGCTTTCACCAGAAAATTTTGAATCCCACCTGTATGTTAGAATTGTAGATACGAGTAGTTGTTTTATAATAAATTGCAAAAACGATATGGATTGATTGAAAAGCAATTTAAACTTTATGCACAACCATTACACCGGATTAGATAAGCATTTAACAATGCCATTAATGACGTAAACAAAATTGTATAGCAGAAAAGTCAAGGTTGGCATTAATATTGAAAATATTTAACTTATTATTGTAACCCCATTCCACATTTTGTTGATTAATTTTTGACAAATATTTAATTTATGTTTGCATTTATCAAATTGCTCATTAAACACCTTTAAACAAATGCCACAAATTTCTATTAAAAATTTGAAGGAACTTGTAACGATTGTGCTGTCGGAGTTTTGCTATCAAACATCCTATAGTCTGTATACTATTGGCGCGGAGTAATAAATCATAATTGCTTGAAATAATTCTTTATTTTCTTGTGAAAGCGGTACTTCTCCGGTTAAGTAAAAACCAATAAATTCTAACCAAAAATACGATCATTGTGCCGCTCTTGCAGCATAGCGACCCATCTAGGGTCTGAGAACAATAGTTTAACCTATGTAAACATGTTGCCATCAGCCCAGGTACTGACGAAACGAGAATCATAGCCGTAGATGTGGGTATTATACCAAGATACAAAAATAATGGTATATAATACGTAAGAAGTAAAATTTGTAGATTCCACAATGTAAGGATTGAAACAATAAAGAAACCACATAATAATTCATATCAAGGTAGATTTTACTATTATAATATATTTACCTACTAAAAATATGATTTTCCAAACGTATCAGGTACCTACGCCACTGCAATACAGGAGATTCGATCATTCTGACAGGTTTATTACTCCGCGCCAATAGTATACAGACTATATGCACTATAAGCATCTCGTCCAAATTTGTTAACGTAGGCGGTTGTTCTGATTCTTTGAGAAAAGAAATTTTACATTTTAAACATTGAAAATTGTCTAAACATTGTTTCGCAAAGTATCCTGCAAAGTGGACTACTGAGCAGGTATCTATAGGGAGAAGCTTTTGGTAAATTCATTACTAGTAATTGATGATTTTATAGAAACATTATCTAAGTTTGATGTATTCTGATCATTAAAAATAGCTAAAATTAGAATCGCCGACATCCAATCTTATTGGGTGAGAAGTTACTTCATTGACTTCGTTATCTGTTAAATTTAAATATATATCCTCATCATCTTCACAGTTTTTGTTTACTGGTTTCATCAAATTTATTATTGTACAGATTCTGAAAGAAGTACGAAGAATGCGTGAAGTTGGATTATGATTGTATCCACCTTTTTGTCGAAAAATAGAAAATAAATTCTCTACAATTTCTTGGTTTAATCGATTTATTAAAACATATTTTTTACCGTTTTTTATTTTGCTATTAAAAAATTACAAAATTGAGTTTATAGTCATACACATAC
This sequence comes from Abscondita cerata, assembly GCA_030710515.1. Lineage (NCBI taxonomy): Eukaryota > Metazoa > Arthropoda > Insecta > Coleoptera > Lampyridae > Abscondita > Abscondita cerata. The sequence continues at coordinate 116,910 of JALBCR010000519.1, read as the reverse complement.
CCTCTAGACAAGGAGGTCTACTAACTGTTCCTGTGTAGCTTATTTTTTGTAAATTTTTAAAAAACGATAAACATGACTCTAATGTTTCAGTTCCTTTTATATTTTGAAGTGACAAGGCGCACTTATAAGGATTTCGATCATACAGAGTTTTACTGTTCAGAACATCCAACAATTGATCCATCTGTAAAATGAATTCTGCAGTATCAGCTGCAGAAGGTGTATTTAATTCATCTGTAAGAATTGCCGTGCGCATTGCTGCAGACACTCGTTTACTACAAAATTTGTAATGCTAATTTGCAGCTTAACTTTTGAAATTGGTTGGGATTTAAATGAGTAGGTGTTATTTTTAGCGTTGATCTCGATGAACTACCCCTGTTATCAATTTCGTATGTTTTAATTACATCTTGAAATGAATACACTTTGTTATTGGATTTATATTGCCCGTTTAACCAGTTGTTGCGTAAACTTTTAAACAAATGAGGAACATCATTTATGCAAAAAACTTGTTTTCCATTATGAAAAAAATAGGATTGTTCTTTATTTATTTCTAAAGTAGAAAATGACCTACGATTATTTCCCTGGTCGCAAACTAAAATTTTTACTTCTAATTTACTCTAAAAACCATAATTTAACACTTCCTTTATAATTGGAACTAAATTCTTGGATACTGTAGGACCTGCAGATAAATAGTAACATAACTTTTTTATAGACACTTCATCAAAAGAAATTGTGCAAATTTTTTCATTTTCATTCATTGTTGATGCTTTTAATTTGAATTTGTTTGAAGAAGAATCATTGCCACCCATTCTAAATTTAGATTCCCCTATGCAATGCTGTATAGTTGAAATTGAAGAGAGAACTAATAATTATTGTAACATTTTATAGCCAGCTGGTGATTTGTAGTAAAAAGATATAGCTAATTTTTTTTCACTAAGGGTCCATGGAGTTTTTTTTGTGAAAGAGCTGCATGCTTACAAAAATTTTAGCTTCATTTGTTTTGAAGGAGTGCGTTTCAATTCTAGATCGCATACAGTTCTTAGTACGTAATGAGTATACTGTTTTATTCAAATTACGAATTTTTGCAGATTTTGATTTTAAAATTTGTGATTGTAATTTAATTTTTTTCTGTAGTTTAGTATAATTTGCTACTTCTGATTCTATAGACAACCGACGTTTACAGGATGTTCCTTGTAAATGTGCAGGCAAATCGATCAAATTTGTTATCCACTCACTTGATTTGGGGCTCGTGATTGCTGTTTCGTCATTATTATGATCATTTAACTGTAGAGTATTGTGACAGATTTTATTTCTGGCATATGTTTTAGTAGGTATAAGAACCGTAAAGTCATCATCATCGTATCTTTTAGGAACTGCTCCATTTGTAAGGCGGAATGGGCCTTGTAAGTCGGGCTCATTAAAATGCAGATTACACAAATACCGATTTCGCAACTTGTCTTCATCTAATAGAGCTAAAGATGCATTACCTGAAACATAAAGATAATATTTTTATAATAAGCCATCTTCAGTTGTAATCTACAAAATTCAACTCCTTTCGGTAATTATGTTAAAGTACATTAAAAACCATGATTCTACAGGGTGTTTCAAAATTCAGTACAAATATTTTAATGGCGTATTTTTGAGATGAAAGTAAGACTTTTTTTTCCTATAAACATGTGTCCTAAAATACATCCTCTTCGAGCTACAGCCATCTTTATTTTCTTTAAAAAAATCGATTTTTTAAAATTCTGACTGCAATTATTTATTATATTTCTTTAAAATTTACAGTCCACTGCTGTGAAGGGGGTAGGCACATTTAAGGAAAACATTTTATGTTTTGGTTTGTAAATTTTAAAAAATAAGAATTTCATCTGTTTGAGCATTTAAAAATTTAAGATTTCGGTCTTCAACATTTTTTTTGATACAATTAATTTTTTTTACATTTTATTAAAAACAAAGAAATTGATGTCTTTAAGTGCTGGAAATGTCCTCCGCCAGCTACAACACATCCCTACATTCTTCTCAACAAAAGAAAATTAAGATGGTTGTAGCTCGAAGAGTCTCAAAAGTACGCCATTAAAATATTTGTGCTAAATTTTGAAACACCCGGTATATAAAGTAAAAAACTGGAAATTAGATTTTTTCCGAAATCGTCAGTAAAGTCATTTAAGTGTTTGTAATCGGCACCAAAGTAATTGAACTTTAAAATATGCAGAATAAAAAAAATGAAAAAGTATACAACTCATATTTATGTAAATGTAAAAAAATAAATTTAGAATCAATAACAAATGAATAAAAGTAAAATAGTATATTTTACAACAAAAAATAAAAGTTTGTTTTTTTCGTGAGAGAGAAATTTGCTCACGAGCGACAGTGAATTCATCTCGAGTAGTAAATAATATTTTTTCTACTTATACACATGAAACACAGACAGTTGTCATAGTGTGGAAGTTGCATTTTCATCTATAGTAGTGAAAGTAACTTACGCTTTAAATTATTGTAATAAAATTGATGATAATCTGTATTACCGATGTAATATTGTCATTTTCACTAATATTAAACTAAAGTGAGATCCCGACGTATTTGAAACCAATTTGTTTTTTTAATTATTTTATTATTTAGGTTTTTATTATTTATTCTCATTTCGTAGAAAAATATTATTTACTACTCGAGATGAATTTCATTTTTTCGTGAGCGAGAAATTTGCTCACGAGCGATAGCGAAACTTTTATCTCTTGTTGTAAAATATACTATGTTCTACGAAATGAGAATAAAATAATAAAAGCCTAAAATAATAAAATAATTTAAAAAAAACAGGTTTCAAATACGTCGGAATCTTTCACTGTTTAATACAATATTAGTGAAAATGACAATATTACATCGAGATGAAAATGCAACTTTCACACTGACAACTGATAAAAAAGCCTACTTGTGTATAAGTAGAAAAACACCTTTTATGTAAATAAAAATAACAAAAGAATATTGTAATCATGCAGAATTAAAAAAATTGACGCAATAAATATAATTTTTTATTTTTCACTTTACTATAATTGATTGATAACCCCTACGATAAGATATATATATATATAAACATTTCCATAACAACCGGGGAATAAGAAGACGTAATGAATTCATTACGCCCTTAAAAATTATTTGACCTTAAAAGAATCAAATTTATTTTACTAAATACAATTTGTAATACATACAAAGAATTAAGTATCCTTTTTCATATTTTGCTTTTGATTTAACGGGTAGCAAACTTTCCATAGCTTTTGAGCATTTTCTTGTACATATTCTGGTAGCGTATTCATAATTGCAATTAAATGCCAAATTTGACAATTAGTGAACAATTTGTTAAAAACAATGGTAATAGGTATTTGCGAAGGTAAAACGGTTCATCCATAGATGCCAATTCTGTTGTTTTTAAGAATACGAAATGAAAAATAAAATCTTGTATGCACCACGGCGTTACTGAATGATTACACCCGGAGAACCATGAATCCAGCTCGAGGGCTTTAGCGTAATCAAAAAAAAAAAAAAAAAAATTTATAGTAACCATGGTAGTCGACAACTTTAATTTTTTATATGTAAGAATAAATATTTTTTGAGGATGGTGTACTATTAATATCAGAAGATAACCTCTGAACCTCAAGAACAACCTTCACAATTAATCAATAATTCAATTCTAACATTCGTTCTAAGTGGATGCAACTTGAAATATTTTACGTTTAAATACTTAGTAAATACTTATGCAATTACGAATTAAAATTATCAAATATTTGCAAACTTGTTTTTATTCATCTATCGTTTGGCAGCTGAACCAAAAAACAAAAACTACAGTACTTTCAGATCGCATGTCGCCGCTTTTGGTGCGGCTGCCTCCGTAACTAACACGATTAAGCGCCCATAACTCGGGCTCAAATCGAGGTCGTTGGGTTGCGGAACTATAAGTATATAAAAACAATGATAGCAGTCACCACCATCTGTGCCTCCACTTTTTGCCGCCGAACTGTCGTGATTATGTTTTTTTTAAATGATAGATCCATCTCGTGTATGTATTCCTGCTTTACAGCCACTACCCCTTCCATCACATCTCCAAATTTTTTTTATTTGGCAGGCACTAAGCCGATCAAAGGTATACATCTAACCATCCGAAAAATACTTTTGTCTACTTTTTTACTTTCGATTTCTTGATTTTCCATTTTTACGAAGCACCCATATGACACCAATAACAAAACTGCACTATAATAACAAGTAATACGTACTGTTTATTTGACAAACCGCCTGCAACTTGATACTTTGAAAAATAGTTGTCTTAAGTTACCTTAATATTATATGCAATGTTTATATTTTTCTTGTTTAATAATTAATAAAAAAAATGTTATAAATGATTACAACCAGAAATTTTTTATAACAGGTTATTTAAACCACTCTTTTTACTATACACAAATTAACTAGTATTTTGGATGGTTAGCAGTAATTAAACAACAATATATAAAATGTTACGCGAAAAAAGCATGAACAAGTTCGGATGCTAGACTAACCACCCGGTACAAAATTACGATTAATTGGCTAATTGCTTGTTACTACATCAAAACAACCCGCGTCAAAACTATCTGCGTCAAAATGTCCCTGCTCGCACAATTGTCGTGACTGGATGTATATCGAGCCGAAGGATTATTTGCGTTCTCTCTTTTGGTCCTTTACATTTGTACTTACTTTTACGGTTGGTAAAGCAAGTAGGGATTTAGAACTCTTAAGTTCACAACAACTAGTAGAGCGGTTTTACATTGTGCAATATTTTTTCATTTTATTCTGTTCTAGTTTTATTTTTTTAACTTACTTTAAATTTTTCTTTCTTTTCTCACTTCTTTCTTTTACTGTTTGGTTTAATTTTGGTTGAGGTTTACATACTGTGTAGGGATCTTTCTCTATCTTGTGTATCCCGACCTTGTCGACAGTGATACAATGAAAAGAATTTATTTCTTGATTTTGTTTTCATTGCTTTGTTTTGTTACTTCCTAATTTTTTATTTACTGGGGTTGTAGTTCTTTGGGTTTCAAGCTGCTTTGGGTTTACTTGAACTCATACAACTACTGTTAACTTTTGGTCAGAATCCTTTTCCTTTTGATATAATCCGTTTCCTGGGAATTGGTTTGCTACAAAACTTTTCTTTCTTTCTGGTTAGCTAGCTATGCTTCCTTTTTATTCTTCACTTGGAATTTTATCATAACCAATAATGCGACTTATTGAACGCACAAATACCCAAGTCCGCACTTATTAACACTTCATTGCTCTCGTTCTACGAGTGATACAACAAATCATATATTTTGATTATTTTCTCTGATTCTATTTCTTTTCTTTACGGCTTCTGTTTTGTTTGGGATTAGTAGATCTTGTGGGATAAACACAATTCACCAATACGGTGTGGTGCAGCGTGCCCTCTCGGCCTTACTTGTGTCCTTTGGTTATGTCAACTTGCATTTTTCTTTGGGGTTTCTTAGTGAGGGGTTGATTCTTTTGAGTTAAAGTTTCATTTGTTTTAAGGGCTACTTTATCCTTGGCGGTAACCTAAATTTCACACTTTTTTTCTTTGGTTTTTCGTTTCTTCTTAACCTGTTTTATTATCTTGGATTTTGTTCGGTTTCTTGTGGAATTTCTGTTTATTAGAATAGATCGATTTAGTCGACTAGCCCACAGGTACTAGTTTTTGGTTCTCTGATATCTTTCCTTGATCCTTAATTAGGGTTTATCCTATCGAAGAAAACAAACTGATTTTTGCGACTTTTAAAGTAATGTATCCTAAATTCAGTAAACATCACAAGAAAAAAAATATTTGAAATCTATTTGGGGTAGGTTTTCTTATTGTTGGGGTTGATTTTGTTTGTCTCATTTAGATTTTCAATCAAGGCTTATGCCTGAACTTTAGTTCTTTGGGATTTCTTTGTGTCCTTTCTATTTTTTTGGTCTTTTTGAGGAAATTTATATCAGCAAAAGTTGGGTTACGGAATAAAAATACAAAAGGTGCGTCACTCTCAAGAAACTCAGAATTTTCGGTGCGCCTATGATCAAGTTAGGAGTTTTTCTTTTGTTTTTCGGAACTATTTTGTTGGACATTTCCATTTTATTTCGTTCACCGTTCAGACCTCTTGTAACCTAAGATGAAACTATTATCAGAGATGATTCACCTATCTGTTGGTTATATACACTATTCTTAGTGTCCATATTAACCACTTAAAAGTTAGTGCAAGATGGGTGTCACGAATGCTTCCGACACCTAAAAAACAAGAGAAATTTTGGAGCTCGATGAAGAAAATTCTATTAATACTATTGACCGCATTTTTACTGGACATGAAACGTGGTTTCATTACTATGATTTTGAGTGTAAACACGAGTCTTTTTGGGATAGAGTACATGGAAAAAAGGAAAATGTTGCCAATTTGCAGATATCAATCAACATCCTCGATGATTGTTAACGAATGGAATCACATCCCAAAGTCCTAGAAGAATTTGTGTTCCGGTTCGCCCCTCAGAAGATGAACCCAGTGTAAGAATTGATAAAGATGACGAAATTGTGCTTGATGGTAAACTGATATAACTCTGCAAAAAATGAGTGAATGTTTAGAAGTTGATATCGAAGACGTGGATCAAAGGGTGCATGGCAACAAGGAAGTTCGGTACGGAATCATCGAATATGTATAGGACAGCAGATAATTACACATTAGGTACTATTACAGCTGGAAAAATTCATTACTCCCGTACTCTCCACGACTAACAAGATTTATTCTATCACCCTTTTAGTCCGGGGAAAATATCATTTAAGTGGGAAATAAACGCGCACGAGGAAAAACTACATAGGCTTGTAGGGGGTTTCCTGCTGAATATAAGTCTGAGTTTTGGAATTCCGACCCCCTCACAATCTCGGAAAGAGTTACATTTTTTGATCGGCTATACTCGCTTCTACAAACGATCCGTAGTGATCGTTTTGCGGGATTTTGAGCGCTACAATTTTAGTCCCTTGACCAAACTCGACAAATCGATATACTGTTCAGTTTTTGACGCCCAACATTTTATCTTATCCCGCAAATTAATTGAACCGACATTTTTTGAGTTATGGCGTCGTAAAGAAAAAAATTTCGAAAATGAGCAAATGCGCAGGAAGCTGTGAATCGCGGTGAAGTTATAAAAAAGAAGGGTTGAATAGCATTGCAATGTGTCCAATTTTAACGTAACAAAGCAAATGTTGTTGAGATTCTGCTCACAGATTGAAGATCATTTTGAAACCACCGCAGGCGATTCTGATATTGAAGAGGAAGAAATCGTTCAAAGAGAAGTTAGAAAACTTCGACCAAGAAAAGTGTGACGAATTCAGTCCGTTTGAGCCCAAAGCATATTTTTAGCAGCACTTTTAAAACTTGGTTTAAAATGTCCCCATGTCGGTCCAATTAATTCGCGGTATAGGAAGATATGCGTGTCTTTCAGAGACTCGTGGATTTTCGCTAATCTAAGCGAAACCATTTGTTTTGAAAAACCCAATTCGGTTAAGAGGACTAAAATTGTAGAATTACTTTGATCGCTTGGAGAAGTACGACATTGCGAGTTATAATCGATCAAAAGGATTTAATTTTTTGCAATTATGGGGGTGCAGGGGGGTCGGGATTTCGAAAAGTCAGATTTATATTACGCAAAGACTTCCCTACAAGCCTATGTGATTTTTTCGTTTCGCGATTATTTCCCACTTACCCCCCTTTTTCAGGACAATTTCCGGATTATTAAAATTCCGGTTGATGGTAGCAACAAAAATTAATTAAATAATCAGTTTTTGATTAATCGCAATTTTACGAATCATAAGAATAAAGTTGACCTTGTCTGATTGTCAGGGTATGAGGTTTTAAAATATATATTATAAATCGAATTTTCAAACAGACATTTTGATAAGTTTCTATAAAGTCGAGTTATAAGCTGTTTTTCCAAGCGTTATTTTCTAAATCAATTGTAAATATAAGGGTATGATATGGTTAGGTTCCACCAATACGATTTTAACCTTAAGCAATGCTTAAAACTTAGATACAATTGTTAAAACCATAGAAACGATTGTTTTTAAGCATAGCTTAAGTTTAAGTTGGTAGAACCGCGGTTAAGACTTTTATTAGAAATTCTATTTTGGCATCAATTTGTACTTCGATCAAGATGAAAATTTCTTAGCTTATAAAATTTAAATACGACCATTAAAATTGCACATACAAGTTTAAGTTAATGGTTTAATAGGTATAGTATAGATAGAAATTCTACAAGTTTCGATACCTATTTATAATATTCAATTTTAGAAATATCAGTGTTCAGGAGAAACTAGAAAAGGAAAAATTATTTAGCAAATATTTGACTACTTCGTGTTTACCATATCAATATAGGTAAAGTTTAATTTAATTTAAGTTAAGGTTTAACGTAGGGATCAGTTTATAATAAACGCTTTTGATAAACAATTAACCAATTACGATGTAATGAAACAAAACAGATTAAAAAGGAATAACAGAAAGCGCCCCTTTGTCTTAGGAAATAATACTCATTTAAACACATCTCAAGATGACGATAAATCGTTAATTAAAATACAAGCAACAATTTTATATACCTACGGTAAAGTTGAAAGTGAATTCTGGGATATTTGTATAATGTGTATCGATTTGATGAGGGATAATAAGGTCAAAACACTCCTTGATTAGTTTATTTTTAGTAAAAATAATTCAAAAATAAAAAGAGTCTTTAACCAATTTAAGGATTATGAAAATTTCATCTGGTTAAAATTATTTATATTTTTTTTGATTTTGTTTCGAGCTATATAGTTAATTTAAAAAAACGAGCTGAATTATATCGACCTAATTTTCACTTATTTCTTAAACACGATGTGAAATTTTGACTTTTGACGGAATCAGTGATATCCGTTTCATATTTAATTTAACTTTGGTCATAATATAGAATTAATCACGAACGATTGAACATTGTAATGGCCATTAAACCGTACTAATTCTATGACGATTAATAATCAATTGTTTTTTTTTTACATTTGTTGATTATTCATACACTATCAGGATGGAAAAATACAATAACAAACGTTTATGTAAACAAAATTTTAAATTGTAATTACGGATTGTAGAAAAAAGTTTCCAAAAGTTATACGACAGTGTAACAGCTTAAACTCAAAACTTAAAAAAAGTAAACAAAAATCATTACGATGCAACAAAGATTTTTTGCAAGAGTGCGATCAAAACCTTAAGACGCCAACTCAGAAACGCATTTTTTAACTAGATAAAGATGCAGTTAATGATTGGAAAATGACACAGAGATTGCTACTGCGCACCTTAAAACATAAATTTCTAGCTGATCTTTTTGTTTAAAAGCTCTTCATTTTTGCGATATCTCTTCTACAAAATAGGTTTTTTTAAACTATTTACTACCTGTCCTCTGGCAGTAAACACGATGTAACATAAGCTAAACTTATATTTTATTATAAGGTATATATTTGAGTTGGGTTTTTAAACCTTGACGTCACGTTTTTGCGCAGCTTGGTGTCTTCCGATGTTGACTTTACTCTAGCAACAGCGGGTTGGACATTGAGTATCTTTATTTGATGCATATTTATCTAAAACCCACAACGATAAATTAGATACAACAAACAATATCGAAACAATAATATCTTTTAAATTAAGAATTGTGTTACTAATTAATAGCAACAAATTGTACCCAGCTAAAATTTGAAAATCCCGTTAAAGTGTGTCCAAAAAACGAAGCGAGTAATAAATCAACATGTTTAACAGATTCCAATGGCGTACCGATGCATAGATACTTTTTTTGAAAAGGGGGTTAAAATGTAGAAGATGTGTAACCTTTCATCATTAATTAATTATTTTGACACATTTCATCTTATTAAATATTCAAATTGACCTCCACCTACTTCCATGTAATGGTATAAACTACTGACTGTAATAAACTGAAATTTGACACTGGGTTTGTTTAAACATTTCGGTTTATTATAGTCACTAGTTTTGAGGTATTCTAAAAATTAAATTTTTTTTAAGTTTACCACCCTGTAACTTTTTAACGAAGCTTTCTTGATAAAAACTTTATATGTAAAACCTAATTTAAATTTTTTATCAAATAATATGTGGGTTTATTTTTGGCCACCACTAGTGAATCACTTTGTTTATACCAGAAATTGCTAATATCATTATAGATCACATTTTTAGGAATTTTAACTAATTAATTACTAATAATTGAACTAGAAAGTATGTACTATATTTGGAATGACACTTTAATAGACTTTAATGTGTTCTTAATGATATAATTAGGGGAGAAATATTGTATGTAATTATAACGATAGCCTAACTAATGATTATTGTCATATCATATCGGTATGTCATAAGGTGTACTTCCGCTGCAGTATTGAGTTTCATTAGAATGGCATCGAGTCCTGAATTTATTCCAAGGAAACGCGTGAAGAGGTCTGCGCTTTCTGCCAACGGAAAAACTATTGTGCTCAATGTGTACAATTATTTAAAATGCCATAAGCCGTTGAAAACAGTTCAAGAGACAGTTGATATGTGTTCACATATGACTCAGCGTTGGAAAAACAATAATATTCAGACTTTTGCGTGAAGACAAAGTTTCTGTACGTGAAGACAAAGTTTTTGTGCGTGAACCTAGTTTATCTCATGGTAGAAAAGAACTGAAATACTGAATATGTGAAAAGTACAATTAGAAGAATAGTGCATTCGTTTTATTTTAAAAAGAAATACCCACATTATATAAAATTGTGTCAGTTGTGAAAGAGGAAGAGGGTATACCCAATTTAAGTAGAACAATGTTGTGGCAAGTTTTGGTACGAATTGAATTTTTCATGGGAAAAATGAATAGAAAATCAGCTCTCATTGATAAGGAAGAAATTGTATGTTGGAGAAAGAAATTACCTACAGAAATATCTCTAAATTACGTTCTAAAGGCAAAGAAAATTTATTATTTAGACGAAACGTGAGTAAATGAAGGTTATACTGTGGGAAAAATGTGGCAAGACAAAAATGTAAGCAGTGGACGACAGGCTTTTTTTTAGAAGGATTATCTACAGGTTTATGACCTCCTTCAGGAAAGGGCGACGCTTAATTATTACGCATATAGGAAGTGACAAAGGCTTTGTTGAGGGAGGTTTACTGCTATTTGAATGAAAAATACCGGTGATTACCACGAGGATATGAATGGGGATGTTTTTTGAGGAATATTTTGAACAAATGTTAGATTTAATACCAAAGGGTTCCGTAATTGTTATGGACAATGCCAGCTACCATTCTAGACAAATCGAACGTTTACCTACAACTTCCTAGAAAAACACGTTATAATGGAATGGCTTTCTTAAAAAATATTGCTTTCGAAAATGATATGGTAAAAAGGAACTAGTAAGTCTAGTACAAGGTGTTAGGACAAAGTTTAAAAAATATGCAGTTGACAAAATGGCAGCAAAACGTGATGTTTTTTGTTCTACGCTTACCGCCATACCATTGTGAATTAAACCCTAGAATTAATATGGGCGCAGGTGAAGGGTGCAGTAGCGAAAAATAATACCACGTTTAAATTAAGTGACGTTCGATAACTTTTAATGACTTCTTTAAGTGACGTGACTGCGGAAAAATGGAAAAAGTGTATAGAACACGTAATGAAAGAGGAACAAAAATGTAGGAACTGACAATTTAATAGAAGTTACTATAGAGTCTATTGTAATTTCAATACGGTCAAATGATACTTCGTCCGAAGAAACAGATGAATTTTCGTGAATAACTGTATTTTACAATTATATGTATTATTTATTATTTTTCCTAAATAAATTTAATTCTAATATAAATTTAGTTTGTTCTTGCTATATTTTATTATACCTTAAATTTTCAAACTCTATAAAATGGTTTCTAACAAACGATGTGTTTTATAATTACAATGATATGTTTAGAAATTCAAAATTCTTTTAAATAAAACACAATAAAACGCAATCGTATTTTTTTTTTGTCAGCAAAACCCATGTACACGCCTATGATCTTTAGTTTAGACCTCAAGAACATGTACGTCTCATTCTTAACGGATTAGAAGCTATTCATAAATAACTTACGTTTGTAACACTATAGTATGGAAGCGGTATATCCTAAAACTAGTTTTAAAATCCTTTTATGTATTTCATACAAAATCGTTTACCGCTTATATGTAAAATAACTATTTTAATTTATTACTTCGCTTCGTTTCTGGACAGACTTTAACGTGTTTGCATTTGTACCGAAAGTTTAACATCAAAATCACCTGGCCTACAATGTTTACATTGTGCAAAATCTTATCATGCTAAGTGCATAAATTTGGATAAAAGCAAATTGGAAATTTTCAAATCAATTTCTGGGGCAATTTGGATATGCAATAATTGCAAAGATGTTGAAACTAATGAATCTGTTGGTTCTAATGATAATCAGAATTGTGATGGATGCGGCGATTTAAAATCAGTCATTAATGAATTAAGGAAAACAATCAAGTTATTAAACAACGGTATCTTAGAATTAAAACGAGATGTCCATGCTAATAAAATTCCAATAATTTAATAGAAGATATAATTCAAGAATCTGAAGATAGACAAAGAAGGGGCTCAAACATTACTATATACAACGTTAAGGAAAATTATCGTAACGACAGTGATAGAAAACAGAGATTATAGTCGTTGCTGATATTTTAAAATTTCTATCAGTTGATATAAAGACAGAAGAGATCGCTATTTCTCGAATTGGCAAACCAAATACTACTGATAAAATACGACCCCTAAAAGTCACCCTTCGCTCTAGAGTTGATGTATTTGCTGTGCTGAAAAATAAGCATAAATTAAGGAACTGTCAATATCACTATTCAATTTCAACGGATGAGACTGTTCACCAAAGAAAATAATATTAGAATCAAATATCACAAAGGTATACCAAAAACCGTAAATAAAAACTGATAAGGCCAACTTACTGTTATTACCAAATGTAACATGATTACGTTCTAAAACTGACTCATTGTATATTTGACATTATTGGTTTAGTTGAAACTGCACTTGATAATGGTATAAAAAAATTGTAAAATAATACCGGAACATTGTACAGTTTATCGTTGTGATCGTAAATTTGACTTATTGAATAGATAGTATTAAAACTGAGTTAGTAAACTTACATTCAATTATGGATCATGTTGAATGTGTTGATGTTGTGGGTTGTAAAAGCTTCTTTAATAATTGTGTTCTGGCTGTGTTTGTAATTTACATTCCTCCAGATGTTAATGTAAATAAGTTTTAGCTATTTTTGATTTATTAGAGAATACTTTTGTGGTAATTCTAGTAAAAGTAATCATTTTAGGATAACATTATGTACTCATTTTTGAATTTTGCTGATCCAAAGCAATACAATAGTATCCCAAATGCAAATAATCGTTATTTAGATTTAGTAATTGCAAACGTTGCTTGTTATGTGTTAATAAAGAAGATCAATCATTAATAAAAGAAGACAAACATCATCCGTCTTGGAACATAGCTTTGCACATGGCTAATTCTAACTTACCAAATTTTCATGTAACGTTGCCAAGAAAGGGTATAACTTCAAAAAAGCTGATTATTTAAACTTATATGATGCTTTGTTTAAATGTGATTGGTCTTTTTAAATAATTATACAAATGTTAACCGAAGCATGTAACGCATTTTATAATGTAATATATTCTGTATTAGATCAATATGTACACTCATGAAATTTAAAACTTGGACACCACAATTTCTGTAAACAAAAGTTTGCACATTGTGAAGCGGGCTTAAGGGTATCATTTACAATTCTAACAGCAGGTAGTCTCAGCAGGGGTTATCTTATAGAAGGACTGTAGAATGAATCATTACACTAAGCACGTTTTAGAAAATAGGTAATTTACGTTGCTTACTTATTTTTTTCTTTAAAGAATATATTTGAAGGTAACGCTAATTAAACACCATAGCTCGATTAATTATCGAATCAAAATTTTGTTTAGGAAATGTTTACAAAATAAAATTAGAAATAATTTTGATTTAAAAAACGTCTACAAGCAATAACTTTTAAATTAAATCAAAAAACTAAACATGGTTATTTGGGTTGACTGATTATTACTTATTTTTAAATAAATCTAACCTACTAATTATTTGTAAGTTATTAAAAAAATCATTAAACTCTCTATTCATAATATTTAGTCCTTACAAAATGTATATTTTATGACGTTTCATTTTTTCTGTAGTTAATATAAAAAGTGAAATTAAAAACTAAGGCAATTCTTATTGTCAACGTATATATTTAGTTTTTGACAAGAATTTATTACATAATTATAATTAAGATACCAAGTTATAGTTTAAAATTAAATGAAAACGTTTTTTTTTAAATAAAGGTATTACTATATAAATAAATATAAGAAATCAATAATGGTGTGACCTCCATTATTATTGATACATTCTTGGAGGCGTCTGCTCATTGACGCTATCAAGGTATCAATATAATTAATATTAATCGTTTCCCATGCGGTATCAATGGCTGCAATTAGTGCATTACGGTTTACTGGTATAAAATTTGGCCTTTGTTGTCTTCGGATAACAGCAAGTATTCGAGCCCAAACATTTTCGATAATGTTAAAATCTGGGCTTTTTGCTGGCCAGGGTAACAGCTCCAAGTTATTTGCTTGTATCCAGTTGCGCACAACATGCGAAGTATAGGGTCATCATATCCCGATAGTTAATTATCGAATGTTCCAAGAAAATATGTGTAAATAGTAAATGGAATCTACTAACGTAACGTTAAGTCGTTAATTATAGTTACAAACTCTCCTTTCATAAGATATAGTTCATATTAATATGCTTATTGTAAAGCTTCGTACACACCTGAACAACAAACCGAGGAACAAACAGAACAACGAACCGAACGGCAATCGGAACATTAATTTGGACGGTGCTACGTACGAATTTTAGAACAGATTCGCAAGTCCTGATTGTTCCACGAACGGTTTGCGGCGTTCCCGCAACTTGTCGGTTTTTTCTCCGACATCAAAAAAATGCACGCGAATGCGTTTGCTGGTTTGGACGAATCTAAACAAAACGGCGAACAAACTTATGCGGGAGAATTAAATTATTTATTTTTGTCCTCCCTTTTGTGGGTTTGTTGTGTTTTAGGTAATATTATGGAGTTGACAGAAGAAAAATGTTTTAAATTAATCAGTGTTTAAGAATGCAAGAAAAAAATGATGTCCCTATTAGCATCATTTGGGCGGGAAATTTCCAAAATAAAAAAAAGCGAAGTAAATTATAATTTTTTACTCTTCTTTGTGAGTAAAAATTTGGTTGGCACTATCTTCTTGTTTTCCGCAATTTTCTCTTCAATAATAAATATATATGAACTGAAAACTACTGAAAATAATTATGGAACAGCACAAACGTTCCGTTTGTTGTTCGGATTGTGAAAATCATAAAAGATCGTTTGTCGTTCTGTTTGACTTTCGGTTCGTTGTTATGTTTGTTACTGGGTTTGTTGTTCAGGTGTGTACGAAGCTTTACAACTTAAGCAACAATTTTTTGGCGAATAAAGATTAGTTTGTGATATAATATTAGAAACACAAATTTATATCATATCAAATTTATGACAATTTAAAAACCAAGAACGTGAATGTTATTACTAAGAAATTATTAAGGAAAAAGCGCAATTGCAGTGTAAATATTTATAATTAGATATTTTCGAAAGTTTATAAGTCCTCTATTATAATCTTAATACTTAAAAGAAAATCCTGTCCATTAGCATTATAAGGAAATGGCTTTTACTTTATGAATAAGTTTCAATAACAATAGAATATCCTTGCTTGTTTAATTTACTTCCTTTGAGTCATATTTGCTCTAAGGGTTGTTACATTGGTCATTAGAAGTATGTAATAAATAAACAATTACCTACTGTTTGAGAAGGGGTAGTGTGAACCAATAAATAAAGTAAGAAATGTAAATTCCATTTTAGTTTAAAATTTCAAGTGTTGTGAAAATGCCACCTCATCTCGGTGCTGATTTGAAAGCGCGGATTGTTTCGAATTAGCGGTGGGCCGTAGCGTGCGTGAAATTTCACGTATGTTAGATATACCAAAAGCACCGTAGAGCATTACCGAGTAAAATGGAATCTTGAACACACTTTGGAAAGAGCCATCGGAAGTGGTAGACCTAAAGTATCTACACGTGCTCAAGATCTCCAGGAGTTTGTTGGGCTATCGATGGACGTCTTGATTCTGCTGCGTATTTAGATATTTTGAAACTTATTATGAAACCTTCAGTCGAAGTGTTTTATCCAGACAAAGATTATATTTTCCAACAAGTAAGTATTCTTATTTCACTATACTTTCTCAAAAAATAGTTCGCGATCTGTTGAATTAACATTTTCATAATGTATTTTTGTTGTTAAAGGACGCCCTATTCATACTTCGCGGGTTGTGCGCAATTGGATACGAGAAAATAACTTGAGCTGTTACCCTGGCCAGCAAAAAGCCCAAATTTTAACATTAACGAAAATGTTTGGGCTCGAATACTTGCTGTTATCCGAAGACAACAAGGGCCAAATTTTATACCAGTAAACCGTAATGCACTAATTGCAGCCATTGATACCGCATGGGAAACGATTAATATTAATTATATTGATACCTTGATAGCGTCAATGAGCAGACGCCTCCAAGAATGTATCAATAATAATGGAGGTCACACCCATTATTGATTTCTTATATTTATTTATATAGTAATACCTTTATTTAAAAAAACGTTTTCATTTAATTTTAAACTATAACTTGGTATCTTAATTATAATTATGTAATAAATTCTTGTCAAAAAACTAAATATATACGTTGACAATAAGAATTGCCTTAGTTTTTATTTTCACTTTTTATATTAACTACAGAAAAAATGAAACGTCATAAAATATACATTTTGTAAGGACTAAATATTATGAATAGAGAGTTTAATGATTTTTTTAATAACTTACAATAATTAGTAGGTTAGATTTATTTAAAAATAAGTAATAATCAGTCAACCCAAATAACCATGTTTAGTTTTTGATTTAATTTAAAAGTTATTGCTTGTAGACGATTTTTTAAATCAAAATTATTTCTAATTTTGATTCGATAATTAATCGAGCTATGGTGTTTAATTAGCGATACCTTCAAATATATTCTTTAAAGAAAAAAATTAAGTAAGCAACGTAAATTACCTATTTTCTAAAACGTGCTTAGTGTAATGATTCATTCTACAGTCCTTCTATAAGATAACCCCTGCTGAGACTACCTGCTGTTAGAATTGTAAATGATACCCTTAAGCCCGCTTCACAATGTACAAACTTTTGTTTACAGAAATTGTAGTGTCCAAGTTTTAAATTTCATGAGTGTACCTGTATACCGTTCTTCTAGACGTAAATATCCAATATGGTTTAGTCGTAAAACAATTGAATATGTCCGACTGAAAGATAAATATTTTCGTACATACAAACGTTCTAAAACTAGATGCTGATTATGACAATTATAAACGTCCCAGAACTTTAGTTAAATCTGAAATTGCTATTGCTTACAATAATTATCTTCGTAGTGTTGAACAATCTATTAGGAGAGATATTAAATATTTTTGGAGTTTTATTAATTCTAAAAAAGGAAAAAGTAGAATTCCTGGCTATATGCGTGATGATAATATATCGTTTAATGATCCACAATCTATAGTTAACGCGTTTGGTACATTTTTAGTAGTGTCTACAATCAAGATGTATTAAGTAATATAAGTAGTCGTTCTTCTAGCATAGGATTCCCGTGGTCCAGGTGGACCCCTAGGGTCCACAGGAGCCCGATAGGGTCTACGCTTGCGTGGAAAAAAAATGGGGGTCCACAACTCGTTAACGGGGGTCTATAAAATGTATTAGGTGACCCGACTTGACTTCTCCTATGAAGGGAGACAAAATATATATAGGCAGACAATATTATAAGAAGCTTGACTTCTCCTATGAATATAGGAAGACAATATTATAAGAAGCTCAGCAATTGTTTTTGTAAGAACTTGCATATTCCATATTCAGAAAGAGCGTGTCAAGACTCGCCGATGCCGCGCCGCCTGCCCGCCTAGTTAAAGTCGTGTCTGAACTTGCATGAACTTGTTGGATTTTTCTTTAATATAAATACGAATGCGAATGATAAACATTACTCAGTTGTTTCCGGAATTTCAAAAAGAAAGTGTACCTATATAAGTGTTCACCAGTGACGGAAGTAGTTTTCAGACTTTTGAAAATTAAAGTGAATTGATATTATTGTTTGCCAGTGTTGGAAAAGTAAGTACCTACCTATCTATTTGTTAGCAACTTGTATCTTAAAAGCCACTTCTATTATGTTTGTTAAATCATTTTAAGATTACTTAACAAACATTTTTTCATATTTACAGGTAAGTAATTGATACGAAACATGGCTGAATCTAAGAAGAAGTGTCGACAGTACAGTGTTGAATATTTGAAATTTGGTTTTCTTCCATCAAATACAGACAAGCGATTGCCCATGTGTCTTTTATGCAACAAAGTCTTGAGCAATGACTCTATGAAACCATCGAAGCTGGAAGATCATCTAAGAAGGTGTCATCCTGACAAAATAGGTAAGGATTTGAAATATTTCCAAACATTGAAGGAAAAGTATGAAAAGAGACCCACCGTGCATAGTATGTTCGCTTCAACGTCTGAAAGCAACGACGATGGCTTGCGGGCATCTTACAATATCTCATTACTTATAGCAAAATCTGGGAAACCGCATACCATTGGAGAGGAGTTAATTTTGCCTGCTGTTGAAGAGGTCTTAAAACTGTCCTGCACAAATCTTCATTTGACATACTTAAAAGAATTCCTTTGAGTAACAACACTGTACAAAGACGTATTGATGAAATGAGCTCTGATGTTGAAAGTTTCTTGTGTAATTATCTGCAAACAACTCATTTTTCTATTCAACTGGACGAGTCAACTTTACCTGGCAATGAAGCATTATTATTGGCATATGTTCGATTTATCAAAGGCGAACAAATGTTTGAAGAGTTACTATTCGCGAAAACTTTGAAGACTGACACTAAAGGTGAATCAATTTTTAATGTTCTGAATGATTTTTTTACGGAAAAATCAATTGCATTCACAAACATTATTTCGGTGGCAACAGATGGAGCTCCTGCCATGGTCGGGCGATATCGTGGGTTTATAAGTCATCTTAAAAGGATTATACCAGAGGTAATTGCAATTCACTGTGTCATCCACCGACAACATCTAGTAGCGAAAAAATTGAGTGATAGATTGCACCAAGCGCTTCAATTTGTGATTAATGCAGTTAACAAAATAAGAAGCAATGCATTAAATACGCGCTTATTTGCACAGTTGTGCGAAGAAAATGATGAGGACTTCCAACGATTGCTGCTACATACCGAAGTACGCTGGTTGTCGAAAGGTGCATGTCTATCAAGATTCTATTTGCTTTTCGACTCTGTTTTAGAGTTTCTGAACACTAAAGATCCTGTTTTAAAAGAAAACCTCATGAATTTCAAAGCAGACATTGCGTATTTGACAGATTTGTTCAAAAAATTCAATGACCTCAACCTACAGTTACAAGGGGACAGCCTCAATTTGATAAAAACAAAGAGTGAAATTTCAGCTTTTCTTGGTAAACTGAAACTTATGAAGCAAAATATTGGTCGACGTGAATTTTCCCAGTTTCCAAATTTATCGCAGGTAGAATGCCTCGACGAAGATATTCAGACGTATGTTCAACATTTGATTGCCCTGTATGATGATTTTAAAATCAGATTTGAAGACATTCTGTCGATGGATATACCACCATGGATAATAAATCCATATGATGAAACTGAAGTGGAAAATGTGGTACTGCAAGAAGAGCTACTCGAGCTTAGCACTAATGAGGAGCTCAAAGTAGCATTCAAAAGAGGGTATCAATCATTTGGCTGCAGGCACAAATACCTGAAAAATATCCAGGACTGTGGGGAATTGTGCAAAATTTCTCATAGCGTTTCCTTCGTCATATCTTGTCGAACGCAGTTTTAGTGCCGTAACAAACTTGTTGACAAAAAACGGAGCAGATTAAATATTACAGAGCGAGGAGATTTACGGTTATACTTAACTAAACTCAAGCCAAATATTGATAATTTGCTGTCAATTCACCAAGTACATCCCTCCCATTAAAATTATAACTTTTATCTCAGATTACAATGGTAATCTGAGATAAAGTTAACATCAAACAATAATGATTATTATTTTAAAAACAGTCGCAATATAATCAAAGTTTTGATTATATTGCGACTGTTTTTAAAATAATAATCATTATTAGTTTTGATGTTAAATTTTGATTCTACTAAGACTGTTATAACAACATAATTAAAAGTGTAGTAATTTTTGTGTTTGAATAAATAGCTACAAAACAAGAAAATATTTATTTTTACTTTTACCACTCCGAAGTGGGAGATTATTGGTTTCTTGTACTGTGAGTCAATCTTAGAATACAAAAAGTAAAGTAGGAATCCAACTGTTGGATGAAGACGCTTTTAGACTGGCTTTGAAACTTAGCTTGAATGACAATACTCACAGCATAATCAAAGCAATATAAATTCTCACCTTTTTTTCGAAAACTTTCAACTCATAGTTGATTG
Organism: Abscondita cerata; assembly: GCA_030710515.1. Taxonomy (NCBI): domain Eukaryota; kingdom Metazoa; phylum Arthropoda; class Insecta; order Coleoptera; family Lampyridae; genus Abscondita; species Abscondita cerata. The sequence goes on along the minus strand of JALBCR010000519.1, from coordinate 96,182 downwards.
AAAAATAGCCACAACACAGATTTACATAGACATATACTTTTTTCGGGTTTTGGAAGTAAGTTAGTAAATGTAATAGCTGCAGGGGGTCCACCAGATCCAGCAAAATGTTTAAAGTGGTCTATGAGAAAAAAAAGTATGGGAACCACTGTCTAGCACAATGTTTAATTTTGTATTTTTCCCAAAATTTTTTTTTTAATTTCAGGTGAAAATGATATTTTTGTTGTATTAAAAAAGAAAAACAAACAAATTGGAAGGGGTTGAGATTTTTTTTTTTTTTTGTGGGGGTGGGGGGGGGTTTTTTTAAATTTATTTAAAATTTTTTTTTTTTTTTTTTTAAAAAAGAAAGGTTTTTGGAGTTTTGAAAATTGCACCAGTTTGTTTGGTTTTAAAATCTGGGGTTCTCTATGTTGGATAAGGATAATTTTCTAAATTATTTTTCTAAAGCCTTTGAGGTATTTCTTTACATTTCCAATTTAGCATTTTTATTCAATACGTTTCTATGCATCTTGACCACAATACTCAAGTTGACGTTATATATACGGATATGTCAAAAGCATTTGACTGTATTAATCATGAACTATTCGTTAATAAATTGCATTCTTTTGGTTTTTGTAATTTATTGTACCTTCAGGGGTAACACAAGGATTAAACTTAGGACCTTTACTTTTTTTATTGTTCATCAATGACATTACTATTTCAATTTCTTGCGAAAAACTATTGTTTGCTGATGATCCAAAAATATTACGTTCCATAACTTGTCTAGATGATTGTTATAATTTACAGTTACAATTTAATGAGCATCAGCTGTGGTGTAACCTTAATTGTCTAGAATTAAAAGTTGAAAAGTGTTCAGTTAAGTCATTCAGTACAAAACAATATCCTACTATTTTTCAATACAGAATAAATAATGTAGACCTGAAGAGAGTAGTACTGTTTAAAGATTTGAGTATCTGGTTTGATTCAAAGTTTTTGTTTGTTCATCATATTAAAAAATCTCTGGATGTGTCGCTTAAATTATTGGGTTTCGTTATTTGAAATTCAAAATCTTTTTTCAACATTGATATACTTGTTATTATTTTTTCGTTAGTTCAATCTAAACTGGAATACGCTTCTTTAATTTGGTACCCATTGTATGAAATTTACAAAATTAGCCTTGAAAATATCCAAACAAGATTTTTTGAAATTTGTATATTTTAAAATCCATGGTTCTTACCCAGACAGAGGTTACAGTCAATACATGTTATTAAATGAAATGAAAGTACAATCGTTAGATTTACGTCGAAAAATAACAAGTATAAAATTCTTATATAGCTTACTCCATAATTTCTAAGATTGTCCTGAATTACTTAAATCAATTAACTTTTATGTGCCTCAACAACTAACAAGAAACTCCAATTTATTTTACACTCCTTTGCACGCAGCAATACTATGCGCAAGTCTCCAATCGATGTTATGTGTTATAACTGGAATTGTATTAATAATAATATAGATATAGTGTCACTTAATGTAAGAATTTAGCTTCTTATTTTCAAAATATTATATATTATTCTTTTTTTAAATTTAAGTTATACTTTCAGTTTGTTCTGATAGTAGGTACCATCGTGTTATTTAGTTTTACGTTGAACTTGTTTAGTTATAATATTAGTATTTGTAATTTGGTTTTAACTTTTTTTATAACTTAATTTTTTTTTTTAATTCTTTAATTTTTTCCAAATTGTTTGTAGAAGTAGAATCTAATTTAAGTTTAAGATATTGTCCTGTAAGTGGCTAATTTAACCTGTTGGGCGATTAATCAATAAATAAATAAATAAATAAATTAAATACTACATTAGATAGTACTTGTACTTACGTAGTATGTATAGGGTTTCCCATTTTCGACACTTTTACAGGGTATCTTCGTAATTGTTAGTGCTTTTAAAAAAAGTAATGTAGATGTCATGTGATCTTTTTGGGTCAAACTTAAAATGGTAAAAATTTGAAAATTTTCGCTTGCTTAAGAATACGAGAAAAATTAAAAATTGTCAATTTTAAAATGAACTTATATTTTCTTAGTTAAAACCGATACAGAAAAATGTTATCAGACCCAATTTCATTTTTTTTCTAAATGGAACACCCTGTATATTTTAATGTAAAAAATAGCACTTTAAATATCCTTTTAAAAATATAACACACTACTAATATTGGTTTCCTAGGCGATTTATTTATACTTTATTACTCTAAACTACATAGACCATGAAACTGCTTAATATCCTAAGTAAAGCTATGTTGACAGTTGTACATTTAACGTCAATTTCATTTTTACATAAACGTTTGTGAAAAATGACTCTATTAACATTTTGAAAAAATTTGATATGACGTCAGTTTATATTAAAAGTGGAAAGTCTCCTTTGCGAAGTCGAGATCAAAAACTAATAATAATGAAAACAAGGAAAATGAATAAATAAGCGGGTTACGATTTATCGAGGCCCCATTTAGGTAAGAATGATATATCCTGTGATAGCTTTAGGCCATAGTAGTAGCTCAAGTTTTATTGAAGTAAAAACTTCTTAAGACAGTAAGAGATAAGATGAGAATCTTGATGAAGTTTTCACTTCTGTCTTGTGATCTTAAACACACTCCTAATTTTATTCTCTAAAATTACTTTATAATTTTATTAACAAAAATCTACTTCCGTCAGAAAAATAGAAACTGTCAAACTCGAATTTCAAGGCGCAATGAATTTTGAGATAAATAAATATTTATCATATGTTGTTAATATTACGCAATATTTGCACCCTGGTGATGATGTAGAAGATTCGATTTTTGTTCTAACGAGAATCGTTCTTTTTCACAAAAAAATAATTTGGTTAGATGAATATCGAATTACAAGTTGCGGTATTCTTAACTGACATAATGAAAGACATTAGAACTCCACAAATCCCCACATGGCATACGACCTATTTGTCAAAAAGGTCGATTTGGAATAAATATACGTTGTTTTTTATCAAAATAAACTGGTATATCGCTGTTTTAAAGAAAATTCTAAATACGGATAGATATCTGGACATATCCCTGAGAAAAATGAACAATTTATAATTTACCACCTTCAGTGGTAGTAAAAATTTAGTTGCCTTTACCCATTAATTCGAACTGTCTGTAACATTTAAACATGCTCATAATACCACTTCAAAAGTGTTAAACCTGTTTGATAATGTTAACTACAATGCCACTAGGTACATCATAACATTCGGCATAATGGTAACTTTAAATCAAAACGATAATAATTAACCCAAATGGTCAAAGAAGAGAACAATTTTAAAGACAACAGAGTTAAAATTTAATTTAATATAAAAACTTTTTAATAATCGGTCCATTTCGACTATCCCCGGGAATTAACAAAGCAATTTGTTAGTGATCATTACACTACATTCTTAGGTGAAAGTGGCTGAAGTGTGAAATGCAAAGATTACTTAGTGTGAGAGTGTAGCGAAAAAGAAGCAAGTTTTGTATTGTCAAAGTAAGTACTATTTCTTGCCCTTAACTTAGGTACTCTTTATGTGTTCTTATTACAGAGTATGAAGTAAAAAAATCTTCAGTTTATTATGTTACTATTAGCACGTGTAAATATTTTTTATACTTTTAATATAAGCTTGTTTCTTATGTTCTCTTTCTATTATCCAACACCATACAGTAGACGACACTGTAGCAGTTTTGTTACACAAAGATCTTTTCAAGTTAGTGTAACTACGGAAAAAAAATTTCAATATAGTGTTACTACATGAAACAGCAATACGTAACAGTACGTTTATATTCAATTGTGACAGAAAAAGAATTTGGAACCAATATTGATTGTATTTATCTGTCGTATTTATGTGTCACATATGATAGAGCAAAAATTACCACGACGTTTAATGGTAAACCGAATTCCTGGTAGCCCTTTACGACGATATTTTTTTCGGTGTACTCCTATCAAACCCTTTCCGATATCCTTCATGATGATGTTCCTTTAAATGACGTAACAGATTATAAAATTTTTTTTTTTTTTTTTTTTTTTTTATTTTTTTTTTTTTTTTTTTTTTTTTTTTTTTTTTTTTTTTTTTTTTTTTTTTTTTTTATTTTTTTTTTTATTTTTTTTTTATTTTTTTTTTTTTTTTTTTTTAAAAAAAATTCCTTTTTTTTATTTAAAAAAAAAAAATAAAATTTTTAAAATAATTTTTTTTTTTTTTTTTTTTTTTTTTTTTTTTTTTTTTTTTTTTTTTTTTTTTTTTTTTTTAAATTTTTTAAAAAATTTATTTTTTTTTTTTTTTTTTTTTTTTTTTAAAATTAATTTTTTTTTTTTTAAAAAAAAAAAAAAAAATTCAGGGTGATTCAGCTAACCCGTTCATTAGAAGTTTATGGACTTCCCGTAGAAATATTTGTTTAAAAATTTGGAATAGGAGATTGCTCGAAAAATTCTATTTAATTAAAATATTTCAGCCTTCTAGCACTTCCGGTTACACCGGAAGTGGCTACTAACTTATTTTATTAATGGAATGATATATTTTTTTGTATATTTGGATTCTACGCTAAAATCTGAGTTACTTTCATGTAGCACAACCTATATGAAAAATCAATAGTTTTTGAGATATTCTCATTTTTTTGAGAAAAATTGGTTTTGTAGTATTGTTTTCAAACGCTTGTCAATGATTGAAAAGAAAGTTATAGTAACAAAATTTGGGCTATACTTAGGAGGACTGTTAAGTTTTTTAAATGATGTGTAATTTGAGATCTCATTATTTACAGGGTGTTCAAAATGTTTGGCTAAATCTGACTAACTTCAACTGCCCAAAAGTCAATTTTTTTTAAATTGAACACCCTGTATTTTGTTGCTCTATGTGATGGAGAATTAAGTGGTCTTTCAATCTTCATAAGGGTTCCCTATACCTATCTGTTACCATTTTCCTGCTATCGATGTATTTACATTCGACACACAATATTTCTCTATTTTATTAAATAATTTCTGACTAGTGGCCTGTGGAAATTAAAACAATGTGCCTTATTTATCAAACTTGTAAACGTCGACGTGACACATTATACACGATATGGAAATCCACCAAGAATATTCGAATGAAGACATACTAAATTTATTTTTTATTCATGGAGAATGTTACAAAATTATTGAAAGAACTTGCCGTTTGTTTAACGAGAGATATCCACACTTGCGACCTCTAAATAAAACTACGTTTAAGAGAATAGAAGCAAATTTTAAACAATTTGGAATTCAATGTACTAGAACACGCCCCAAGGTAGTCACCGGTGATGAAGACAACGAAATAAATGTATTGGCATATTTTAATGCAAATCCACATGCATCGATCAGAGCTGCGTCTGAAGATTTGGGACTGTCCTACTCGTCGATACAGAGAATTTTGGCACAACGTAAAATGCATGCTTTTTCTATTATAAAACTACAAGCTTTCCGCCCAGGTGACGAAATACGTCGTGTAGCATTTTGTGAAAGCATTTTATTGAAAACGCAGGAAGACCCAAATTTTTGAAAAAAATTATTTGGACCGATGAGTCAAAATTTAGTAGAGAAGGAATCATTAATAGGAAAAATTGGCATTATTGGGCAGAACAAAATCCTCGGATGGTGCGCGAAGGTAACTTTCAAGACACATTTAGTTTTAATGTTTTTTGTTTAATTATGGATAATCGTGTTTGTTTTGAAGTGTATGACGAAAATTTAAATTCTCGCAAATATTTAGAAATGCTTAGAGGAGTGGTTTCAAATTTTTTTGGAAAATTTACCCCTAAATCTTCTAAATTCATGTTGGTACCAAATGGATGGTGCTCCAGCCCATTCAACCCATGAGGTTTATCAAGAATTATCCCATATGTTCGAAGATCGTTGGTTTGGACGCAATGGTCCATCTCTATGGCCTCCCAGATCACCTGACCTAACACCCTTGGATTTTTTTTATGGGGGTATGTCAAGACTAAAGTTTATTCAAGGCCAGTCCATAACAGAGATGACTTATTACATCGGGTTCGAACTGCCTTCGCTGAAGTAGATGTGCAAATGGTTCAAAAATCCACAATAGCTGAAGTTAACAGAAGAGTTTTATTGTGCTTAGAAAACCACGGACGGCATATCGAACAGTTGCTAAATTAATAATTAAATTAATTTGCTTCTATTTTTTGCAATGTAATTTTATTTAGAGGCCATAAATGTAGATATCTCTCGTTAAGCAAACGGCAAGTTCTTTCAATAATTTTGTAACATTCTCCATGAATAAAAAATAAATTTAGTATGTCTTCATTCGAATATTCTTGGTGGATTTCCATATCGTGTATAATGTGTCACGTCGACGTTTACAAGTTTGATAAATAAGGCACATTGTTTTAATTTCCACAGGCCACTAGTCAGAAATTATTTAATAAAATAGAGAAATATTGTGTGTCGAATGTAAATACATCGATAGCAGGAAAATGGTAACAGATAGGTATAGGAAACCCTTATGAAGATTGAAAGACCACTTAATTCTCCATCACATAGAGCAACAAGATACAGGGTGTTCTATTTAAAAAAATTGACTTTTGGGCAGTTGAAGTTAGTCAGATTTAGCCAAACATTTTGAACACCCTGTAAATAATGAGATGTCAAATTACACATCATTTAAAAACTTAACAGTCCTCCTAAGTATAGCCCAAATTTTGTTACTATAACTTTCTTTTTCAATCATTGACAAGCGTTTGAAAACAATACTACAAAACCAATTTTTCTCAAAAAATGAGAATATCTCAAAAACTATTGATTTTTCATATAGGTTGTGCTACATAAAAGTAACTCAGATTTTAGCGTAGAATCCAAATATACAAAAATATATACATTCCATTTAAAATAAGAAAGTTGGTAGCCACTTCCGGTGTAACCGGAAGTGCTAGAAGAGCTGAAATATTTTAATTAAATAGAACTTTTCGAGCAATCTCCTATTCCAAATTTTTAAACAAATATTTCAACGGAAAGTCCATAAACTTTCTAATGAACGGGTTAGCTGAATCACCTTATATACGAAGGGGTTAAAAGTTTTTGGAGGGGTAGGGGGGGGCAGGGGGGGGGATTTTTGGGGATTTATTTTTAAAACACGAAAGAAGATCAGTGCCTAGTTGACCTTTTGGAACTTTGGAATTATTTTTTTTTTAAGAACTAAGGAGGGGGGGAGGTGTTGGCATCTCAATAAGGTTGTTTATTTTTATTCCTTTCTATTTTTTTAATGGGGGGCGGGGGGGGGGGGGTTTTTTTTTTTTTTTAGTCAGGAAGGGGGAAAAATATTGTTTTTTTTGGAGGGGGGGGTTTTTTTGGTAACAAATTTTTTTTTTTTTTTTTTTTGGTAAAGAGTGGGGGAATTTATTTTTGGAAAAAAAGGTTTCTTAAAATATTTATAAAAATATAAAAAAACACCTCAACTACCATTAATTGTATAACAAATATCATTATTTTATCTTCAATAATACCAAAGTTATGTGTCCAAAAATAGAAAAATTCTAAGCTGTAACTCGCCAGGAGTACACTTCTGGCCATAGGGTTCTCTAAATCTAAATTTATAATTTTGCACTCTTTTTGCTGCTAAAGTTTGGCCTAAGTCTTTAGAAACACTGGGTGATTTTTGTAAGTGTTACTAACTTGGAGATCTGGCTAACGGTAGAGGTACGGTATGGTTAAATGAGACAAAAGTTGCAAGTACCTTAAAAATTTAAATACATGGACCGTATTAGAAATATTTAAGAAAATTAAAATGGCATTTTTGTTTATTTGGCGATAACTGTTTTATTCGCAAAGATACAAAAATAACTAAAGTATATCCATCAAAAATTTATACCCGACGTTTTTTGTGTCACGAGAAGCTCCATCAATATTTTTTGTAAATAAAGACCCGGAATAAAATAGTTAGCGCCAAATAATTAAAGAAGGCAATTTAGATTTTTTCTAAATGGTTTTTAATTCGGTCCATGCATTTCAATTTTTTAAGGTATCATCAAACATTTGTCCTAAAAATTGCAACGTTTATGTCAAACCTATATCTCTCACCGTTACCGAGATCTCCATGTTAGTAACATTTTAAAGAGTCATCCTGAATATGTAGTATGAAACTTTAAAGATATTTTTAAATGACGACCTTAGACTTTAAAAACAGTCCTTGTTAAATATGTTGTTACTTTTTTTCTTTCCATTTAATTACATACTTATATTTTTCATTTTTAAACATATTCGTGGTATTCCCATACGTATATGTGAAGTTTGGTAACCGACGTAACTGTTTGTGTTTCAGAACTTCATTCTATGTTAGAATCGTATATACTGTTGTGGACGTTGCAGAAGTTTCTTTTACTCGCCAGCAATTGTCTATCAAATGATCTAGATTTTCGCACCATTCCACATACAGTCCACACATTCTCTTTTTGTTCAGCCATCATAATCTGTTTACCATTTCTTCGTTTCCACATCTGAATTTTGCTCGGAATACCATCCGCCATTATTTCTTTGTACCTTTTTATATCTTCCTTATATTATTTTTGCCCTTCTCTCCTGCCTATCTAACCCCAAAGTACATCTCCAGTATTTTTGTTGGATTACTTCTAATGGGTCCCACTTTCGCTATCATGAAATTTCAGCTACATTACTTATCACACTCTTCACCAACTTTTCAAAAATCCATTTTTTTTTTTACTATGTCACTTTCTCACCCTTTCCCCTATTCCCAACACCTGCTCTAGCAATATAACCTTTACTAATTCCCTCATTTATTGTTGTATCTTATTTGTATAGCCTAGATACTTCCATTCCTCAACCCCCCTCTATCTACTCTCCCCCACATTCTTTTACGTCCAACCCCTCATCTTCTGAAACACTAGAATCTTAGTTTTATTTACATTAACTCTTAAGTGTTTCCTTTCAAAATAATGTTCCAAACCCTTCAAAACGGCTCTCATCTCTTTTTCCTCCCTAGTTACCACTGCCACGTGATCCGCATAAGCCAGTACCCATAGCTTTACATTCCCTACTACCACTCCCCCTCTCTGTTTCCCTCTCACCACCTCGTGCAAGTCTCTGATGTACACAGAGAAACAGAACCAGTCTCAAAGGGGATCATTGTATTACCCTTTCCTTATCCAGAACTTCTGATCTATTTCACCCCACTTTGCAACACGTTTCCTTGTAGATTTCCTTAATTGCATCTACAATGTCTTTCCTTGTTTTATTTTTTCTTAATTTCCCACAGCTTTACTCTATTCACTCACCCCTTGTTTAGGTAAGTATTGTTACGAACTTTATCCTTGTTTGGTTTCGTTATCTTAGTTAGAAGCTCAAGATTAATAAACACAGTAAATGAAGTTACATTTATTCATTATTTTACTCGTACGGTACTTTAACTTTATCAACTTAACATAACGAATAATAACTTCGAAATGATCCCTACATTTATGATGACGCTTTTATATATAAAGATAATAATCTAACGAACAGGAAAACACCAAAAAAGAAGAAGAAGAAGATAATTGAATGTTCTCGAAGTGAGCCTTAGAAACACAGCGATTATTCTAATTTATTATGGGAATTCCAATAGCGTAACAGTATTATTAAATGTTTTATTAACCTTTTTGTCTTTTCACGTATTGTTTGTTTGTTTTTTAGGGTCTTTTATTATATTTACTATAAATATGTATTTGTTATTTCTTCTTGTATACCTTCTCAAGCTCAATTTGAGACAAATCAATTTCAATTTTAGATTTAACAAAGTTAATTTGATACATTGGTATTTCATTTGGCATTTATCAACTTTATTTTGGTACAAAACAAAATTAAATGGAGGCTAAACAAATTCAATTTGAGATATGTGGTTCCAAATTGAGATCTAGCAATTTCAATTTATAATTGAACAAAATCCATTTGGGATTTAACAAATTTAATTTTGTTGAAAGTAAAATCAATTTCAAAATTTAAGAAATTTTTAAAATATGAAATAATAATGATTGCTAAAGTAACCTGGATTTATCAGTCAGTGTCCAACATTTATGAAGAAGACATGGAATTTTAATTAACTTTGGTTCCAATTTTGTAATTTTGAATTTAAACCTCATAATAGGACATAACCTACATACGTCATACAATATTTGTTTCTCAAATTACATATAAAAAAATACGTGGGAATATTCAAGATAGTAAAAAACATAATGACGAGAGATTAACAACAAAATTACAAAATTGGAAAAATAGTTCATTAAAACTCCGCGTCTTCTTCATATATTTTGGACACTGTCAATAAAAGACTGCCTGTATATTATATGTTATATGTTTGACAATAATTTTCATTTTATATATTTGTAATTGGTCAAATTTTCAAATTGATTTTGCTTTCAACTAAATTGAATTTGTTAATTCCCAAATAGATTTTGTTTAATTATAAATTGAAATTGTTGGATCTAATTTGAAACAAAATATCTCATATTGAATTTGTTTAGTACCAAATTAAAATTGATAAATGTCTTAGATTGAATTTGTTAAATCTAAAATTGAAGTTGATTCGTCTCAAATTGAGCTTGAGGTACAGTTTTTTTATTATTTATTACAACTGTCATTTGCTCTCTACTTGTGTTGATTATTTTTGTGTTTTTTATGGCATATCCTTTTTAATTTTTCTTTTTCTAAAATCGAATTGGTTGGAATGTAACAGTCATTCTTTTTATTTAAAAATAAAACGTTCCTATCACATCCAATAAGGGATTAGTTGCAATGATATTTGTGGGGTGTTTTCCTTAATCAGTTTTTGTATCAAGCTAAGTTTGTTATTTTCCATTCGTCTAGGCATTTTCGTCTTTACATTCGCTCATTTTGTATGTTTGTTATTGTTTGTATGAACGATACTTTTTATTATTACTTCCGGCGGTATATTATCAGGTGCAGGTCATTCTTTACATTCATTGTTCTTAATGCTTCTGCAATTTCTTGTTCACGAATACTATCTGTATTTGTGGGTTTCTTTAGTTTAGTTTTTTTTTAATATAGAATTGCTTAGTTTTACTTTTTCTGTCATTGGCAATATTTTCATGACTATTTAATAAACCTTCCCCACACGCCATCCTCAAATTCCAAACACAGTTACATTTATTATTTTTTTACTCTTTTAATTGTCCTTTTTAGTTCTGCGTTATACTTGCTTTGTTCTTTAGTTAATCTTGTGCATGTGCATTGTTTTTTCGTAGTGACGTTTTAATCTTGCAATTGTTCTTCTTTTTTCCGGCATTTTTACTCCACATCTTATAAATAAGATGGGGAGTTATGCGACAGTTCCTAAACAAAATATTTTAACACCCTTTTAATTTACTTTTTCCGACAAATTAAAAGTAACTACGTTATCATGAAGCAAAAAAATTGTGTCCGATGGCCAGCCGTCCTTATCTAAACAAGATATCAAGATTTTTATGAAACTTTGTACATGTACTTTATTTATAATTCCGCAGATCTGATTAGATTTTGGGTATAATTATATAGCTAAAAGGACCGTTAACCTACACAGATTTTCGAATTTTTAAATATTTAGAAAAATATTCGTTTTACAACATTTTTGTTTCAAATAAAAGTTGTTTGTAATTTAATTATACACAACCTTTGTTTAAACTATTTTTTGATCAAGTTGTTTGAAATTTTATTGTCTATAGCTTTTGTTTGAACCATTTTTTTCTAAAACGGGATTTGATTTTCGCTTTGTGAGAGTGAGAAACCGTTGTACAGATTTTTTATAAAACTTTACATAAGAGTTTTATATGTAATAGTGCAGATCTAATTAGATTTTGGGCATAATCTATCAAGCCGAAAGGGCCATTAACCTAGATAGATTTTCGAGATCTTAAAATATTTACGAAAATATTTATTTTACACATTTTTTCATGTTTTTTTACAACATTTCCATATTTTCCATTCGTTCTTTGACGTTTATTAGTATCGGGGCGATGTGGAGTTCTGCGGCAAACGCTTGGTTTGGCCTAATTAGTGCTTCGGATTGAATTTTTATTTTCTATGTGCATTAATTCTGTCAGAGTCGTTTTTTAAGTTTTCTAAAAATCTTTCGGTTACTTTCAATTCGGAGAGGTTGATTTCATTTTCTTAATGTATCTCAGGTTATTGTTTTCTCATCTTCTGGTTGAACTTAGCATTTCTAGATGTAATCAATTTCGGATGTCGCTATGCTAATATTAATAATAGCTAATAATAATTTGTTTATGTCCACTCTTCAAGAATTCCTCCCCGCTTACCTTTTTTTTCATCCAAAAAAAGTGGTTTTCGCGGTCACTTCCAATGTCATGTCCTCTTTTGGTATATATTTATAAATTCGACTCCTACCATATTTATACCATTTTTTTTGTAGACTACAATTTTTAACGGTAATTAAGGTATCGCGCTTATATATCGTACGCCTCTTGATGAATTTGGTTCTTGCGCCAACTTGATATTTATTTATTTATTTGTTAATTTACGGGCAGAGCCCACTATTACAAATAAAATGATATTTAGTGCACATAACAGCAATAATTAAAAACTAAATGTATTTGAATGTAAATTATTACTAACAAACTAAAAGGTATAACTTATTAATTGATAATTAAGAGACATATATAACATTAACTCATTAATAAAGTTAAGGTTGGAAAATAATTGGACGAATACATAAGAGGCTGAACAGGAGAAAGCGGTTTTGCTAAAATTCGCGGCAAATATACGAAGACTGTGTGGAATTTTAAAATTTATTTATTATAAAGAGTGCGACAATCTAATACAGCATTGATTAGTTTATGAAGAAATACCAGATCAAGAAATAGTCTACGCTATTTGAGTGTATTTACTTTAACCAGTAATACAATTCTTATCTAGTTCAAGGATGGGAGTCCAGCTTTATAAACGAAATCTCTAAGGAATCTATGTTGAACCTTTTCTATTTTTGTTATATAGGTATGCTAAGTAATATGGTGACCATATTTGAGAACAATATTCAAGATGTGAACTAACTAATCATATGTAAAGAGATTTTAAAGTGTCCAAATTATTGAAGTGTTTAGAGAAACGAAAAATAAAAGAGCAATTATAATTGCAACACAGGCTTTTTGCTTATCTAAGTTCATATTCAAAATACAGTGGACCCCCGGTAATACGACAAACAGTTTGCAGGGCAGAGTCGGATTAGCGAATTTGTTGGATTATAGAGTATTGCCTAAGACCCCCTATAGTCCGGAGTTTTTTACGAAAAGAGTACCTTGTAATCCGACAAATTACAGATCCAATGATAAGATTCTACAAGTTGTATACATATGTATTATGTACAAATCATACTTCATTATGTATATGTGCAAATTTAGTAAATTAAACAACACAATAGAGGGCTTACGTTTTATTTACATTAGGATTACTTTACATTAGGAAATAATTGTGTATAAACAAATGTACATACTAAAATAGTAATCAAAAATTATGAGTCAATCAATTTAAGAAGCATGAAAATATTCATCATTTTTTTTTTTGTGAAAAACGCGAGATTAAAGCTTTGTCCCTCAGTCTTCTTAAAAGTTGAAGTTCGTTGTAGGATGCACCATTTGCTTCAGCCCATTGCAAACCCAGCTCAAAGGCGTTAATTGCATCTTCTGCTGTCACTTGTGGAGTAGTTGCAATTACTTCGTCGTCATCTTCCTCATTTATTGTTTTATTAGAAATCTCTTTTATAATCTCTTGGTCAGACATTGCATCAAAATATTTTCATCTTTATCCATTCCACGGCACCAGGTTTGTAAATCTTTTGGACTTATCTGTGTGTCAGCAGCAATTTGATCTATTACTTCCGAAGGTACACTGATTTGTGAATCGTTGGTAGGAGTGGCGACTATATCTGGCCATAACTTTTTCCAAGACAATGTAATAGTTGATGAAGGTAATGCATTCCACGATTGACAAAGAGCAAAAACCAAGTCCTTCATATTAAATTCTTTTAACGTTTTTTCTATTGGCTGGTCTTTTGATACGGCTTTCTTGCTTTACAAACTGAATGATATGCTGATCCATGGGTTGAATCAGTGCAGTGCAGTTTGGCGGAAGAAACATTGCAGTGATGCATTTATCCTCAGTTGGCAGTTCTTCTTCAGACGGATTGGCAAGGAGCGTTGTCAAGAAGCAATAACGCTTTTTGAGGTAAATTAGCCATTTTCTAACCTCTGGTATGAAGCATTCATTAAACTACTTTTTGAAAAGATCTCTTGTCATCCACGCGCTTTTTGTCCATAATAGTGTACAGGTAAATCAATGTTTTTGAATGCACGTGGTTTATTAGATTTTCCAACGACCACCATCTTTAGCGTATGTGTACCCGCAGCGTTAGCACATGGTAGTATGGTTACACGTTCTTTACTTACTTTTCGTCCAGGTACGGATTTTTCGTTAGAGGAAACAAAAGTTTTGTTAGGCATTACACGCCAAAAAGCCCTGATTCGTCTGCATTATACACCTGTGACGGAAGATTTAAATCTTTCACCCTTTGCAAAAATCGTAATTTAAATGGCTCTATGCAGGTGGCATCATTAGAGTTCTTCCTGTAAATGTCATTAAACGTATGCCATAACGACTTTTGAAACGTTCTAGCCATCACTTGCTAGCCACAAAATCATCTTTTTTTATTATTTCTTTATAAAAATATTTAGCTTTCCTGGCCAAGATGGGTCCCGAAATGGGCGAATGCCTATTTCTTTCCTGAAAGAAACCACATGTATAAAGGCTTCTTCCACTTCTGGTTGTTCAGATTTCTTCAGTGTCTGTCTCTTGCCTGGCCCACAGTCAGTAGTTGACACGAACTGTTTAATCTTCTCGTGGTTTTTTTTAATGTCATAAATTGTAGATCGGCCTATGCCGTATTCACTTGCTAAACTATTAATAGATTCGTTACGATTTAGGCGGTCTAAAATAACACATTTTTCTTTAATTGTCAGTGTTTTGTGCTTTCGCTTCTGAGCTTGTGACGACATTACTAGGTACGAATACGTAATACACAATGAATAAACACTAAACAATGAACACACGCTAGACCGCACCGCTATCTTCACATGTAGTCAAATTCAAATTAAGCAATCAGAATCAAAACAATACTCTACGCGTCGAGCACAATAGTGGTGTGCGCACAAGTTATAACTTATTACATTTATTACTTGAATTAAATAAAAATTACTTCCATCAATTTAACAAATTCTTAAGACAAGAATACAATAAACCATGTCGGATTACAGGGGATGCCGGATTAGCCGAGGGCCGGATTATCGGAAGTCCACTGTAATTAGCAAAATCAACAATCGATCAGAACTACTTGAATATTTTACTTGAATTGTTGAAAGTAAAAAAATACTAAATATTAACATTATCTGTACTGACCGTTTGAGAACTATACCATCAGTATATGCAAATACTGTCAGTATTTATACTGTCAATAATATTGATCGTGTGAGGGCTGCTTTTTAGATTTAGTATTAAGTTTTTTGGGAACACCATTTAGAAAACGAATGTAAGTCATTTTGAAGTAATCTACAATCTTCTATTCTTTTTTATTATTTTCAAAATTTTTGTTCGAATTTTGAAAGTAAGTTTAACACCACTAATAAATAATAAAAAAACAAAGGTGCAAGGTGGGAACCTTGAAGAACGCCAGAGTCCACTGAAAAGGGTTAGAAAAAAATGTTGTACTGAACAATTTGATACCTGTTTGTAACATAACTACAAATCCAAGATAGTAGCAATCCAGTGATTCCGGCATTTTCAAATTTTATCATTAAAATTTCATGATTTACTTTGTCGAATGCCTTCGAAAAATCTGTGACTATTACATCTAGCTGGGCATTTTAAGAGCTTGTTGTATATGGTTTTGAAAGGTGAGAAGATTGGTTACTATTGACCAGTTAGGAAAGAAGCCATGTTGTTCATTAATAATAATGTGTATTAAGACCGGAAGCAATGCCTTGACAATAATTTTTTCAAAAATTTTCGGTATTGCATAAATTATAGAGATAGGTCTATAGTTTGATATGTCTGTTTTATCTTTATCTTTAGGTACAAGACTGACTGCATTTATTCGGTAAGATTATTAATTCCTTGAAAATTTCACTTCAAAATCAGTATTAGTCGTAGCTATTACCATTGTTTAAACAATGGTATTACTTTTGAGGAGTACTTAATATTGACACCAAGTAGAACGCCGCCACCTCTTTTAACTACGTCGATTGATCTATCTTTTCTGTAAACGTTAAAATTATGAAATACTACTTCGAATTATGTATTTCAGGAAAAAAGCCAAGATTCGGTAAGCATTACTGCATCAATTTCAGTAGTAAAGTTAGCAGTAAAAATTATTAGTTGACTAGTACTGATTTCGCTTTGGTTAATTTGTTTTTTGACGTAATTATACAAGGTTTAGCGTTTATATATTTGATCCTAAGATTACGTTCCTTTTTTCTTGGCGGTCTTTGAGTTCTAAATACTTCAATTGCATGAGAATTTGACCTTGCTTAATGAAAATGTCCTTAATTTTGTATTTATTTTGCATTGTCATGAGAGATACGTGCATCGATAGTTTCAACATTGCTCCCCCTTGACATTTAAGGATATTTAAGGGAAAAAAAGCCCCCTGATGACAATGTATTCGCATACTGTCACAAAGATACTGCAGCCTAACCCAAAACCCTACTGGGATGTCTACCCGTCTCTCCTGTTATTTCAACCAAATCTTGTGAAATGCGTTTAAACGTCTTTGCATCGTCCGAATATACTACCTTTGGCACTCTTCTACGAGCAATAAATCTTCTTACGGCCGACAAACCCGTTTCCGAACTCAAATTTGTCACCATTTCTAAATGTATTGCTCTTGTTGCGGCGCAGGTAAACAATAACAAATAAGCCTTTTTGTTGTCCATTTTTCTTAAAGTACAATGGACCCGTAAAATCCAGTCCCGTTACTTGAAAGGCCATATCCCCTAAAAGACTATCCTTGGGTAGTGGTGCAAATGCCTACGACGCTGCTTTACCACGCAACCTTTTACACATGACACCCTTAGATATCACTGACTTAATTAATGACCTAGCCTTGATTATCCAGAAACGTGTTCTTACTTCATAAAGAACACTACTTACACCACTATGGTGCAGACGTTTATGTATATCCCAAATCATTAACACATTGAAGTAAGCGTTCTTAGGGATGAATTATGTTAAAACTGTCTGTTAAATTCTGTAGACGACCATCAACTCGTATTATTCAATTGTCTTCTAGAAACGGATTTAACATTAAAATTTTTGAAAATTTGTCTACATTTTTTTCTTTTGGAATTCACTAAGCCATCTCGGCCCTGCTTGCCACATTTGTGATTCGACTACGGTCGATTCATCAATTCCACGCGTTAATAAATCCGCTGGATTTTGATTTCCACGGCAATGTCGCCCATCCACTTTCTTCGTTATTGAATAATTTCATTTACCCGATTCGCTAACTAAAAATTGAGAAGGGGGAGGGCAAAGATTTAGGGTGAAAGCGGGTGGGGGATAAAAAATAAAGAGAAAAATAAGATCTTATTTTGGAACATTGCGGGGATAAAAAACAAAGGTGTAGATTTTTGGAACTATATAAAGGGTTTTAAAATGGTAGGTTTAGTAGAAACTTGGATGGAGGAAAAAGAAAGGAGTACATGGAAAGATAAGATGCCGAAAGAATATGTATGGGAAATGCAGTATGCAAAAGAAAAGAGAGGAAGGGGAGGGCGAAAGGAGGACTAATAGTGGGGTAAGAAAAAGAAAGAAAACGAAAATAGAAAAGGAAATAGAAGAAGATAATGTAGAGGGGATGATTAAAATTAGAGTAAAGACAGAAAAAGGGGAAAAGTATAATATTTTTTGGAATATATGGGAAGAAAATGGACACAACAAAAGCAAATATAGAAAAGGCAATAGAAGAAGGGATGAAGGCAATTTGATTATAGGAGGAGATTTGAATGCTAGGATAGGAGAGGAGGGAGGAATAATGGTAAATGGAGAAATAAGAAATAGGATATCAATGGATAAGAAAATAAACGGACAAGGAAAAATTTTGATGTGAAGAGAGAGGTTGGACAATAATGAACGGAAATTTGGAAGAAGAAGGAAAAGGGGAATTTACATATGTGGGAGAAATAGGCCAGTCAGTAATAGATTATGTGATTATAAACGAAAAGAGTAAGGAAGTCATAGAAACACTAAGAATAGGAGAGGAGATAGAATCGGACCATCAGCCGCTAGAAGTAGTCATGATGGAAGAGGGAGAGAAAGAGGTACAAGAACAAGAAGAAGTATGGAAAGAAAAGAAAGTATGGACTGAAGAGAGTATAAAAAGATATAAAAGGAAATGGAAGAGGAAGTAAATACTAAAGGAGAGGTGGAGGAAGAGATGGAGAGAATTACAGCCAGGATGGAATTGGCAACAGAGAAGATAAAGTATAGATTAAGAAAACAAGAATTAGGGAAAAGAAAAGATTGGTGGAACGGAGAATGCGAGAAGGGGAAAAAAAATTAAGAAAAGAAAGAAGGAAATGGAAAAAAGAAAAGATAGAGATAGATGAATACAAAAGGTTAAAAGAAAATTTTAAGGGAATATGTGTAAAAAATAAAGAAGAACATAAAAAACAAACCGAGATAAAGATTAGAGAAATTAAAAATGAAGGACAGGTATGGGAATTCATTAATAAAAAAGAGAGGAAAAAGGAGGAAGGATGGAAGCAAATATAGATGGGGAATAATGGGAAGAACACTGTAAGAAGTTAGTAGGAGAGAGTGAAAAAACAGCAAGAAATGAAGAAGTTGGAAAAACAAGAATAAGACACAGAGAGGGTGGAATAGGCAAAGAAGAAATGGAGAGAGCAATAAATAAAGTAAAAAGGAAAAGCAGAAGGGACGGATGGAATACAAGGAGAACAATGGACGTACATCGGAGAAGGAATGAGAGAAAAGTAAGAGAAGTATTCGAGAGAATATGGAAAGGAGAAGGGTTACCAGAAAAATGGAGAGAGGCAATAATATGCCCAATTTACAAAGGGAGATAGGAAGAAAGCGAACAACTATAGAGGAGTGAGTATAATGAATGCGGGGCTATAAGATATATGCGGAAATAGTTAGAAAAAATTGGAAAAGAAATAGAAGAAAGAATGTAATACCGGATTGGCAAGCAGGATTTACGAAAGGAAGAGGAACGATAGACAATATATACATATTAAAGCACATAATTAATAAAGAGTTAGCAAAGAAAGGAGGAAAGACAAAGATGTACGCAATATTTCTAGACATTAAAGCGGCATTTGATAATGTGGGAAAGAGGGGGATTATGGAAAAGGATGGAGGAGGTAGGAATAAACAGAGATATAAAAAATGCAATAGAGGAAATATATGAAGAAACAAGGTGTAGAACGACGGTAGGGAGGAAGCTAGGTAGAGAATTTAGGACGGAAAAAGGACTAAAACAGGGATGTCCGCTAAGCCCAATATTATTCTCGATATACATTAGTGATCTTGAGGAGGAAATGGAAAAAAAGCAAGTAGGAGGAATAGTAGTTGGAAGGAAAAGATATGGGTGTTAGCTTATGCGGATGACATTGTGGCAATAGCGAGAAATGAAGAAGAGATGAGAGGAGTAGTTAAATTTATGAAGAAATACTTAGAAAATAAAAAACTAGCAGCAAATGTCGGAAAAACAAAAATTATGGAATTTAAAAAAAGAAAAGGAAGACGAAAGGAGGTGAAATGGTGGTGGGGGAGGAGGAGATAGATAGAGTAGACAAGTATAGATACTTAGGTTACAACATCAGATATGATAACAAAGATGGAGACCATATAAAAGAGATGAAAATGAAAGGAAATAGAATAGTAGGACAAGTATGGGGGTTAGGGAAAAGGATATTTGGTAAAGATATAGAAAAGGAGATGGATGTTTGAAAAATTGGTAAGAAGTGTGGTACTGTATGGAGCGGAGATTTGGGGTTGGAGGGAATGGCAAGAGCTGGAGAAAATACAGGAGAAATACTGGAAGTGGACGTTAGGACTAGAGAAAGAGACACCGGGGTATATAGTGGAAGAAGAGCTAGAAATAGAAAAATAAGGATACAAGCAGGAAGAATTGCCGTAAGGTATGAAGAAAAAATGGGAAGTAGGAAGGAAAATGAAATACCTAATAAAGTTTGGAAAGAGATCGAGGCACAGAAGGTAAAATATGGGGCAGAAGAAAGAAGAAAATACTATGAAAGAGTGGGATACGCGAGAGAAGAGATAAAGAGATTAAGAGAGGGAGAAAGATGGAAAAGGAAATAATTGCAAGAGATAAAGATACTCAGAAGCAGGAAAGAAGGGCAAAAATAAAGGAAGGAAGATATAACGAGAAATACATAAAAATAATGACAGACAAGACACCAAGGTACATAACAGAAGGAAAAGGAATGAATGAAATAAGAGTGATTGCAAGGTTCAGAATGGGTAATGAAGAAAAGGAAAATAAATATTGGATGAGTGATGAGGAGAGATTATGCAGGTTGTGTGGGGATGAATGGGAAAATATAATACATATAAAAAGAGGATGCAGGAAACAAGACATGAGGAAAAGGAATGGAAGTTACTACTAGGAGAGAAAGGGGAGGAGGAAAACAATGGATGAGGGAAGTGTTGGAGAGGAGGAAAGGGATGGAGGAGAGGAGAAGAAAAATACTGAAAGTTTAGAGAAGAGGGGATGGAAGGTTGAAGAAGGAACAGGAATTAATGGAATTATAATTTAATGAAATATTATGTTGTTTTTGTTTATTTTTGTAACGGAAAAAAAACTGAATCTTTGTTATAGTAATTTTTAAGACAAAATAAATATTGAATATTGAATTGAATTAATTCTAATTTTTAGAATGGTTAACATTCCTTCGTTTGTAATCTTGATCAGAGCAACTCTAGCCTTTCAGCATAAGAACACTGTGCTAATATGTCCGCTCGATTTTATAGTTCGAAGATAAGTTACGACTCCGTAATCGCAAGCTGGCATCGGAATACATATCCAGCTCCATACATTTCTATCACTGGCTAAACAACATCGCGGTACCCTAAAATCTAATAGTACATCTAATTGCGTGGTCCATTTATTGATTTCGTTACAAAACCCAGCAAGCAAAGAACCAGGGCCAAAATGTGATAATCGTTAAGTAAATAACACGAAAATCTTAAATTTACGTTCAGTTCTTTATTTAAATAGGTACAAGGGTATTCGCATTTTGGTGTCGAAACTCGGAATTTCAAGTCGGGGGATTCAACGGAATACCGGTACGTAAACAGTAATTAACGCGAAAATCCGGATCGTAATTGTGATCGTGAAAGAAAACATAAAAAATGGAATTTCCAAACGAAGTGTATGTCTTACGCAATTAACAAAGACTGTCAATGCCATTAACATGAAGTTAGATCAAGATCATACTCTAGACCTAGAGGATATCTGTGTAACTATAGCGAAATTAAAGTCAGCAGTAGACAATCTAAAAGAAGCCGATGACAAGGCAACTTCTCAGATGACCATCGATAATATCGAAAAGGATTTACACAGTACGTTAGAATATGAAGAAATGGGAGTTACGATGTTAACGCGCCTCCAATTTCGAAAGACTACGATTGAAACTTCATAAACTCGTACTGTGCAACCACCGCCTTCGAACGTGATACAAAAATACGATTAAGTTAGAACGATTAAGATTAACGAAATTAGATGGAAGTCCTAAGAGTTGGATACCCTTTTTGGAAACAATTTCGATCTGCAGTATATGAAGCGATGGAAAACGTTTCAATTATTTAAGAATTGCTTATCAGGAAAGGCTGCAGCTGCCATCGAAGGGTTTCCACCATCAGGAACGTTTTATCAAGCTTTGGAAATATTAACGGAGCGGTTTGGTAATATTGACAATCTGATACTTTCAGGGAATAATTAAATTAGATCAAATAAGGAGAAAGTCGGATATACAAATATTACGGAAAAATTATAATTTAATAACGTCAACGATGCGGTCGCTATCCGTTCTGAATGTGCCTCAGTCGCAGTACAGTGTAATTTTTGAAGTCAAGTATAATAAAGTCATTACCAACGGAATTCGATTGTCGTTTTATAGACAACAAAATCAAAACTTTCGTGACACAGAAGACGTCGCCAAAATTTCTAAGGAAGATCAAACGTCGGCTACCTCAGGAAATCAAATTAACGAACTAATGGGATTTGTTAAAAATAAGCTCGAGTCGTTAGAAAAGGCATTCAAAACAGATGTAGAAAGAATGCCAAAAGAACAAACCTTCCTGGAAAAGACAAATCGTTTTAATGCGACAGCTACTAGTTTAGTCGTCACGACCGATGAAAAGGATAATCCTAAGTGCTTCTTCTGCAGGCAAAGTCATAAAACACATTTGTGCGATGGAGACATTGATCTTGAGACAAAGAAGGCGGCTTTGAAGAACGATTTTCGGTATTTTAAATGTTCGAACAAAAACCATAATGCTAAAATATGTGCAAATAAATACTTCCGTTGTAAGAAATGTAAAGGTCGTCATGCTACGACATTGTGCGACCCAAGTTGGACACCACAAATAGTCGCCGCTAAACCAAAAATGCTAATGGAATCTAAACCCTCGACGTCGTACCATGCTGCGTTTGATCACCAGGTCTCAACTTTAATGACTAATTCCGACACTAACGTTTGCCTTCAAACTGCATGTGTGTATGCCGACACTACAAATGTAATGAAACTTGTAAGATTAGTGATTGACGGTGGAAGTCAGCTAATATTTATTAAGGAAACCGTATCGAGATTGTTAAATTTACCCCTTATAGGTAAACAACGTATTATTATAGCGGCGTTTGGAAGCACCAATCATTACCTGGAAAATGTGCAACCGTGTGGTGATTATGATAAAAAGTTGGTACAATGACCACTTGGTACAGATAGAGGTTCCGGAAATATGTATAGATATTGAACAAGTGCCTAATAAAAAGGTTTTATGGTGCGAAGATATGCAGTTAGCAGACAGCACTCGCATAATGTACCATGCATTGAAGGCATTAGTGTATTAATCCGTGCTGACAGCTACTGGACAGTAGTGACTGGCAAGAATACACGAATAAATTATAAACTAGTGGTGGAAACGCGGTTAGGATTCACATTACACGGTCGAGTTCAAATAAATTCTGTGAACATCCTAACTAATTTACAAACAGTTCTTCATGTTATGGCGACCGAGAAAGAACAAATAAAGTGTATGTGGGATTTGGAAACTATTGGAAGTCCGGAAGTCAAACAAACTGACTTAACGTTATTAGCGAATAAGTGTATTACGCGCAAGGGAGAACGATATGAGGTAACGCTACCGTGAAAAGAGCAACACGCAGTTCAAGAAGACTCAAACTACATTGGAACATTTATACATGCAAGAACATTGAAAGTTAAGTTAGAAAATACAAATAAAATAGAGATGTACAATAATGCAATAAAGGAGCTTCTAAATTGTAAATTTGCTGAGGCGGACCCGACAGTGAACGCTACGAGGGTGTGTATTACATGCCGCACCGGGAGGACAAAGACATTTCGAAAGTGCGATTAGTGTTTGACGCTTCCGCCCATGCCCCCAACTGTAAATCCCTGATTGACCTTCTTGAAAATGGTCCTAATTAAAATCCCGAATTGTTTCTTTTGTTATTAAACTTCAGGTACGGTACGATTGAGATCACTGCAGATATAGAAAAGGCAAATACTAATTAACAAAAGTGGAAGAGATTATCACAGATTTTTATGGTACGGTGAAGAAAATAATCTAAAACCATATCGAATGACGACAGTTACGTTTGGGGTTACCTGTAGTCCTTTACTGTTGAGTGCAGTTATTCAAAAACATTTGAGCAGTTGTGACATAGATCGAACGGTAATGAACACATTGAAAACTAGTTTTTACGTAGAGGATTTAATTGTAAGTGTAAACTTTGCTTTAAAACTAAAAACTGGCGCGATCGAGGTTGTGTAATGCCGCTATGGAATTGCGTAAATGGGCGACGAACAATGAAAAATTGAACAGAAATGATAGTTTCAACATTACAAACATACATAGTGTTAGGTTTAAGATGGTTTACAAACAATGATAGATTAAACGTGGACTTGGTAAATGTAACAGAGTTTGTAAAGACAATGAGTGTGATAACGAAGAGGAATGCTCTGCAGTTAATTGCGCAGTATACAATCCAATCGGCGTTCTCAATCTATTTATAATAAAAATTAAGGTTTTGTTCCAACATATATGGAAACTCAAATTACAATGGGAACGATTAATAAAATCGGTGAAAGACGCATTAAAGGCTGCCGTCGGCAGATACTTATCAAACAGGGACGAACTGTCAACGCTTCTTACCGAGATCGAAGGTATGATCAACGCCAGACCTTTAACTTATATCGGAGATGACCCCAGAGAATTGCTTCCATTAACTCCGGCGCATTTTCTTCGGGGATCATCTGTTACAATTCTTCCAATCGTCGGCAACATGCAAGGAACTGTCCTAAGGAAGCAATGGAAATTGCGAACAAAAGCATTAGATTGTTAGATTAGATTAGATGATCAACGGACTATTTACAACAACTGCGAGGTGCTCATTATAATGTTAATGTTCGGCAGAGTGCCTTGCAAGTGAATGATGTTGTTTTAATTCATGGAACGATGCGCGACGTCTTCTCTGGCAAATGAGTATAATAGAGGAGGTGTTCAACGGTCGAAATGGAAAGGCGCGAGCATGTAAAGTGAAATACAGTAATGGGTCTTCAGTGAGGCGTCCGGTTCAGCTTCTATATCCATTGGAAATTCGATCTTAAATTTCGCGGCCAGAGGATGTGGAAAATAAAATAACGGTAGCAATTAAGAGGGGAGACGGGTAGACATCCCAGTTGGGTTTTAAGTTAGGCTGCAGTATGTTTGTGGTAGTATGCAAATACCCTTGTACCTATTTAAATAAAGAACTAAACGTAAACTTAAGATTTTTGCGTTGTTTACTCAACGATTATAACATAGAGAAAGCTAAAGTAGGTTTGGTAAGGTCTTTCATAATCAGCAACTTAATGCTCAACTGCCAGTAAAACATACATGAGAAACGAATTCCACCAAGTAAAAAAAGAAAACAATTAGAAGAAATATAGAAAAAATATTATAAAGATACACGAGGATCGAAAATAAAATCGTGCAACGTTCTACGACAAGTTTTGATAACGTCACGAATACAAAGGTCTGCTCAATCAAGTACAAAAACAGTCAAAGCGCACTGCAAAAACAGGACGGAATCCTAACAACCTCCCTTAAGGAGAAGTTTTTTCCTAAAGTGCAGGATGGCATTAGAACAAAGAAATGACAAACTCCTTAAAAAAAAGATGGGGATTTATTTAAAAGATCACTTAGCTAACAAGTTCGAAATAGTTGATTAAGCTTTAACAACGTTTTGGTCCATTAATGCACTAGAACTTGTTAGCATATTCCGAGTTCTCTTAGTGGGTCCAAAAAAATCCCGAGTTATAATGGTAGGACTCTTCAAAAGAAGCCCAAATATGAATTTCTCATGTGAAATAATAACATCCTCCTGAACTTTCATTGTTTTTATTTTTAAATGAACACAACGTTTCAATTGCTATACTATCTGCAATCGTCATCAGGTGAATACTAACAAACTTAGAAACTACTAGAACTTATATACTAAAGCGTTCAAGCGTACGAAATGCGAGCTATCGTAACAAATGATTAATTAATGAAAACTAGTGTAGTTTAAGACACTTGGCTGACTAAAGGTCTCCTTGTGGTTGATGATGAATGCTACTTCTTTAAATTTTCTTTTGTACCAATGCAATAAATTTATTTATTTAACTTAAATACGGTGTTCAGATGTTCAACCACCATTAGAAGTATGATTTTCAACACGAAACCACAAACCAGTCGAGATTCTAAAACTGCATTTATCAAGTTCCATTTGAATGTGGCCAGTCATATGTGAGGGAAAACAAAAGACCTCTGGACGTCAGACTGAAAGAACACCGGACTCACACACAGAGAAGAGAAACTTCTAAATCCGGCATAGCGCAACATTCCTAGGATAATCAACATTGAATGAAATGGTCCGAAGCGAAGAGAGAAACATTGGTACAAAAGAAAATTTAAAGAAGCGGCATTCATCAACAACAACAAGAAGATCTTCAGTCAGCTGTCGAGATAAGCAACATATGGAAAATGATCGAGCGTATAAATCACCTCAAACTGCACTAGTTTTCATCAATTAATCATCTGTTCCACCGGCTCGCATTTCGTACGCTTGAACGCTTCACCAAACACGGTTTAGTTCTACTAGTTTCTAAGTTTGTTAATATTCACCTGATGACGATAGCAGATTATATGGCAATTGAAACGTTGTGTATGTTCATTTCAAAATAGAAACAATGAAAGTTCAGAAGGATGTTATTATTTTTTATCAAACAACATTGTTTAATTGATTCAAACGAATGAATTTTCATGTTTTTTTTTCTTCTAAAAACTCTAGAGAACAAAATTCTTCTTCAATACCGTAACAAACAAAATGAATTGAGACCAAAGCAGAGAGTCGTGAATTCCGAGGCACAAAGGACGTAAAGGTAATGACAAATAGTGCGTGCAATAAGTCCATAATTTCTACACAGTCACTAGTCATTGCCGTGTTGCGATACCATTTGGACTAATAATTATTTTCTCCTGGTCTTTTTTGTGTTTTAGTTTTTTTTACTTTTTAATTTTTATTGCGTTTTACCTATTGTTTCAGTATTTCTATGTCGACCATACTTACTTACGGTTCTTATTTTATGTTACCTTCTTCTCTGTTTGAATTTATTGTATGCTATCTCTTAATCCCGTTGTAATTGTCATATACAGTCATTGATTATAAAACTTCGGAAAGATACTCAGACTTTAGTTATTTCTTGTACCAACATCTCCCACGAGCAACGAATCTCCATTTACTGATACAAATATGCACACAGCTAATTTATTCACAATTTTTTCTCAATGCGTCCTAGTAAGATTTGCAAATAATTTTTTAAATTTTGTTTTAAACTTTAATAAAACAATTCAATTTCTAAGAAATAAAATTTATTAACGTCAATACAAGTATGGCAAAATATCATTTTCATGTATTTCAATGTAGCTGTGGTTTTTATTTAATTAACAAATTTATTGGCTATTAAAAATGTCCTTAGAATGAACAATATTTGGTTATTTTCACCTATTTTTTTATTATAAATTGATTTCCTCCCAATATACACGACCTTTCCCATCGCTTTGACACGCGTTGTCAATGGAATCTAAATCGCCAAACACGTCCGTGGTTGTAAACAATAGTTCGCCTGGATCCCCAATAAACCAAGAGAAGCTGAATCTGTGAAGAAAAAATAAACATGAATTCCCTGATAAGAAGTGAGGGGGTCAATTGTATTTAATTTTAAATATTCTGCTAAACTTGAGAACATTGAATGTTCAATAATAAAAAACGTTATTGGGGTTTTCAAATTTCTTAGAAACGCTTTAAATCGTTTTATATTTTATTTGTCTAAAATTCATTCTAATCCAGATACTACAAAGTAATGAATTATAAAAGTCTTCTAAAGTGAGAAGAGCCTTCAAAAGTAGTGGAAAACAAAAACAACAGGTCCAAAAAGATCTTTTTCGCTTTTTAATAAATAGATGCCCTCAAGACGCCCGCACTAAAGTAGGCGAATAGTTGGCAAAAAAAGGACCTTTGTAGAATACTTTTATAATTCATTAATAAAATAAAGGAGAAATTATTTACTAACTTATACTACAAAATGTTTTTGATATTTGCGCAAAACTTATAGTTGGATACATTAAAATACATGGATATCTTCCGTTGCTTCTGTCTCTTTTCCTGAGATGAAGGTTATATTCCATATTACAGTTTTCCCAATTTCTTCTTACTCTTTCTATTAATTTCCGTTTTTTTCACTAGTGTATTTCATGTTCCAGTCTGTTTAGAATTATCACCATTTCCATTAACCTTGTCCTTAGTACTTTACCATATAATGACAATTTTCCTCTCTCGTCCAATATTCTTTATAATGTCCAGTTATTTGTTATTTTGAGTAACTTTCATTTCTTAATGTTTCTTCACTATTGCTCTCTTTCCATTTTATTAATCCCCCTACTCTCTCTTATCTGTTTCATACTTTTCATTCATTTATAATATTTCGGCATAAGTGTTTCTTCCTCTGCCTTTATTTTTGTACTGTTATGTATTATTAGTCGTTCGAGGGACATCATTTTCCATTTATTATACTGGATGATTTCCCTTTCATATATTATGTTTCATGTATTTCACTATATTTCTACCTTGTCTCTAAATCCTTTAAAAAGTCTTCCTCCACATGTATTTCTGTTCCAGCTTTTACCATCTTCATCTCTCTTTGTCCGAAGTTCTTTGTTTCAACATTAATAGTTTTCTATTTCCTTGTTGCTCAAATCCAATTCGTCTTATTTATCGGAATTCCCATCACTCGTCAGTGTTTAATTCCAAGTTCGTCTCTTGTTATGACTCACACACATTGTTCTTTTGCTCTTTCGTATTTCTTTATTCTCTTTTCTTCAATGACTTTTGGTTTTAATTGATTATTGGGGTGTGAATGGATTTTCCCGACCAGTGTAATACTACAGATTTTCGCCAGAAACGTAGGGCGCCCAGACCCCTTATAGAAGGTGTAAATGTTTCGAAAGAAAACTCAGGGTTCTTGTAGAATCGACGTTTCGCACCCTAAAGTGAGTGCCTCTTCCAAGCCAATGACCAGATGTCATAGCTCATTTAATCTGGTCATTCGCCTTTTGAACGATACTCTTATACTTTAATTATGTACTTACGATTGTTTTATTTGATCTTCTTCATTTTTATTATAGAATTTTATAGCAATTGCAAAATTATTACGATATTTTAGAAATGCTTCCTGACCGTATAAAATTTAATAAAAAAACATATTTAGGAAAACTTTTGATGTACATATTGTGCGAAATAGTGTATCAAAGAGATGAAACATTTTTAACCAATAAATCAATAATAAATTTTCATGTTACATCGATTGTTTTTTTATGTTATGCTTTTAACATTATTTACGCTTTTGTAATCCCATTGAAAACTAGACAGAAATAAAAAAATAATTTACAAATTAATTCCTAGAAATTTATTGAATAATATTTTTTGGAGTCACTAAATTATTCCTTATTGCGATTTCTATATACTAAATAATTATTTTATGAGGGATAATTAAAAGTAATTGACAACATTTTTGTAGTGCTTGCGAAAAAGAAACTAAAAAAAGCTCGTATTTCTATAATGAGATTGCCAATAGCAACCATCTAACAATTGAATAAGAAAATAAAATTTTCAAAAGTATTCATTTATAAATACAAACACGGAAACTTAAACCTGTATAACACGAACCCCAATGTAGTGACAATGAGAAAATATATCATCACAGCAACCTTGTCGATTCAGGATCGACCTTCTTAACTCACATATAAATGTTGTTTAAATATTTCGTATTTTATGAAAATACAGTGACCAGCAAGAGTTTGCAACAAATGGAAAAAATTTTTGTAATTGAGATACCCAAAAATTTCTTTTGGCAAATGAATTTAGTATATGGAATGACAAAAAAGCACTTTGACAAATGTCATGTGACCACTGTCATGGCAGCAAATTTAAAAATATCCCTTAAATATGTAAAAAGTGAGGTTAGATGACAAGATATTGAAAAATGCCTAAAAAGAAAAGTTGTTCAGAATTAGATTATACGTCTATGTGCAAATTTTCAAAAGCCGGAATGTAATCCGGACCACTGACGTTAGTAGCATGAAGTTTCTTCACAGCTTTCAGAATATCACTTGCACAAATATGTGGAACAGTTAAAAAGTCAGCATATCACTGGAGGCACAGTCAACAGAAGAAGGACAGCCATAAGCATGGCAATATTCACATAACTTTAAATATCAAGCACCGTTAGAGTCAACACTCGAGAAATATGAGGCAAAAGCTTCAACAATATCTTGATGAGATGTAAGTTCATTATGCTCCCACATCATAGAGCCAGGTAAATTTGTTGAATTCCTCTTTTTATTAACGAATGTCCAAAACTGTTTAGGGATTGGAGCATAGTGATATCTCAGACTGACGTAGGAATTGATCATATTCAATACCAGAGTCAGCTCTAATTTTAATAACATTTAATATTGAAAATGGCCGTGAAATAAATTTTGCAAATGTTAATGACGTAAAATACAGAGTGTTCTATTTCAAATAAACAAGTTATTACCGTTTAAAACTTGTAATTATTTAGTCACAATTTTTGAACACCTTAGACAGAGTGATTCATAACTATTGGTACTAGCCTAAGGGCGGGTTATTTAGGCTAAAATATGACCATAGGACCCAATATTCCTTAATAAAATATTGCTGTGGAAAAAAGATACAGAGCGTTATATTAAAAATTTTGTTTTTCATTTTTGTTAATAATTTCACTGTAAACTTATCAATTCTTATCAAAATCGGCAGAGAGGCATAACTTTAGACCAAGAACATTATTTTATGTACTATTTTACAATTTTTGTAGGGGGCGCCACGTAAATGATTCCTGATGATGAAATCGACTAGTAACTTTTTTGAGAAAACTTTTACTGATTTTGATTAAAGAATACAACGTAAACATCATTTCTACACAATATTGGTACTCCTATTTAAATACGATAATTTCATTTGTTTCCGAGAAAAAACGTAGTTGAACAGTTCGTAGTGTCAGAAGAGGATTTCAAATATTACTTTATTTATTAAGGGTACGTTTTGGACTGTCAGATAATTATGCTTCACTGTAGATTTTGATAAGAATTGATAAATTTACAGTGAAATTATTAACAAAAATAAAAAGAAAAAAAATTTTGATCTAACACCTTATATCTTTTTCCACGGCAATATTTTATTAAGGCATATTGTGCTTAATGGTCATATTTTGGTGAAAGTAATCCGCCCTTAGCATATGTCCCAATAGTTATGAATCACCCTGTATACGTTATTCAATTTTTTTTTAAGTACGACACAAAGGATTTTCAAACTTTGATTTGTTTTATGTTTTGGAACACCCTGTAGATCATGAATATAATTTTAAAATGTAACTCCACTGATCCCTACCTAAAAACTAAACTTAAAATCAGAGGATATAGCCATAGTCTTTCGTGTCGTATAATGCGAATAACCCTATATAATTGTAACGGGGTTTTTGTGACATAAAATACAGGATGTTCCATTTAAACTAACCAAGTTATTAGTTATTACCGTTTATAACTTATTATTTAGTCACACTTTTTGAACACCTTCTATACGTTATTCAATTTTTCATAAGTTCAACACAAAACCTATTCCGTTAGTAGAACTCGAGTCAAATTTAGTCTCAAAAGCATGTATAAAAATTGAGAATTCAAATTGTCAAGTTGGTACTAAATTTTCACAAAATACGAAATATTAAAACAAACTTTTATATAAAAAATATATAGAGTGTTCCATATGTTTTATGTTCTGGGACCCCTGTAAATCATGAATATCATTTTAAAGTGTTTCATCAATAGTCCCTATCTATTCCATAAAAACACTAAACTTATAATCAGAGGATATAGCCATAATTTTTCGTGTCGTATAATGTGAATAATCCTGTATATTTGTACTTTAATGCGTGCATAATTAATTAATTTTTATGTTAATTTTTACTTTGTACCATTGATTATACGTACTTATTCTAAATTAGTATGCATTTTATGTATATTTGCATTTGTCAAATCAAATAGTGTTCAAAAGAATAGTTATTTATGATACAAGTGTGTGAAGTAAGACTTTTATGCACGAGTTACGTACCATAGATGAGTATTTTAACCGAAAGGAGTGCTTAAAAGCCCTTCACTCACGTGTATTTTATCGACGTCAGAACTAATCTTTACAAATTTTTTTTTTATTTTAAGTGTTCGTTGCCAGGCATCCTCGACAACAAAAATCGTTTAATAATTAAAGTACCGTTTAAATGTACTTTTACACACTATTTATTTAAAAGTAGCATTTCACACAATTATTTAGCAACCCATGCACAAGGTAATTGCAGGATTCTATTCTTTCAGGTAAATGGAATTATAACCCTATCGAAACTTTAATTTTCTCCACGTTCTTACTACGTTGGGTTTAATGTATTCAAATTTTTAAAATTTTAGTTAATCCTATCTGTATAGCAGGGCCTTAAGGAACCCTTTTTATTTTCTATCAAGAACTTCAGAACTATGAAAATTGCTACTGAAACTGTTATTAATTTTTTATATTTAAAGAATGTACCGCCAACTTATCAGACGCCTTCATAGACGTTCACCTTCTCGATCTTCATGAATCTTACCTTTCCGAATAAAATAGTATATGTTATTGAGAATAAAAGTAAATTTATGAGACTCAGCTGAGTTATTTACTTTTCTGCGTTCAGCAAAATAAATATTCAGCTTCACCACAAACTCCTTGTTTTTTCTAAATGCATTAGACCTACACCGCAAAGTGCTTACTAATTTGTACTTCAATTTTTTTTAGTTGGAATTGTTTTTTATGCACGAAGTAGCAATTATTTTCCCGCAAGCTGCTGTTTACAAATTTTATTAAAATTAATTTTATTATAGTTTTCGAAATATTCGCTTTGACGTAGGTATATGTAAAAGCGTCCAGATTTAAATTCAAATTGAATAAACTTTATTAAAAGAAAACAGTCGAAACATTTGCAACAAAGGAATTTTAACATTTCTTTGTTTTTTTATTCAGTCTTTTTTATACTATGGAACTCTAAATCATAACAGTTTATTTATCATATGTCATGTTTGTTACAAGTTTTTAATTAAGCGCACACATGTCGGCTTGTTTAAGCTTTGTTGTTGAAGCGTACTAATTCCTTGTTAATTTGATAACAGCTAATTATTAATTGAAACTGCATCATGTTTGATATTGTTTTAGTGGCACAATACAAATTTGAACTGCATTATTATTTGTAAGCACTACATCTGTAATTTAATATTACGCGACAAACCAATTTAATCTGTTTTACTATGTTGTATTTTAGTTAATAACCAAAGTTCAAGGCCAGCAAAACTCGCAAATTTAATTAATCAATAAAAATTTCGCGTTTTTAATAAAATTTAAAGAAAAAATATGTGCATTAGATGATTTGTTATATTTTCAATTTAGTTAATTGTATTCTGGGTAGTACCTCCAATGATGAAATCAAATACGGACATTAGCCAAAATCCACATAACATTCCATAATACGAAAGAAATATTTATATGAAATCTAATTGATAGTATTTGTTACTTAATAAGTAGTAAGTGATAATGGACATTAAAAGCTAAATATAAAAATAAAATTTTAAAAAACCCCGTTGTTATTTATATTACTGACTTGGTTAAGGAGAGATTTACAACTGGACGTTGCAAAGTTGCAGTGGTTGTCTTCAAAGTGACAACCCTTACGACTCCATCGTTTCCAGGGTGAATCGCGATCACCCGTCCTACAACCCACTCGGTTTTTGTTCGTTTTTTATCAAAATCAGTGGTGTTCACCTCAATGTTACAAAAATATGTTGTCCATTTTTCTCTCTTTTTTGGAGGGTATTCAAGTATTACTGAGCCCATCGTTTCCAAAAATCATTCTGCATTTTCTGCAGCATTTGCTATCGATCAAGTCTATTTAACGCAATATTAAATACATCTGGTTCAGAAAAATTAGTAAGCGTCTCCATAGTGAGAAAAATGGGTCGGAGTAAGCATTGCTAATAGCCGTTAATGGCCGGATGATAGATTTAAATGCATACTCTCCGTTGCGCAACACACAAAAATACAGATATATGCCGTAGATGTTTTGCACCTCTATACTTTCCTGCTTTGAGCGTAAAAGGACCGGCATAATCTACGGTTACCTCAGAAAAGGCTTTTATTTCAGAAATTGGGCTTCGAACGGGAGCATCCAATACATTTAGAACAACAACTATATATCGATGTTCGAGGCGATAATATCCAAAATTTTTGAATTAATAAATTATGTAGTGTTCGCTTCAATCACGAGATCAGTAAATCTATGATTTTTCGGAATAAAAATAGGGTGTTTTACATTTAGATGCATGAAAGATTTATGAAGACGACCACCGGCACTGAGAATATCCAGATTATCAATGAAGCGCGAGTTTTCGAAAAGGCTTTGCAAGCGTATTTCTCTTACAAGCTGAAATGATTTCCGAAAAACATTCAATCTGTACATCCTTGCTAATCGCCTGTAAAGCATGGTCCGTTTGAGAAGACGTTAGGGAAACCGAATGAGTTTTTTCTCATTTACCAATCGAAGAAAATCCAAAACACGTACGTGATATGTTGAATTTTTCGGAGAGAAGAAAATCGATGCAGCAAAGACTAAAGTAGTCAAAGATTTGTATGAATGTAAGCTTTCGCGGCTGTTGTCACTAAGATTATTATCTTCCGGGTTGAGCCGTGTTCGTCCTTCCTTCCTACGTTCTCTGCTTGACGTTGTTGTTGTCTTCTGCTCCTCGTTATATACCTATGTTCCGTTACGGTTGGTAGATGTCGATCAGTGACGGGTGGTTGGTTTTTGGATGGTTAGTTGATCTTCTGTTTGGTATCGACTAATTTTGTGGCGACATTTGTTTTCTTTGTTTTTGTGAAGAGTTAGTTTCCACGTGTTGCTTAATCGGTAACCGTCTTCTCGATTGAAGCTGTTTTTATTTTTCATAATTTCTAAGGATTCTCTGATTATCCTTGGATAGTAGTTGTTAGTCCTTGATAGAACTTTAGCTTCCTCAAAGTTGATGATGTGTTTTCCTTTTCGTGTAGATGTTCTGCGATTGCTGATTTATCTACCGCTCTGGACTTGGCGTCTCGGTGATGTTCTTTTAATCTACATTTTATGTTGCGTCCGGTTTGACCAATCTAGACCTTTCCACATGAACAATCAATTTGGTAGACCCCTTTTGTTGAGAGTTTCGGCAGGTTATCTTTATTAGAAGGTAGTAGTTGCTGGAAGAGATAATAGCAGAAGTGGAAAGTGTCATCAGAAAGCTTCCAGTTGAAGAAGCAGAGGAAATACGCCACGAGACTTGCCGGATTTTACAACGTTCCAAAGCTCCACGTAGGAACATCACTCGCGCAGAAGAAATTGCATTAAAAGAACTCAGAAGCAATCAAGAAATCATGGTGACACGCGCAGATAAAGGCAAAGCTACAGTAGTCATGAACACCGAAGACTACAAAATGAAAATCAAATTGCTACTGGATCCACAACTTTACACCAAGTTAAAAGGAGATCCAACCAACAAAATTGAAAAACAAACGAGCCGCAATCAAACATTCAGCTATACCAGTCGATCAACATCGTCAACTGCTACCTTCCTGGACCAGACCACCTAGACTATACGGATTACCAAAAATTCACAAATTTGGTAACCCCTAAGGCCAATTGTCAGCACATGTGGATCTCCAACTTATGAACTGGCCCGTTACGTGGCTAAGTTTCTACAACCGTACGTGGGAAGAACTGAATCTTTTGTGAAGAACTCCGAACACTTCGTCGAATTACTGATGACTCTGGAAGTAACCAATGACGATATACTAGTTAGTTTTGATGTAGAATCGCTATTCACTAACGTACCAGTCGACGATACACATAACATCATAAAACAACTGTGCACAACCCATGGGTTAAGAAGACATACCAGAGCTAGCAAGAATATGTCTGAATACAACTTACTTTCTATGGAACGGAGATTTCTACGAACAAAAATCAGGTGCAGCCATGGGATCACCATTATCACCGGTTATTGCGAATATCTTTATGGAAGCATTCGAGCAAGAAGCCATTCAATCCAGCGAACAGAAACCGAAATGCTGGTTCAGATACGTGGACGATACCTTTGTCATATGGCCTCATGGGAAAGAAGCACTTACTGTATTTCTTAACCACCTCAACACTCAGCACAAAAATATCAAGTTTACCATGGAGACAGAAGAGAATAAGGAGCTTCCCTTCCTGGATGTTCTAGTGAAACGAGGGGATAACAACAAGTTGGCTCATAGTGTATATCGTAAAAGACACACACCGACCGATACCTCCATGCCACATCACACCATCATCCACAGCAGAAGCGGTCTCTAATCAAAACTTTATTGCATAGAGCTAACAAGATTCCTGACGAGGTTCACAAGGCAGAAGAACTTCGACACGTCCAACAAGCCCTAATGAAGAACGGCTATACCAGAAAAGAAATAAGAGCCGCCTGTCGCAGGAAACCCGAAAAGAGAAGGAACAGGTCACCACCTACGCTCGTTTGCCATTCATTGCTGGAGTAACTGACAAATTAAGAAAATCATTGGATAAGAAGAATATCGGTGTCAGGTTTGGAACGGTTAGAAAAATCCAGCAACTACTACCTTCTAATAAAGATAACCTGCCGAAACTCTCAACAAAAGGGGTCTACCAAATTGATTGTTCATGTGGAAAGGTCTACATTGGTCAAACCGGACGCAACATAAAATGTAGATTAAAAGAACATTCACCGAGACGCCAAGTCCAGAGCGGTAGATAAATCAGCAATCGCAGAACATCTACACGAAAAGGAAAACACATCATCAACTTTGAGGAAGCTAAAGTTCTATCAAGGACTAACAACTACTATCCAAGGATAATCAGAGAATCCTTAGAAATTATGAAAAATAAAAACAACTTCAATCGAGAAGACGGTTACCGATTAAGCAACACGTGGAAACTAACTCTTCACAAAAACAAAGAAAACAAATGTCGCCACAAAATTTGTCGATACCAAACAGAAGATCAACCAACCATCGAAAACCAACCACCCGTCACTGATCGACATCTACCAACCGTAACGGAACATAGGTATATAACGAGGAGCAGAAGACAACAACATCAGTCTTTAGAGTAACTTCTGAAGAAGCTAACAGCATGGTTAGCGAAACGTCAAGCAGAGAACGTAGGAAGGAAGGACGAACACGGCTCAACCCGGAAGATAATAATCTTAGTGAAAGATTGTTTATAGAAGCATGGAACACTACATGATTTTCCTCAGAAGACCCCATGAAAACGAGAGGGGCCTGTTCTGGCCATTTTAGTACATCATTATGTAAAATTTTGGGACCTTGCCACCATAAGTCGTGTCTAATCAGCTAAGTAGGTCAAAGATCTCAAGACCAGCAGTCATCTGGGTTGAGATCCGTAGGAACAAATCTCCAAGATGAGGGATCTATAATCTTCAGTATGTGTGCCACTCTGTTCACTACAAAGATTTTCCAGTGAAGAGAGAAAGTCAAAAGCAAGCTTGAACAACTTGAGAATCCGACCATGCGTATACTGCGTCGAAAGCTTAAGTATTAACATGTAACGATGCGTTCTTATTTTTAAGTATCGCACCGTCACTATAGTATATTGAAAAACAAGTGTCACAACAACATATTTTTTTTTTGGTTTAAAGCTATGTTGGTAGAGTAGTTGATATCCTAATAAAGTTAGCAACAAATGCTGTTGAAAGTTTGCTATCTTCAAAATAATGTGTTGAGATTTTTAATCGCCGTTTAATTCACGAGTTAGTTACAAAACTTTTCCGTCGACCGTACTTTGTAATTTTAATAAAATTATATACCCTAATAATTCTAGAGAAGAAATGCTATTGTGAACGCACCACAACCACAAATTTATAACCTAACTTCATCGTTTCTACTTTTTTGTGAGAGCTTCGTCTTTTATTGCCAACAGTATTTTAATATAAGCTCACCAAGTTGATGGAGAATTAAATTACTCAATTTCGATTGTTTTGTCGAAATAAAATAGTTTTCATCACAGTAAAACAAGAAGACTAAATTTTTGTGGGAACGGATTGGTGCTTAATCAATATAATGGTCCACCTACAAAGACAACACCAAAAGCGTTTGACAATGTTTGATATATCATGGATGTAACTTAAGCACATCTTGAACAAGTTGAACTTTATATAATGACTTGTCGCATCATACCGAAGAAAGATATTTATATCCTTACTGTGTGCAAGCAGTTTAGCAACTTATTGAGACAATTATCCTGCACATATTCAATACGGTCAATGGCTTTGCAACACTTTTATCAGAGACATATTTGCTTAAGACTCCTTATCGATGAAGTTTGGTTTACATTTACCGTTCTATAATTTCACAAACACGTGCATGTAGAGTTTACAAAAAACATTTTGTTAAAGTAGTTCCGCTTCACCTCTAAAAGATCTTTTCAGAAGTCGGAATGTTTACTTTTTATAGTTTTGATTTTTCTTACAGCCTTACTTAGATAATGTAACTTTTGAACAATGAGTAAATAATATTGAAGAACTACGTAAGAGAATAGTTTGTAAAATAGTTGAACTGAACACCCTTAACATGTTATTAAACGTTATCATTGGAATGTTGCATACAGTACAAAAATGTCTTAAAAATCACTGAACAAATTCAAGATTTATGACAATTGTAGATTAATGTCGATTTGTTACTATTAAAATTTGCTTTGCTACAAATTACGACAGATTTTTTATTTATACTTTCATTGAAGATAAAACGGCAATATGTATGTATAGTTGCCTATACTAAAATCAATTTTGTTTACATTAATGTAAGTCATAAATGCGCGGTCGATGGAAGAATATTGTTTGTTAAGTTTTGTTTCATAAATTAACATTAAATTTTCTTTGAATATTAAAATCTACTTAATAAGAACTAACAAAACAAAACCTCACTTAATTTTCTTACGACAAAATTAAAACTGTAAATTATTTGGTTATACACTAAAATTTATAAAATCCCTAAAACAGTACGGAAAGAGCTTCTATTTCCGTATCGTGTACAATACGGAAACAAAGCTATAGAAATTGCGAAATAGAAAAAATAATTTGAATAATTAATTGTTATTATAAGACCGATTTTGTTGTGTTTTTAACTTTTATTAATTTTTGTAATTGTAGATGGCAAACCCAAAGCGAAAGATAGCGGGCGACCCATTGTACAAAATCCGTTAGCGCCCCGCCTAAACTTTCGTGCCCACGCAGTCCCCTCCCGTAAGCTAATTGCCCCACTTAAGTTAAACCTTATATAAGCGTGAGCTCTTTCGTTAAACAGTCATTTGATTCCGGATACCTGTTCCGTCTGGTCCTGCGGCTAATACTGGGTAAATTTGCTTCTCTAATTTAACCGCGAAAGATACCGATTTGGCTATTCCTTCCCGTCCCCCAGGATGTAGAGATACCGCTTTATGTTCCCTTAACTTTCCATATCTCCCCTCCGTGTGTTGTATTTGGAGTGACGCATTTTTGCGCATTAAGTACACCACTCAAACAGTTGTCCGAGTTGGCATAACGCATTTTCGTGTGTCAACTTGGATATTCCTTTTTCCTATCCGTGTGTTGTGTTTGGGGTGACGCATTTTCACGCCTTGAATACACCACGCAAACCGTTGCCCGGGTCTATATAGCGCATTTTCGTATGTCGACTCTGTCACTGCCACTACCTACCGCATCCCTTAACAGACCGCCGTTCTGCTTATATACCGTCACCCTTATCCCTAAATTAACCGCCGCTGACTGCTTTGGGTTGCATGGTTGGTATTTTACTTTAATACTATGCTGTTTTCTTTCTGTGAAACTAATAGCAACTTGTTTCATGCTAAATAAAGAAGTTTTGAGTTTTAGTGAATTCTCTTTATTTCTCTGAACTGCTTCCCGTTAGACGATCAGAACACTGGAATTTTTAACATCCACTGTAGCTGCCCGATGAGCAAACGGAGAATAAACTTCGTCATCAAATCTGGCGCCAGAGATCCATCCGCTTTTGTTATTTACAGAAACTAACCGAATTGGGAAGCAAGCGAGTAGATAAACAGGGGGGTTCTGGACCACATCGGATACTTAGACCACGCCGGATACTTTGTGGTGGGGAAACTAGGATACTTTGTAGTGGGAGAACTTGACCACAAGATGGCGCCAATTTCAGGGCGTGTTCAGGACCACAAAATGACAGATAACAAGATGGCTGCAATTTCGGGGCGTACAACATGGCGGATAATCACGTTCGGGTTTGTTCTGAATGGATCGGGGATCGTTCAACGTTATTCGAAACCGGATGTTGGGATCGTTATCCTTTATTTAGGTCAACAATAAATGTAATTTGATTTATAAGCAGAATTTTCTAAAGTGCTGATGCGGCTGAAAACGTTATTCGAAACCGGATGTTGCTTCATCTTTTGATTTATAAGCAGAATTTTCTAAAGTGCTGATGCAGCTGTAAACGTAATGTGAAACCGGATGTTGCTTAATTTTTATTAACAGTAAGTGATTTATAAGCAGAATTTTCTAAAGTAGAATGCTGAACAAGTCTGTTTAAACTAGTACAGGTCTGTTTATACAGGTACAGGTCTGTTTATACAGGTACAGATCTGTTTATACAGGTACAGGTCTGTTCATACAGATACAGGTCTGTTCATTTAGGTACAGGTCTGTTTATATAGATACAGGTCTGTTCATACAGGTACAGGTTTGTTCATACAGATACAGGTCTGTTTATACAGAAACAGGTCTGTTGAAATTGTTGATGTTATTGCTATTGTTGTTTGTTGTTGGTTGTTGTTGTTTGTTTGTTGGTGTTTGTTGTTGTTTGTTTGAGTAAATTCTGCTTATAAGCTTATAAATCAAATTATATTTATTGTTGACCTAAATAAAGAATAACGATCCCAACATTCGGTTTCGAATAACGTTTTCAAGCAACCTTGAACGATCCCGATCCATTCCGAACGAGCCCGAACGTGATTATCCGCCATGTTGTAGTTCGCCATTTGTGGTCTTGAACCCGCCCACATGAATATCCGCCATCTTGTGATCCGCCATTTTGTTATCCTAAACCTACCCCTCCTAGCCATTTTGTAGACCAAAATCTCGCCAGAACCCCGCCCTAAAGTTACCGCCATCTTGTGATCCACCATTTTGTGGTCCTAAACCCCGCCCCAAAAATGCTGCTATCTTGTTATCTGCCATTTTGTTGTCCTGAACCTGCCCCTACACCTCAAATTTCTGCCATTTTGTGGTCATAAACCCGCCCTGAAGTTACCGCCATCTTGTAGTAAGCCATTTTGTAGACCAGAACTCGCCCCGAAATTGCCGCCATCTTGTGATCCGCCATTTTGTGGTCCTGAACACGCCCTAAAATTGCCGCCATCTTGTGGTCAAGTTCTCCCACTACAAAGTATCCTAGTTCCCCCCCCACAAAGTATCCGATGTGGAACCCCTCCTGTTTATCTACTCAAGCGTCACATATGCGTTTTTTTACAAAAAACAGTAAACCAGCTAAAAGATGTATTCGCATAACTCAAGTCGGGGTAAATACATAGTTTTGAGAGGTGCATGTTAACTTTTTCCTGCAATTAAGCATGTTTTTATTTGACCGTTAGTGATCGTAATTTTAAAAAATAATCCAGCTAACTTAAATTAAGAAAGTTCCGGTAATTCAAATGTGAACCTTACAATTTTTTTCCGGTGAACTATCATCCCAATCGATTTTTTCAAGCCAAAATTACTGCAAAATGTGGTTTGCCAAAAAAATTGAAGCAACAAGGATCTTAGAGGATCAAAACTCTGGCATGTTGCATTTTCAATCATGTTACAGAAATAACCAAAAACGTCGGAGTTAGGATCCCATCGAAGACAAAGAACATTCAGAAATTGAGGCCCTTCCGTGTCGAAATTTAGCTGCATTTGAACGTCTTGGATAGATACAGCAGATACAATGGAAGGATAATTACTGGCCCAGTTTTCTAATTCAAATCTACCACGTTTTAAAAGGGCGATAAGTAGAGTTTGAAGACGAAGTGCTGATTCTAGTGAGTCAGCACCCCCAAAGTAGTCGTCCACATAAACATACTTCTATAGTAGTAACTAATTCTCTTAAAACACGGAGAGCTAAAAATGGATCTGAAAACCTTCGAAAATGACTTGGTTAAGAGTGTATTCTTTGATTTCATGGGACGGAGAAAAACCCCAAAGAAATTTTTGGAATTTTTGTGTTCCTCTCTAATTCAAATCTGGTAGTACATTTGCTTAATATGACAATAGGAGACAATAGAAAATGGTCGATAAATCTTCGTAAAGTTTACGACCTCAAATAGTGCTTCATTTAAAATCAAACCTTTTGATCCCTTGAAACCCTTACAGATGGCTCCATTTAATGAATGGGACAATATCATTTATAAAAATCATACAATTATTAAAAAAATGTAAACAAACAACAAATTAAAACAAAACTTTTAAGTAAAGAAAATAACAAAATGGGAAGAATTTAGGCTTCCACAGCCGGTTAGTTTCAAGTTTCTCGTCCTGAAGAAGCCCCTTACGATAGGTTACGGTTCAATTCCGGAAAACGTTTTTGTTTTAACAACAAAATAGTAATTTAAAAATACAAAACAAAGTTTATAAATAAGTCGCGTAAACCCTAATTTCAATAAAGACTACAATAGATATATGAAAAAATTAACATCCTACTCACAGATTAAAAATTAAATGAACAAATTCAACTTTTAAAATGGATTAGCTTAAGTTTTTCTCTAATATTTTAATATTTTAACATTTCAAAAATTTTGCAAATTAGCCTCACAGCCCTAGGCGTAGATCCACCACCTAATTTTGGAAAGTCACGTGTATTTTGAATAGTGAAACAAAGAACTTTTCACTCAATGGTAAAATCTAGCGTCTTTAGGCATGAAGATGTCAATTTACTAATACGACCATGAAACGTAATTTTAAAGTCAAATATCATTCCTAAGTCCCCTAGGTTGTTTAGAGAGTATTCAAACTACAGAGAGTGTTTCTGCCGACTAAAAGACAAAACTTTTGCATTTGCCTATATTAAGTGTAAGTAGATTTTGATTGCATCAGATTGATAAAGTGTTTAGGTTATTCTGGATTATTTTTGGTAAAATCTTTAGTAGATCATCAACAAATAAAAGACATTCGACATCTATTGTTTATACAGGGTGTCCGGAAATTATTAACAAAACACTCGAGGGGTGATTCTACTTAAAAATTAATGCCACAAGTTCCTATAACATTTTTCTGAAAAATCCAAAATAACGAAGTTACACGGCCTCAAAGCTTGATTTAAAAATCAAGCTTTTTAATAAAATAAAATAAAACAATTCAATAAGAAGCTTGCAACAACTTATTAACTGTCAAAATTAATTGTTTACAAAGCAACTCCTGCAGTTGTTTCCAAAGCATGCTTTGTTAATGTTGAAAATGAGCTGAAGTGAGTAAGTATAAGCAACTTTTAAAAGCGTTTTTCTCGAAAACAGCTCATTTTATCGTGATGTAAGAAGAGAACGTTTTTGAAGATTTTTGGTGCTCTTTAATTGTGTAATTTGGATCATTATCTAAAGCTCAAGGGCAGTTTAAGTCCTTTAGCTTTGGGGAATTTACGTCAAATTAAGAACAAAAATACAAACGAACATTATTGGGAAGTGTGCCAAATTTTAAGAGAATCGGTACACGAGAAAAAATTTTATTAGAAAAGCTTAATTTTTTAATCAAGTTTTTGAGGCCGTGTAACTCCGTTATTTTGGATTTTTCAGAAA
This sequence comes from Abscondita cerata, assembly GCA_030710515.1. Lineage (NCBI taxonomy): Eukaryota > Metazoa > Arthropoda > Insecta > Coleoptera > Lampyridae > Abscondita > Abscondita cerata. The sequence goes on along the minus strand of JALBCR010000519.1, from coordinate 52,355 downwards.
AATGTTATAGGAACTTGTGGCATTAATTTTTCAAGTAGAATCACCCGTCGAGCTCATAATTGGCTCATAATTGCCAGACACCCTGTATAATGTAATTTATGAAAGTAATGAATAATCTGTGAAAATAACATCAACCTGACCTTTGATGTTAAGAGTTGACGCCACATAATTTCAATAACCGGAAAGATTTGTAATTGTTGATTTGCTTTTGAGATAATGATTAGGGAACAATAAGTTAGTTCGTTGGAGTAAAATTAGATTATGTAATCTACAGATATTTTTGCGAATGTACTTGTAGAGTAATAGGTCGATAATTTATTGATCTCATGATAATTACCAGATTTAAAGAGTGGACATACACGTGTGATTTTCCAGATCTTCGAAAAAGATGGGCAATTTAACGATAAGTTAAAGATGAAGGAAAGAGTAACTGCAAGTACAACAACATAGCATTTCACAATACAATTTGAAATGTGGTCGGGACCAGAAAAATGTTTAGCGGCTTCAGTACTATTAAAGTTAATTGTAGAAGAAATAGCTGCAGAAGACCTCTTGAGGTTAATAATTTTCTAAAAGCTCGTATAGTGTTGCACAGGATTGATGACTCTGTATCGGCCAAGAATTCTTTATATGCTTTTAGGATATCCGCTTTACAAAAATTACTCACATCAACTGGTCAACCAATTTACCCCAACAAACTCTCTGATTTATTAGATTTCTTTGTCATCAATACCATTGCAACTAACTATCTTCATATTGAGCATAATTAAGACATTTCATCCGATCGTATCCCAGTAATCCTCACACTTAGCATCTACATTAAAGGGTTTTACAATAAGAGGTGTTATTTTGATATTCAAAGAAAAATGGTATTTTTAGATAAATGATCGGATGTTTTCTCATTATAAAGAGGAAGGTACGCCATTAATAATAGGAAATAACATCAGCCAAATGGCCACCACGACCATGCTTAAAGAGCCATATCCTTTCTTGAAATTTTCCATAACCAAATCGATAGTCTCACGAATTCCATCTTTGAGGTCTTGAATCGACGATAGACTGTTGGCGTAGACCTTATCTTTCACGTGGCCCCAAAGGAAGAAGTCGCAAGGTGTTAAATCACAGAATCAATTGTGATCACCTCTTCGAGAGATAACACGGCCCGGAAACTTTTCTCGTAAAAGATCAATACTTTCGTTGCTTGTGTGGCACGTAGCGCCGTCTTGTTGAAAGTAAACGTTGTCCAGATCAATACTATCCAATTATAGTTTCTTGGAAATGTTCAAAAAACAAATTGTATTTCACCTTTCAAGATTTTTGAGATAGGAATCCCGAGGTTGGTAAGATGTAACGTAAGTAACAGTTTGTTTAATTTTTTTGTAATGTTCAACTTAACAATTCATTTGCGGTAAACTCTCCATTTCAGTTCCTAGCTATATTGTCAGAAACCATAAAGTGTTCAATGTAGAATTTCACAGAACACGTTATAGTCAAAATCTATTACTCCAGTCAAAAAGTTTCTGGTGTTTAGTTGTCTGTATTCACTTCAGATCAAGAATATAATATTTGAGATAAAAAACAAGTTTTACGAACGACTATCTTCTGATTGCAGAAGAATAATCAACCATTAGTCTTACAAGATGAAGCAAAGGGGAAATAATAAAAATTACAGCAAGAGATCTATACCAAAATATGAGCTGAATCAGTTTTCGAAAGTCAATATTTCGACCGTGAAAGTTATTTTGAGATCCTTTTAAAGTCAACATTTCATTAATAGAGAGATTTTACGCCACTTAATTTAGCAAAGCAAACCGTTATCCCTTATACTGCGACTGCACATTAACATAAGATTAATGGAAAACATTAATTGTATCAAAATCACACAATCGTATTCTCTTATTACGGTGACATAAACATCATCGCTTATTAGCGTAACGTCAATGTCACCGTAATAAGAGAATACGATTATCGGGTTTTCTGCTAATCTTATGTTTACTGCGCAGCCGCAGTATAAGGGATAACGTTTAGCGTTACTAAATTAAGTGGGTAAAATCTCTATTAACGAATAAAAAGGAAAGAAAACTCAAACATTAAAATTGAGAATGAACAAATAAAAAACAGAACTACAAGAAACAAATGAAAGGTTAGAAAAATGGAAAAGGAAAAAAACGGAACAACATTGTAGTAACAGAAATAGAAATAGACGATAGAGTTGCAAGTAATTTCAAAGGCGAAATAAGTTTTTACAAGAAAATTTAGAGTTAGATATACCCATTAAAACAGCTTATAAGATAGGACCACAGATTAGTGTATTAGAACTGGAATGCTTTGAAGACAAAATAAAGGTTATGCAAAATATGTAAAATTGAAAATGTAAGAGGGCACAAAATATTTATTAACAACGACTTAATAAAGAAAGAAAGAAATATATATAAACAAATTCGAATAAGAGCAGCAGATAAAAGAAAACAAGGAAGACTTACTAAAGTAGGTTATAATAAACTGATAATAGAAGGAGAGGAATGGAAGTGGAATGAGTACAAGGCTGCACTTGAAAAACAATTAACAATACAAAAACTAATTAATACTTATCAGGACAGTTACTAAATGACGACAATAGCAAAGTACACGGATAAAGATAAAGAACAAAATAAGAAAATAAAATTAAAAAAATAGTAATGGGAACATGGTATGTAAGAAGCTTAAACGGGAAAGAACAAGAACTTGTGCAAGAATTTGAAAAAGCAGGATTAGATATTTTAGGAATTACAGAAACGAAGAAAAAGGACAGGAAGTGGTAAATATTGACAATGATCACTTATTGATATACAGCGGAGTAGGAGATGAAAAGAGACCAGCAGAAGGAGTTGGCTGTATAATCAAAAGGCTTACGTAAACGATATCATTAAGTGGGAATATGTATCTTCAAGAATATTAACAATTGAGCTCAAAATAAACAAACAGTACAACACCATATTATTAATAATATACGGACAAGATAAAGATGAGAAAGCTCAGCAGAAAGACGAATTTTGGGAAAAAATGTCGGGTATCGTAGAAAATGCAAAACATAGTAGAATAATTATTCTAGGCGATTTAAACTGTCGTGTTGGCAGGAGAAACAAAAGCAAAATAGAAGCAATAGGGCAAGAAGGTGAATTACGTAAAAATAACAATGGCGATCGATTATTACAATTTTGCACGGAAAATAATCTAATTATAATGAATACATTTTTTATGCATAAAAACATACATAAGTACACAAGAGAAGCACTGAACAAAAAGTGAAAAGTCTATAATAGATTATGTAGTTATTAACAAACCATTTATAAAAGAGATAAAGGACGTAAAAGTAAGAAGAGCAGCCGAAATATACAGTGATCACTTTTTAGTAAGAACTAAGCTACAAATTGAAGAAAATAAACTGAAAAATTGTAAAAACACGAAGTGTATAGAAAAGAATACTATAAGAGTGCACAAATTAAAAGAAAATAAGTAGCCGCTAAATTTGAAAAACAAATAAGAGGAGAAATTAGAAACCGAGACAAAATTATGGGAACAAATGAATTTAGAAGAACTGTGGAAGTACTTTAAAGAAACACTTTTAGAAACAGCATCAGAAATATGTGGAGTAAATATGGTGACCAAAGGAAAAAACAAACAAAATGGTGGAACGACGGAATAAAAGTACAAATAAAAATTAAAAAAGAAAAATGGAAATTATATTTAACAAATAGAATCGATAGAAACTATGCAGATTATAAACAGCAACAAATCAAAGTAAAAGAAATGATAATACTAGCTAAACAACAGGCATGAGAAGAATTTGGCAAAAGAATAGAAGAGGACAGTAAAGGGAAACAAAAAACTACTTTATAGAAAATTAAAAGAATTAAGAAAAATAGACAATATAGTTTTAAACAAGTGAAAACAAAAAACAACATAATTTTAACGGAAGGAAAACAAATTATAGAAAGATGGAGAGAATACTTTCAAGAACTTTACAGTGAGAGTGACATAAACAACAAAACACTCAAGAAGGAAAGATTACAAACACACAAGAAGAAGACAAAAATAATATAAACATAGAAGAAGTGTTAGTAGCAATAAAAGAATTAAAAGGGGTAAATCAGCCGGTCACGATAACATTACTGGAGAAATGTTACAAAATATTGGGGTTAAAGGAATCACACTGTTGACCACAATATTAAACAAAGCTTCGAACACTGAAAATATTCCAAATGATTGGAGGATAGGAATTACTATTCAGTTGTTTAAAAAGGAGATTCAAAAGACTGTAAAAACTATCGAGGCATAACATTACTTAGTATCCTCTTTAAAGTATATGAACGCGTTATAAAAAATGGCAGAAGTACAAAGCGGTTTTAGAAAAGGACGCACACCGCAAGACAATGTCTTTAGCATAAAACAACTGATTGAGAAGGTTAGACTACTACAGGATGCAGAAATGTACATGGTATTCTTAGATCTTGAAAAGGCATTTGACAGAATACCACAAATAGAAGTTTGGGAGAGTTTAAAAGACGAAATGTTAGTCAGAAATTAAGATCGATAATACAAAGTTTGCACTACAATAACATGAATTATGTAAGAAAAGACAACATGGAATCCGAAACCTTGTAATGAGTCCAATGTTATTTACACTGGTAATGGACGACGTAATTAAAGCAACCGAAAACAAGACTAAAAGTATATGTAGGGGAAAATAAACTGGTTCCTGTAAGAGTTTCAGAGTGTGTCTTTGCCGATGATGTTATGATATGTGCCTCCAAAGAAAAAGATCTATAAGAAAACTTGAGAATATGGGAAGAACAACTAGCAATACGAAGAATGAAAATAAATACAATTAAAACAAAACTAATGGTAGTAAGTAACTCAAATAGACAAGTAAACATCGAAATAAGTCAGGAAAAAATTGAACAAGTTGACATCTTTAAATTTCTTGGCGTCTTAATAGAAAACAATGGGAATAAGGAATGTGAAATAACGGAGAGAATCAACAATGCTGCAAAATTATTTCACAGCTTAAGAAATGGATTTTTAGGAAAAAAGAAATTAGAAAAAGACAAAAATGAGGATATATAAACAATCTTTAGGCCTGTCCTTACATATGTAAGTGAAAGCTGGATTTTAAACAACAGATTAAAAAATACAAGCTATACATGATATTTGAGAAAAGTCCAAGGAATAACAAGAAAAGACAAGACACGAAATGATATAGTACGGAAAGATTTAGGAATTGAGTCAATTTTAAGTTTTATAGAGAAACAACAACTAAAATTGCTAGGACATATGTGCAGAATGAATAATGGACGTCAAGTGAAAGCCATATGGGAAGCAGGAGTTCAAAAAAAAAGAAAAAGGGAAGACTGAAGAAGACCTGGAATAAAGAAGTGACTGCAGTTCTAAAAAATAAGAAGAAAACGTTGTTAGAAGCAAAACCTGAAGCACAAAATAAGAAGACCTGGAGCAATTTTGTACACCATACATGAACTTATACAACTAACAAGAAATTTGTAAATGTTAAATCTTATGGAAATGTAATTTAAGTTGTTACACCTTACACCTTAGGGTAAAAAGTTTATTGATTATATATATAATATATACATATACCTACATGCAAATATGTTTCGGTCTCTCAAAAATAGCAACACAACAATACGAACGATTCATACTTAATGGCGTCTTAGGGTTCATTTTTTTGACAGCGTACACATTGTTTAAAAGTAAGTACCTATATAAAGTGTGCCCCAAATTGAGTAGGATTGTACGGGTATCGTTGTTATTAATAAACATAATATTTTGGTTAAATGGGCAATTATGTTTCTACAGTTTATGTCGATTCAGAATCTGCTAAGAAAACTCAAAAATTCTAAGCAACTCATAATAATTTTCCAAAAAAAGTGACTCCCATTGTTCCCAAAATAATGTTAGGTCCGTAAACTGGGATGAGTAAAAAGATTTTTTAAATTCTGACTAAACGAGCAGCATTTCTCAAAATGTTTGTTTATGATATCATGGCATATTTCTTAAAGATACTAACTACATACTGCATTTGATCATATTTTCATTGTTATTTACATATATGTTTTCAATGGTTGTCTCTATTCGCCCCTGTAGTCGGGTCAATAGGCGCACGTTATTGTTTCTCGTATACGTCCCTATTCAATCCTCCTACGGGACTTTGTATTTGCTTTAAACAGATTTTAGGACATATATTTTTGATTTTATGTGGTAACCATTGACTCAGATATTGTTAGGAAGAAAATTTTATGTCAAAATGTATAAAGTAACGTACCTAACTATCTACGTAAATTATCTCTTAAAGGTGTGCCTTCCTCTTCCAATGGGGGTGTAATACATTCACATATGGCTGCTATTTTTGATCTCTGTCTAAGGAAAGTCTTAAAAAATTTGTTTCCTGATGTCTGTAGTACCATAAAATACTTTTTCAAATACATCGTTATATTTAAATTTTACACCAACCCAGTCACCTATTTTGAGTTCCTCAATTTTTTTCTGTTTTTATTTCATTTTCTTCTTGGCCACCTACTAAATTTTTGATTAGTTCACCCTCATTTTCATTGGATTCTTCTCCTTTCTCTTGGCTTAAGTCTTCTTCTTCGAGATGACTCTGATGATCATCATCACTACTTTTGTCAGCGTTAGTTTTGAAGTCATCAGAATCAATGCTTCGACCTGGCGAAACTAGAAGTCTATTTTTCTAGTTTTTTGACATGAGGATGATAACATTTCCAATAGTTGTTGCGTAGAAATTTGTTCTGCAGTCGCCGATCGAAAAGGCACTGCAGTTGGGGATGTTCTACCGCATCGATGTACAACATTGGGGCGGACAATGGTCTTTGTAACTCCTGTATCAATCAGGACTCTAGAACACCGTCCGTTGATAAATCCCTCGATGTAGATGCGGTGTATGTCTTCCATCGGCGATGCGATGGAAATGGTAATCTCCGGGGAAGTCGACTTTTGTTCCTCTTGTCGACCTGTTCAAATTTTCCGTCTGTTCTTAAGACTTTTGCGTAGTACGAACCCTGCACGTTGAAAATGGCCCACCTCCCTATAGCGCCAGCATCTTAGTAATCTTCTATGTGGTAAGTAATTTCTTCTATAGTTTCTTTGTTTGATTCTGGCTCTTCGGTACCAGCATATAGAAGTTTATGGCTACCTCTGTGAAACGGTTGCTTTGCGGCTTTAAATTCCAAAGCATCATTTTATGTTCTTGGACCAGTCAATATCACAGTCCGTTGTGTCTCACTATATCTAATGCCATTTACACACGTCTGGTCTGAATAGCCAGTCTAGCAATATGGGCTTAAATTTTTGCAAGCTCTCAGTAAACTTTTGAAGACGATTCTTAATTTGCGCGAGATACACTTGTTGTAAATGAGAGTCCCCATACCTCGTTTCGACGTGAGATCAAGAATTGGTAGTCACTCTGCTGACCATCAAGAACGGTTTGTAGTACCTTGCTTCTCCACGCAGAGAGACAATCGAGATTTCTCTTCTTTATTGCATCTATTAGCTAAGGCTGCACCCCATACTGTTTGTGATATGTTGACTCACGCGTACGTCTTCGTCGTTAGATGCTATTTTCTGTTACACCATGCTTAGTTTCTTCGCTTTGGCAACTTTTTGGTTTATTTTCTCTTCTAGAAATTTTATTCAGTCGGCTACTTTCTTGTTTTCTTTCTCTTCTATGTTCTTTTCCATCGATTCCAATGTGTGTCCAATTATGTATTCGATTGCTTTTGTATTTTCATATACATAATTTCTGTTCGATTTTTTCTTCTGTTTTCTATTTTCTCAAAGGAATGGAACTCTAAACTGCAGCGTCTATTTTAACAAAAGGGAAAACACCAAAAAACTTCACCAAAAAACTTTACTCGGACACGTGTTTCAATAGCTAAGCTATCATCATCAGCGAACCGATACAGTATCGTATCCTTTGATCCAGATGGCTTCCAGGTCTACACTACGGAACAGGTTCTTCAAGATTAAAAGTAAGATTTCTTTTGTTAAATGTAACTTTGAATTTTTAAATTTTGCCGCAAAGCAGGTGTTTTTCCAAAATTTATGAAAGTTTAAGCAAATTTTAATTCATACTCATGTAAAAGGTGCTTGAATTTGCTAAGTGTAAATGACTAGATTTGAAATTAAATGTCATTATAGTAAAATAGGTAAATTAGAGTTAGAAACAGATGAGTTACATTTAAAAACTGACTTCAGGATTAAATGATGACGAGTATGTTGAATGGATTAAGTTTTTTCACCATATTAATGAAATTATTCAACACAAATTTTGGCAAACAAAGATGACCCAGAACAAAAAATTTACAGAATTATCTAAAAAAGAACAAGAGGTGCACAGACTTGATTCCCAAAAATCTAACATTGTGGTAAACAAATCCTCGGAGATCTTGAACAATGACGAATTAACTTTGTTGAATAAAGGCTTGAAATATAACCTCAAATTTAACAAAGCACCCATAGATCAGTTTATTGTCAGAATTAAAAGTTCGGTCAAACCTTTAGATGATAACTCTAAAAAATCATTAGAAATGCCTGTAAAATTCAAATTTCAGATAATATTCAGCAGTTACCAAAATTTATTTAACGCGCGAGAAATAAGCATTGTAAAAAATCTTAAAGAGAAAAATTGTTGTTATCTAAAAGCAGATAAAGGCAATAACGTAGTTATTTTGGACAAAAAGGATTATTTTGAGTCGGTTCAGGTGTGGCTTAATGAAGGCCCCTATTAATTAATAAAAAGTCTCTTCCCAAAATGATTGCTGATACCCGTATAGTCTTATTAGAATGTGAAGACTAACGGTTCTTCCTAGAATGTATTGTTTGCCTAAGATAGATAAACCCGGAAAAGCAATGCGGCTCACTGTTTCAGGTATTAATGCTCCTACTTATCTAATATCTAAATGGTCAAATAAATTCAACAGTTTTCAATATCAACAATCACATTTCAGTGTTCAAAATTCATATGAATTGTACACGGTTTCGTCACCACACTATACAGGTTTATACTGATCTTCTGGGGCACCATACATAACACCTACATCACAATACAATATTTAAAATGTACCATACGATTAAATAAATATGAATTTATTGAAAAAAAAAATTAAACACATTGAGCTAAGGAAGTTTTAGTTTCATTCTATGTCTGTTCATTGTTTTTAAGCGTTCCGATAGATGTCACTGTAGACTATTTGAAAGATATGTTACCAAAATCATTTAGACAATTGAGAAGTAGATAATTTTATTAAATTAGCAAGATTATGTATGAGTCAAACCTATTTCCAAATTAACAATAATATTTATCAATAAAATTATGGTACAACAATGGGTAACAGCGTATCTCCGTTTATAGCTAACCTGTTCATGGGTAAATTTGAAACTGATTTAAAAATAATTTAGAATACTTTCCTAGAATTTGGTGTAGATATGTAGATGACTAAAGTTTACACCCTCTGCAATTTGTAGAAATTTTAAATTCAAAATTTGAGACGATCAAGTTTACCTATGAAACAGAAGCAAACCTTAAGTTACCTTTCTTAGACACTTTAGTGACAAGAAATGGCAACAAGCTAGATATAGATATTTATTGTAAGAACAATAACACTATGAAGTTTATAATAAATGATTCCAACCATAGTATACAACATAAACTTGCATCTTTCAACTTTTTGATTCACAGATTATTACATTTCCCATTGTCAAAACAAAAACTTTGATAAAGAAATGCGAAATATTAAGCAGATTGCATCATACAATGGTTTTCAGGAATCAATTGTCACAAACATAATTAGAAAACATAAACATAAATTAAACATTAGAAACATTAGAAGGTTAGGAACTACTAATAGCAAAATAGATAAGAAATATGTCAAATTACTATATTATCCCACATGAACAAAAGCTCTTAAAAAATATTTTCAAAATTTGATTATAAAACAGTAATCTCTACTAGTAACAACTTACAAAATCTTTTAGACAATCCGAAAGACCCAATAAAAATGTGTGATAAAACGGGAATATATAAAATAAATTGTAAAGACTGTATCTAAAGTATATACAGGGTGTCCCTCGGTGACGAGACATTAGACATATTTCACAGACTACTTCGATTTGAATTTTGGAAATTTGGCTTTAGGCGTTTTCGGGCATGTTCTTTTCAGCTAAAATAATGGTGTCCACCTAACGCTTTCGGTTTAAAAAATGCAAAAATTCGAGTAAGTAGGATTTCGTCCAAAATTTAATCAATTTACGGTATTAACACTAACACCTAGATACCAAGTTATTAATTTTGATTTTATAGTAATAAGATAAATTATAAATCTGTATTTATAATTGATTGAATTAATTAAAAAAACAGCTTTGAATATACAGGGTGTCACAAAGCATGTTTATAGAGGACATTAAAATAAACAACTTTTTTAGTAAAACTTTTATGTTGACAAACAGTTACGCCAAAATGACGTCTCAAAGCCAAAAATTAAAAATGTTTAATGGCCTTTTTCAGGACTCAAAAACTATCGAAATGTTACTATCAGTATCTTATGGAATGTTTTCAACTTCGCCCGATTCAAGTTTTAATAACTAACTAGCAAAGCCAGCATGCTACGCATGAACAATAATTGGCCTCAGCACTTACATTCATCAGTTGACTTGCACACGTCATAACATATTAATAAGAGATATATAATAACTTGATGAAATAATTCGATTTGAATGAAAATTTGGTTTTATCGGTTTTAAAATAAATGAAAAAATAACTGGTGCATTTGATTTTTTTATATTTCTTTTAAAATGTGCCGTGTTAATTTTTGTCGAGTTTTTTCAACTAATTTTGATAAAAATTTACAAACGTATACACTTTAAAATATCTGAAATATCACTATTGGGCATATTTTTTAATAACTTTAAAAATAAAATTTTATAGGACATTGAAGTAGAAAAAAATTAATATCGTTCAAATGAAATGAAATTTTGCTAATAATCATAGATGTTGATGCACTTTAAACCACAATTATGTTTCATGATAAAAGGGGAGAATGAATAAAGTCAAATAAATACCTACACATATTATGCATGGGGTAATTAAATAAAATAGAAGTTGTTTGGGTAGCATAACGAAAAAAATATTTTTCATATGTGTTGAGTGTGAAAGTTTAATTTCTGGATGAATTGGGGAGAATCGACTTTAGAATGTAGTAATTTATACAATTGTATACAAGTGTAATTACAATTTTTCAACACCTTCTTTAAGGTGCCTCTTTCAAGATAACAGCCGTCTAATTTTAATGACAGAAACTTGAAAAATATCTTTGCATGTTTCCAGATTTTGTTAGTGGTAGAATCAATAAGGGTGACAGACAAGAACGCAGAATTCTAGCTTTGACGAGAGCTGAAACGTTCCTGAAGTCTTGACGGTTGCATATAATTAGACATAAAATCTTTCTGGGTGATGTTATATTTTTTATGTGTTCTGAAAACGATAGTGTAGGTTCAAAGATGGCCTAGATCTTTAGGAGATTTGCAACGATGTAAAGGAGTTTTTGAACCACAGTATGAAAAAATAATGACATTTGCTTATAAAATTAAGTGATGTGTAACCATTATACAGGGTGTCCCTAAAATGTGTGGACATCACTTAACCACAGATTCCTAGGTTCAAAATAAGATGATTAAACCCAACTTCCCTATATATAAAGGTGCTTCGTTTAGCCAGTATTCTGATTCAAAGTTCAAAAGAAATTTTTTTATTTTGCTTATAACAAAAGAACGGTTTTGTCGATTTTGATGATATTTGGTATTGCACTCCTTACAGATGTAGGTCATCTTTTAAGGTGATATTAGTTATTATCAGTGGACCATTAGTGTACGAAACACGGGTAACCCGCCAAAAACCACTCAAAAACTTTTTAATGTTAAGACCAATAACTTTTCAAAAAATAGTTTCAGAAAGAGACATTCAATAGTCTTTTTTTGTTATTTCTTAATTGATGAGATCTTTTAGGTTTAGACACAAAAAAAATTAAATCTGAGGGACCGCGCACTGCATTTCTTACAATAGATATTATCTAGCAGTCTTGTATTCTAAAAAATAAATGATAATAGCTATTGGTTATCAATTGTGGAGCGACTCACATTGCTGTTGGTGTTAGCTAGTGATAAGTAAAATGTGTGTCTTGCGACATCTCGTGTAAACATTGACACGTATGAATAGTATAAACTAAGAAAAATGCCAACAGACATTTTACTTATGTTCATTGCTCCACGAGAGCTTAAAAGACCAACCGCCGTCTTGTACAGTCGTATACCGCACTTAAGTATACACCTCTGATGAGCTCACAATAAGAGCGAAATGCTGCATCAGGTGTTCTTTTGTTGCGTGTGTACTTCTGTACAAGTTATCTTAACTTTATCGGCAACGTCGTGGTACAAGCATTAAAGCTATCGCTTAGATAGCGCTTTGCACTTAAACACACATGCCGTTACAGTTAACTGTTGGCATTTTTCTTAGCTAGTGATCTTTAGCAGTGAATATTCTTCGTTATTTACGTAGTGATGGCTGTAAACTACACTTCTGCTGAGCAAAGCGATATGTTGATGGTTTTAGGATATTGAGAAGGAAATTGTCGGAGAAGTGTTAGAGTGTACAACGAAAAATTTTCAAATCGTCGCGTGCCCAATCGTCAAACTTTTGCAAACATTGAAAGACGCCTTCGCGAAACAGGAAACCTTACATCGATCACAGCTGATCGTGGACGTGCTCGTACAATTCGCACACCCAGGTTAGAAGAAAAATTCTGGAAATAGTAGAAGAAAATCCGAAGTAAGTGCTCGATGCTTAGCATTGCAAGCACGCGTTTCAAAGAATGTTGCTCATAGAGTTCTTAAAGAACAATTGCTATATTCTTATCATGTACAAAACGCCCAGGAGCTTTTGCCAGCTGATACCATCGCATTGAGTTTTGTAGGTTCATTCAAGAAAGAAGAGCTGAAGATGTCAATTTTAATAGCAAAATTCTCTTTACTGATGAGGCATGTTTCACGAGGAGAGGTATGACAAATTTGCACAACGAACATGTGTATGCAGATGAAAATCCACATGTCATCAAGCAACGCCACTTTCAACATGAGTTTCGAATTAATGTATGGGTAGGGATAATCGGCAGTTTCATCATAGGCCCTGTCATTTTACCAAATCGTTTAAATGGAGAGAATTATTTACACTTCCTTGTAAATACCTTACCTGATTTATTAGAACACTTGCCGTTAAATCTTAGACGCGACATGTGGTTTCTACATGATGGAGCACTACCATATTTTACATTGAACGTTCGGAATCATCTTCATGTACAGTTTCCTAACAAATGGATAGGCAGAGGAGCTGATGCTCCTGCAAAATGGGCATCTCGTTCACCAGATTTAAATATTTGCGATTCTTTTGTGTGGGGAGCTCTAAAGAGTAAAGTGTATTCTCGTCCTATAAACACACAGGACGAACTTTGGGCCACAGTATAGAACACTTCACAGTCCATTAAGAATGTTGCAGAAATGTTACAACAAGTACAGTTCAATTTTTTGCGTCGAATCAACCTTTGCATCCAGGAAGATGGTGGTCACATTGAGCATTTACTATAGATCTAGTAAAGTACATACCTACCTACTTGTCACTAATAAATATCATAACAAAATGCCTTATCGTCATTTATTTTTTAGAATACCAGACTGCTAGATAATATCTGTTTTAAGGAATGCAGTGCGCGGTCCCTCAGATTTTATTTTTTGTGTCTATCTAAACCTTAAAAGATCTCATCAATTAACAAGTAACAAAAAGTTTACTATTGAATGTCTCTTTCTGAAACTATTTTTTGAAAAGTTATTGGTCTTAACATTAAAACGTTTTTGAGTGGTTTTTGCCGGGCTACCCCTGTTTCGTACACTAATGGTCCACTGATAATAACTAATATCACCTTAAAAGATGACCTACATCTGTAAGGAATATCATCAAAATCGACAAAACCGTTCTTTTGTTATAAGCAAAATAAAAAATAGTTATTTATGTACCAAGGGTGTAAAGTAACACTTTTAAGCCCGAGCATGAAAATTGTGGCACGCGCCGGAGGCGAGGGCAACAATCATGTGAGGGCTTAAAAGTACTTTACACCTGTGGTGCATACAAATTTTTTTGTACTTCTTAGTAATACTAACTCGAAACAGATTTAGTTTTTTAATTACATATTTTATTTTAATTTAAAAAATACAATAAAACATTAAATTAATAGTACTAATAAGATTAGTTGTTGTTATTTTAAAGATATTAATAACAACAAATTAATTAAAAATTTAAATTTACGAACGTAAATTGGTCGCGACCTCTAGGGTAGCTTACAAGAATTAAGAATAAAATGTTCTGCTTTACCGGCATTCCTAAACGTCATTTAAAAATTTAAATTACGAAGCTTCCAAAATCAGTGTACATGGAAACTGATAATGAAGAACTTTCTAAAACTCCTCCCGGTATTAAAGAGGTAGCAGATAACGTGGTTCCGGATTTGTTACTTGCTAAATCCAACAAAATATATGAAAATACATACGATTACTTTTTAAAATAATGTCGACTTAAAAAGCAACGGAAAATGTGCTTTTATTGTATTTACTCCAGTTCAACAAGAAAATTTTGTTTTATATTCAGATTCTACAATTTAATTAAAATTTGATTTTTTAAGAATAATTTGTAGTGATTCTCATGTCATTTCTCATGCATAATTTCGTACCGTTTATTTTTATTTTGTCAATGATAATCGTAAATTCTCGGATCAATTCGGTATTAACGATATATGCGGGCTTAAAAGTAAAAGCGGGCCTCAAAATAAAAAATGCGGGCGCAAAAGTAAATCGAGCGAAAAAGAGTCGTTTTACGCTTGCGGAAGCGGGTGTAAAGTGAATCATTAAATATAGGAAGTGCAAAAAATTCTTTTCAGTTTTGAATCAGAATACTGGCTAAGCGAAGCACTTTTGGATATAGGTAAGTTGGGTTAAATCATCTTATTTGGAGCCCAGGAATCTGTGGTTAAGTGATGTCCACACATGTTAGGGACACCCTGTATATAACATATTGATTACGGTTCAACAAATAACTTTTAAAAAATCAACAAATGAGTCAGTGAAACCAAAGCCGTGTAACTTATGTATAGCCTCGGAAACAAATTGTATAAAAATAGCTAAGTTGGACGTGGTGCATTGAAACGGTTTCGAAGAAAACCATGCTGATTAAGACGAAAAAAATGTTCAAGAGAGTATAAACGTAGGAGTAAAGAAGTAAGTAAGGAAGAATGGTCTCTAAGTTGACGATCTTAATTTATTTATTTTGTGGGCTAAAAATTTAATACTAAATCGTAAATCAATACCTAAATAAACAACCTTAAATAATAGGAATTACGTAGGCGACCACGATGTAATTGTTATTTGTACTATTCATTATAAAGTTACTTTATAATCAATGTTTGTACTAATGGTTGTATATTACCTAGATATTAATTCACCCATCTTAAAAATGTTCAGACCAATCGTAAAAGTTTTCGAACAACGGATAATATTCAATTACTTTCGTTATTAGTGTAAATATTTTTATTTATACTAAAAAAATATTCCAGGACCGTACTCAGGACAACTGGACCTCTTTAAGGAAGGTGAATATAAAAAAACCAACACACTTGTTACTGGTGGAGGCGACGTTTCGCACCCTAATGTGAGTGCTTCTTCTAAGCCAGAACAAAGACAAAACGCCGCTTAACTTGATAGCTTTTCAGTACAAGAAAACTTGTGAACTGTAAAAAATCTTATTTATTTTTTTATATTTTTCTGAACGTATGTACACTCATGAAATTTAAAACTTGGACACCACAATTTCTGTAAACAAAAGTTTGCACATTGTGAAGCGGGCTTAAGGGTATCATTTACAATTCTAACAGCAGGTAGTCTCAGCAGGGGTTATCTTATAGAAGGACTGTAGAATGAATCATTACACTAAGCACGTTTTAGAAAATAGGTAATTTACGTTGCTTACTTAATTTTTTTTTTAAAGAATATATTTGAAGGTATCGCTAATTAAACACCATAGCTCGATTAATTATCGAATCAAAATTTTGTTTAGGAAATGTTTACAAAATAAAATTAGAAATAATTTTGATTTAAAAACGTCTACAAGCAATAACTTTTAAATTAAATCAAAAACTAAACATGGTTATTTGGGTTGACTGATTATTACTTATTTTTAAATAAATCTAACCTACTAATTATTGTAAGTTATTAAAAAAATCATTAAACTCTCTATTCATAATATTTAGTCCTTACAAAATGTATATTTTATGACGTTTCATTTTTTTCTGTAGTTAATATAAAAGTGAAAATAAAAACTAAGGCAATTCTTATTGTCAACGTATATATTTAGTTTTTGACAAGAATTTATTACATAATTATAATTAAGATACCAAGTTATAGTTTAAAATTAAATGAAAACTTTTTTTTTAAATAAAGGTATTACTATATAAATAAATATAAGAAATCAATAATGGGTGTGACCTCCATTATTATTGATACATTCTTGGAGGCGTCTGCTCATTGACGCTATCAAGGTATCAATATAATTAATATTAATCGTTTCCCATGCGGTATCAATGGCTGCAATTAGTGCATTACGGTTTACTGGTATAAAATTTGGCCCTTGTTGTCTTCGGATAACAGCAAGTATTCGAGCCCAAACATTTTCGATAATGTTAAAATCTGGGCTTTTTGCTGGCCAGGGTAACAGCTCCAAGTTATTTGTTTGTATCCAGTTGCGCACAACCTGCGAAGTATAGGGTCATCATATCCCGATAGTTAATTATCGAATGTTCCAAGAAAATATGTGTAAATAGTAAATGGAATCTACTAACGTAACGTTAAGTCGTTAATTATAGTTACATAACTCTCCTTTCATAAGATATAGTTCATATTAATATGCTTATTGTAAAGCTTCGTACACACCTGAACAACAAACCGAGGAACAAACAGAACAACGAACCGAACGGCAATCGGAACATTAATTTGGACGGTGCTACGTACGAATTTTAGAACAGATTCGCAAGTCCTGATTGTTCCACGAACGGTTTGCGGCGTTCCCGCAACTTGTCGGTTTTTCTCCGACATCATGCGCGCGAATGCGTTTGCAGGTTTGGACGAATCTAAACAAAACGGCGAACAAACTTATGCGGGAGAATTAAATTATTTATTTTTTGTCCTCCCTTTTGTGGGTTTGTTGTGTTTTAGGTAATATTATGGAGTTGACAGAAGAAAAATGTTTTAAATTAATCAGTGTTTAAGAATGCAAGAAAAAATGATGTCCCTATTAGCATCATTTGGGCGGGAAATTTCAAAATAAAAAAAAGCGAAGTAAATTATAATTTTTTACTCTTCTTTGTGCGTAAAAATTTGGTTGGCACTATCTTCTTGTTTTCCGCAATTTTCTCTTCTCAATAATAAATATATATGAACTGAAAACTACTGAAAATAATTATGGGAACAGCACAAACGTTCCGTTTGTTGTTCGGATTGTGGAAATCATAAAAGATCGTTTGTCGTTCTGTTTGACTTTCGGTTCGTTGTTATGTTTGTTGCTCGGTTTGTTGTTCAGGTGTGTACGAAGCTTTACAACTTAAGCAACAATTTTTGGCGAATAAAGATTAGTTTGTGATGTAATATTAGAAACACAAATTTATATCATATCAAATTTATGACAACTTAAAAACCAAGAACGTGTATGTTATTGCTAAGAAATTATTAAGGAAAAAGCGCAATTGCAGTGTAAATATTTATAATTAGATATTTTCGAAAGTTTATAAGTCCTCTATTGTAATCTTAATACTTAAAAGAAAATCCTGTCCATTAGCATTATAAGGAAATGGCTTTTACTTTATGAATAAGTTTCAATAACAATAGAATATCCTTGCTTGTTTAATTTACTTCCTTTGAGTCATATTGCTCTAAGGGTTGTTACATTGGTCATTAGAAGTATGTAATAAATAAACAATTACCTACTGTTTGAGAAGGGGTAGTGTGAACCAATAAATAAAGTAAGAAATGTAAATTCCATTTTAGTTTAAAATTTCAAGTGTTGTGAAAATGCCACCTCATCTCGGTGCTGATTTGAAAGCGCGGATTGTTTCGGAATTAGCGGCGGGCCGTAGCGTGCGTGAAATTTCACGTATGTTAGATATACCAAAAAGCACCGTAGGGCATTACCGAGTAAAATGGAATCTTGAACACACTTTGGAAAGAGCCATCGGAAGTGGTAGACCTAAAGTATCTACACGTGCTCAAGATCTCGAGTTGTTTCATTACGTAACAGAACCATTTGCTACATACTCCAGGGCTATAGCAGATACACATTTTCCCGGATGCCGTATAACTGCACAAAAAGATTAAAGGAGATGGGAATAAAGAAGTATAATGCTGCTGCGAAAGAAGTTCTCAGTGACGAAAATATGAGACGTCGTCTGGAATTTGCAAGGCGATATGTGAACGAACCTTTGGAATTTTGGAATCGAGTGATTTTTAGCGACGAAAAAACGTTCAATAGCCGCAACGATGGACCACTAAAAGTTTTTAGAATGGAAGGAACTCGTTACGAAAATAATCACATATGTCCTAAAAAACGAAGTGGTTATTTTTCTGTGAATGTGTGGGGTTGGGTTAGCGCGCGGGGTCCAGGAGTTTGTTGGGCTATCGATGGACGTCTTGATTCTGCTGCGTATTTAGATATTTTGGAAACTATTATGAAACCTTCAGTCGAAGTGTTTTATCCAGACGAAGATTATATTTTCCAACAAGTAAGTATTCTTATTTCACTATACTTTCTCCAAAAAAATAGTTCGGGATCTGTTGAATTAACATTTTCATAATGTATTTTTGTTGTTAAAGGACAACGCCCCTATTCATACTTCGCGGGTTGTGCGCAATTGGATACGAGAAAATAACTTGGAGCTGTTACCCTGGCCAGCAAAAGCCCAGATTTTAACATTATCGAAAATGTTTGGGCTCGAATACTTGCTGTTATCCGAAGACAACAAGGGCCAAATTTTATACCAGTAAACCGTAATGCACTAATTGCAGCCATTGATACCGCATGGGAAACGATTAATATTAATTATATTGATACCTTGATAGCGTCAATGAGCAGACGCCTCCAAGAATGTATCAATAATAATGGAGGTCACACCCATTATTGATTTCTTATATTTATTTAAAAAAACGTTTTCATTTAATTTTAAACTATAACTTGGTATCTTAATTATAATTATGTAATAAATTCTTGTCAAAAACTAAATATATACGTTGACAATAAGAATTGCCTTAGTTTTTATTTTCACTTTTTATAATTACTACAGAAAAATACATTTTGTAAGGACTAAATATTATGAATAGAGAGTTTAATGATTTTTTTTAATAACTTACAATAATTAGTAGGTTAGATTTATTTAAAAATAAGTAATAATCAGTCAACCCAAATAACCATGTTTAGTTTTTGATTTAATTTAAAAGTTATTGCTTGTAGACGTTTTTAAATCAAAATTATTTCTAATTTTATTTTGTAAACATTTCCTAAACAAAATTTTGATTCGATAATTAATCGAGCTATGGTGTTTAATTAGCGATACCTTCAAATATATTCTTTAAAGAAAAAATTAAGTAAGCAACGTAAATTACCTATTTTCTAAAACGTGCTTAGTGTAATGATTCATTCTACAGTCCTTCTATAAGATAACCCCTGCTGAGACTACCTGCTGTTAGAATTGTAAATGATACCCTTAAGCCCGCTTCACAATGTGCAAACTTTTGTTTACAGAAATTGTGGTGTCCAAGTTTTAAATTTCATGAGTGTACTTTATATAATTCCATAACAACTAACGTTTCTGGAGAACGGCAAGAAATATCGATTTAAGCTATTATTCGAAAATATTTTCAACAAAATGTTTTAGAAGTTTTTACCGAAAGTGACCCCAACTTTGTTATTTTAAATGGAACCCCTATATGTTTTACATATTCGAATGCTACGTGAAATTTTGAGTAAAAAATGTCCTATACTCTGGTACAGATATAGTTCCTCCTGCGTTGTAATCAGAATATGTTCCTTTTACCTTCTTATAGGAGAGGCAATCAAACCATAACTTTTTTGTTTTTTGATCTTCTGACATAGGGTTGGAATTTTTGGAATCTTAAAATATTGCCTTAAAGATCTCATTATGATTTTTTAAAAAAATATTAGAAAAACAGTGATGTAAATGTGGGAAAATCCAAACTTTCTTATTTTTACGCCCTGTATTTTTCCGCACAAACAAATCGAAGATTAAAAATCCTTTTTAATTATGTAACTATTTCCTATATCAACAGTTGATAGTTTGAAAGATATTTAACAGTTTCTGATTAGTACAAAATTTTTTGTGTCAACTAGCCTATGAAACCTTCAAAATGCGGTATCCATGGTAACCATCGCTGTACATTAATCTGTCACAGTTTAGAACTAAATCTCGCTATCTTTTTAAATAATGGCCAATGTTGAATGCTTTTACTTTAACAAATTGACAATTTTACTACTTAATTAACGGTAATACAGAAATGTCGATCTTCTGAACCTTTATGTAATTTTCGGTGAATAGTTATAAAATTGTAGCAACAACATGCAGAACATTTAACAACCGATAACATCGACAAAAAAATGCACCGAGATATGCTGACAGATTAATGTTTTGGGATATTTCCACGCAAATCCTCAAAGTTCCATTCAAAGCGGTGAAAATGACCTCAAGTTTATGAAATTACAACATTTACACCCAGAGGACCAGGTTTGGGACCATGGGATTGGCCAACAAGGTCTTCTGATTAAGAAATCGGGTTCAAACTGCTTTTCAGGAACTGGACTCGAAGGAAAAACGACAAGTAACATCCAGTGTGCATTTCAGAATTCTAAAAGTTTAGAAGTAAACCGTTATATTTCAATCAACGAGTAAACAGACAGTTGTAAAACGCTAGATATTTTTTTAAAGTAGAATGTTATTGTTTGTTATGAAAAAAAACACATTTTTGATAATGAATTTAATATATTTATTGATTTTTTTATCGCATTAGGAACTAATTAAGATTTGATTTGGACACCGTATCTTGGAGCGTTCCATAAAAATATTTTATAAAAATCAGAAATTGTTAAATGTTTTCAAAACTATCAACTTAAGGTGTAGGAAATAGTTACAATACTAAAAGGCTAATAGTTTGCTCAAATTTTATTATTTGTAAAACACAATCAGCCAGTGGACAGAAGAGTTGTCAACCAAGCGACATTGTAATACCTATCTTGATAAATACTGTGAAAATCCAAATTTTTTTTGATATAAAAACTAAAACTAATAAATAATATTTTTTATTGTACATATTATTAGACAAAATGATGAGTTTTTGATACATCTGACGTCTTCGATGTCTCGACGTAACGGACAACTCCAGTTTGGTTGGTGCAAGAAATGCAGTGCATTTTTCTAATATAGTTAGAGAGATTGGGTCTCTGTGTATGCCCTTTATTTTAGCAATTTGTTTAAAAAAAACTTCAGCTTCTGAATTTTACTCTCGCCATCTTTTCCATGTAAGGTTGCAAAGAAATTCCATTTAATTTTACAGAAGAATTTTGCAGCTAGATGACTCATATCACAAAATGTAAATTTTTTGTTTGAATTAACTAGAAGCGCCATAGGAGTAGATGTCTACTCAGACCACATTGTATAATCATGGAATATTTCATATATAATCTTTAGGATGATTGCTATATTCCCTGAAAATGCTAGGAATATTTATACTTATTCTGGAATGATCCCACAATATGCTAATGTTCGCTTTTCTATTATTCCTTGAATATTCCCATAGATAATTCATAGAATATGTAATTAATAAAATATTCAATATTACGCATATATTATGCATGCGCAGAAGGGACAAAAAACTCTCTAATCTATTATGAAGTTGGTAATTCCGTGTGAAACTTTTTTCTTATAAGCGTGTCAATGAAAGCGGTCACCCATCAAAGTACTAACCGCGCCGACGTTATCGGAAACACGTTGCTTTCAACGTGGTATAGCCACAGAAAAATAATCTGTACAGAAAAATCACTCGACCGTCGGCACTTTGATGTTGGATGGGAAACATTTTTTTCGCGCACTCGCGGTGCGCCTACTTTTATTGACAGTATGAATTGAGCGGCTGTTTAGATTTTGTACGGAGTATACGATTTCTTCAAGCGGCACATTCTTTCTTTTTTTAAGGAATTTCAATAAACACAACGAAAATAACAAAAAAGTGTTTATTTATTTATATAAATTACAAATGTGTAATTTTTAATAATTCTTTTATGCTGTTTTTTTGTTTGTCGTTTATTTTTTGTGTATCAAAATTTAGCAAATTTTAACACTAAAATATTTCTCATCCTGGTGTACAGAGTAAATAAAAACTTTAATGGGAATCGGACACAAGAGTGTTCAAAAGACACCTTTTCTAATTCAATTACAATTTATTACCTACAGCTGAAATTGGAAATATTTTACAAAAGTGTACAAACACAAAGACTCTTCTCAAATCTTGTGAAATTTTTTATGTTGTTAAAAAATCCGTAGTGGGGTTCGCGTATAATAAATCTGTCAACTACCGCTGTAAATAACGAATTTATTTTTTGTTTATGCCTATCCGATTTTGCTTATTTTAGACCGAATTAATTGAGCTTATATTTTTGCGCTACAATTTTAAATTTATTTTGCATTTCGACAAACTACAAAGAGATGTAAATAAAAGTGAATTTGTAATAGGTAATAAAAGAATACACAACGTGTATGTCGTTTCAACGTTTGTAATACATCGATGTACTGTTTTAAACATAAACAAGTATTAAAATCAATTGAACATTATAATTACACTTACAAGTGCGTACAATTTGTATTCAAATATTGGGTTTCTCCGCCACAATCGGCCATACCAGTAATGTGCGCACCGCGAGTGCGCGAGTTTCACGAAATCCCAAAAAATTCCGAAGTGATGTTGTATAGATTATTTTTCTGTGGTATGGCCATTGTCGTATAATAACGTAAACAATGTAACACTTAATAATTGTTCAAAATGTAGAAATCCCAGTGTAGGCGAGTTTTTTTTTATTAATTAATTATTTGATCTTGTAATTAACTGTACTGGCTACGTTTCGCTTCTCTGTAGTGGGAAGCTTTTTCATGCCAATCGTTAATAATTCAAAACAAATAATTTCTTGAATATTCGTTAAAATTATTCCAGAAATAATCGATTATTGTAGGCACGTTAAGGGAATAATCAAGGAATAAGGTTTTGTTGCCCAGGATATAAGATCGATTTTGGATATATTTATGCTCACGATTCATAAAAATATCGATGATTTTGTAAGATTTGCTCTGGTTTATTTAAAAAAATTTATTTTTATTTTGCGTTACAAGAATCAGAAAACTTAAAACAAAATAACATATATATTAATAACGTCAGTTATGTTTTGATAAATAAGGGATTTTACATCGAGTAAAAGGAAAGAAAAATGTCGAAAACAGGTTATATTTCTATAAAACGCCTTTTAAGAGCTTTTCTTTTATAATTTTCCAGCGGACAATATCTTTTTAAGGACCAGCAGTAATCTGCCATCATGTGGTTATCCCATCGACCCTGATACCTTTCTTCCATCACTTTTAGATCCTGGTGGAACCGCTCTCCCTGTTCCTCACTATAATTTCCTAGATTATCCGGAAATTTGTCCAGATGATTGCGGAGATAGTGTAACTTGATACTCATATTTGCTCCAAGAGTCTGAAAGTTTGTCAGCATACTTCGCACAATTTCTTCATAATTTGGTGCTTTATGGTTACCTAGGAAATTTTCAACTACCAACACGAAACTTTTCCAAGCTTCACTTTCCGGAATAGTCATAGCTTTGATAAAATCTGTATCTTTCATCAATTGCCGTATTTGAGGACCATCAAATATTCCACCTTTCAACTTTTCCATACTAAGCTTCGGAAATTTTCTACAAATGTAATTGAAACAATCTCCTTCCTTGTCCAACGCTTTCACAAATTGCTTCATCATTCCTAACTTGATATGTAATGGTGGAAGTATGATTTTGTCTCTGCTTACCAACGGCTCCGTGATTACATTGGCTTTACCGACCGTTAAAGAATTTCTTACAGGCCAAACATCTTGTTTCCAATGAAGTTGCTTTGCTCTACTGTCCCACATGCAAATGAAGCAAGGGTATTTCGTGTATCCACTTTGTTGACCGAGTAAAAATTAACCATTTTGAAATCCACGCAAATCGACCATTGATGCTCCGAGTAATTAATTTTTTCTAAAACTAATTTTATATTTTCGTATTCTTCTTTGAGTTTTGTAGAATGGGCAATCGGAATTGATGCATATTTATTTCCATTGTGCAGTAAGACGCATTTTAAACTTCTTTTACAACTGTCAATAAATAGGCGCCACTCAGTAGGTTTGTATTCCTTTGAGCCCATATCCAGAAGCAGCTTCGCGACATCATTACAGTACACTAGTTCCTCATTTTCACTAAAGTATTGTAGTAACTCACTTTAGCGTGTTCTATATGTGGTAATTGTTACCATCGGTGCTAATAAATTTCTTTCTTTCAATCTTGAAGCTAACAGTTCCGATCCTTTTTGATAAATTCAGATCACGTATTAAATCACTGAGTTCATTTTGAGAAAATAACTTTGGCGTAGATGTTTCACCCTCCCATTCACTTCCACTGGTAGACTGTACAGATTTCTGTGAATTTGGCAACATCATTGTTTCTGAGGATATCCGAATTACTTTTGAAACGTATATAGGCCGCTGAAGATTTTCATTGTGTAAAACAGGACATTTTGTAGACTGTAAATCTGGATATTTCCACGTTTGGTTTCGATTAAAACCTTTCGCATCTACTACGCAAAAGTAACAATCATCGAAATGATTTTTAGGCTCCATCCAGATCATATACCAAAATCTAATCCAGCACGTTCTCCTTTCCTCCACAACCGTAAAGACTCAACACAAGACTTACAGACTTTATGAGGAACCCATGCCTTATCTAATTTATCCATTTTAAAACCGAAATATTCGGCATAAGTCTCCTTGACGAAGTTTGTGATATTTCTCTTTCGTTTTTTCGTTATATAAACCCCACAAATATAACAAAACAAATCAGTACTATATTTACACTTTCTTCGTGATGAACTCATGTGTTAAAAAGACAAGAAAAATATATTAGAATGAAAATTCAGTAAACGAAACAAAGTATTGACACACGGCAACTTATACAGATGCACGTCTAAGTACTTCAATATGTCGAATAACTGAGATCAGCTGTTCTGCTGGATATGGGCCTATGCGCGGGGATCACGTGATATTTGTATGCGCGAAAAAGGTGCGCAGAACCCTAATCATAGCTGGAAAATTTTTTTTATTGCAATCAAGCCGATAATTGATCAAAATATAAGATATGCAATATAATCATGAAAACAAGAGCACATCCAATAATTTCATGAATAAATTCGTAATCTGGGCACTTAAAAACATCAAAATTTGCTAAGATATCCAGGGCAACAAAATTTTTTTTTTTTGTAGAGCTGTGTTTTCTTTGTTAGTTTCAAAGAAGACTGCATATGTTTGATTAAATGGGGTCAAGAAATTCACGTAGCAGTTTTAAAGCGTTTCCAAACAATTCAAAGCACTATCTTCCTATACATTCTTGTCAACACAATCCTCTACTGTAGGTGTAGACCATTTCATGCCATTTTATTGGCATATTAAGAATTTCATCGGGGTATTGTTCAATGTAGCCAGTTTGGAGCAGGTTTTTACATTTTTCTGTCATACAATTGTAACAATTTTCATCGCAGACTAAATGTTTTATGAAACTTTTACAATCCGTTTTATTTATTAATTTATTAGTATGATAATAATAATAATAATAGTCCGTTGGGATCGGGATCGGTATATCCAATAACGCACTTCAGTTAAAAATTTAAAAAGGACAAAATAGTCTACCCTAATGCTTCCTTTTTTACCAGTAAGGAAACATGCTTTTAGAAACATTGAAAATACCCTAAATTTAGTACAAGAAATCCCTACAGTTTGCTGCAGTGTTACCAATTACAAATTGTTGATTGCTGGTTGATTGTTAATGTTTGGTTGGATCGTTTTATTCGTGTTATTTATTCATTATTGTTGCTCTTCTGGTTATTTATCCGTTTCCTAAAACAGTCTTTTTTGGTCAATGTGTTGGAAATTTTTACTAAATACCCATAAGTATGTTGGCTGCTTTGATGAAGAGAGAAATAACTAGGATAGACTCTTTTGTCCTTTTTAAATTTTTAACTGAAGTGCGCTATTTTGCCAGTGCTTCCAAAAGAAATCATTCTCGTGAGTTTTACATAAGCAGACATTGTAGGGTATAAACTGCCTTCAAATTATTTGTGGTGGTCTAAAACTGATAAATTTGGAAAAAATATTGCAATATGCGAATATTCGCTTTTGAATAGGTTGTTACATTCCTTTACCGTTTCCAAAAGATATCTTTTTTGAATTCTAAGTTTCTTTCCTGCTTTTTTACTGTCACATATTCTTTTATTCTCGGGCACTGAGAAGATGCAATGTCATTGCTGTAAAAGGTTTTAAATCAATCAGTAATTTGAAGCTAAGACTCCTGGTGCCGTTGTAATTTTGGTTTCTGTTCTGTAATAAACCTTCTTGAATGACTAACTCCATTATTACGGCTTGTTTTTGTTAGTAGTGCGTTTTTTAACTCTTTTCATGACTTTTCCAAAACCTACCTGCTCTTAAAGATAGTCAATGGCAGGTAGGGATTGGAGGCTCTTCTTGGTTAAACTCTCTTTCCTTTTAGCTTTTTTTTTGTTGTGCTGTGCGCCTTTATTCGTAGATCCGTTGTCGCATTTTCTTTTTGTGCAAATACTCTTCATACTTCCCCGTAGATTTTAATCTTTCGATATAATTTCTCATACGTTGCGCTGAAGTTGAAAGTTAAATTTAATTATCAACAATAACATAAATCAACATTCAACAAGAATAATCGCGCTTCACAGTTGCGAATCCCGATCATTGTCAATAATTTTATTTCTACAGCCTTATCTCTGTGGTAAAGTGCATGTCGCGTGAGCATTACTTAGAATATCATAATACCGTATGTTTAAAAAAAACACTTCCCCCATATCTGTGCCTGTTTGCGCCTTTTGACTTTATTGTTAAAATCGTCGAGCTAAAGCGCTGGTACTTATTTTAGAAGATAATAAACACTCGTTAACATAAACGTTTATTTATTTTGTTACTGCAATTGTTTAAGTCTAACAACATAATAATCAAAATTCAAATAAAATATCCCCTCTATTTTTTATAAAACGTAGCGGGAAAAATAGCGCTAACTTTTTTAGTAAATTTTTTGTGGAAATGCCAGCAAGGCGATAACCCAGTTTTTAACATCTTTTGACAAACTTTAAAACTGTAATTAATATATTTTCGATTGCCCACGATTCGTAACCATAGCTAATGGAAAAAATTACTCTTTTATTATTTTCAAATATTAATTGTGTTGAATTTTTAGACATTTTAAACTTAATTCAAATTAATTTAAGTTCTTCAACAACCGTGTAAACCCAATTGTTTGGAAACTTTAATATCAACAGAAATTCATAATAATAGTATGTACAGAAAATACAATATATTCTAAAATCTACTTATAGCTCGTATAAATTAGTATCTTCATAAAATCAAGTTAAGGTTGACATTTCAGTGGAATTGCCCATTTATAACTTTATATACAGTATAAATAAACATGTTTTAAAAACTAGATAACTTTTTTATGAAAAATGTAATGTCGCAATAACGCAAATGTGTGATAATTTTGAATTTAGAGGGATTGTAGTGGCGACATCTATAGGAAGATGATTGAAGCTCGAAGAAAAAGGATGTGTTACCGACAGGGACGGTCTGGTTCGGGTGCGGCATAATGGGATGCGCGGGTTGAGACGCAGCATATTGCAATTGTGACTACCTACTTCCATCCTTTGAACGTATAACAGCCATCGCCCGTACCTAAATAACGGTATTAAATTTACGGTAAGTTGGATATTTGTATCTAAATATTTCCTTGATAAGACTACCGCGCGTACAACTATGAGCAACATATAGCAAGGTAGTCGGTATAAGTGTATATGCATTTTCAAATGGGTGTTTGTTCAAAATGACGGTGTAAATTAAAAGTGTTTAATGAACTCTGTTTGACGGTAAACTTTAAACTGATTCCGTGAGGTGACGACATCCTTATCGCCCTGAAGAGATTGTTGGACTGTCAATCGCAGGAGGTGGACAGTTCGCAATGTACGTATTACTTATAAATAAAACTTTGTGGTGATTAGTTTGGAGAGGGTCTAATTTTCTTGGATTTTTGTATTGTTTTTTGGACTCGTCGTCGTTACGAATTTTTAACCAACGTAGTCACACACAAATTAGATCTTTATTACTTCATGATTCATACCGCATTTTTAGCAATTTAAGCAATAATCTTACTAATATTCTTTGTTTTTACTTTGATATCATTACTTGCATGCCAGTGTGACTTTTAGGAACTGTTTACAAAAACATTTTTTTAAATATTAACTTCAGTTTCCTGTTGGATTGTGGTTAACTTTATCAGGATGATTACAGTTTATCCCCGACCGTGTTAGACTGTGTTAACTAAAATGTATGCTTTTTGTCTTTAGAGACATTTAACCCAATTTGGAGCACAAGAAGGCAGGATGCGAGAATACAAAATCGTTGTTTTGGGTTCGGGTGGTGTTGGAAAATCAGCACTAACTGTGCAATTTGTTCAAGGAATATTTGTAGAAAAATACGATCCCACAATAGAAGACAGTTATAGAAAACAAGTCGAAGTCGACGGTCAACAATGCATGCTCGAAATCCTAGACACAGCGGGAACGGTAAGTGCACACAAATTTTCCCTTATATACGTGAATTTCATTTCACCACCTGCGTGTTGCTGTTTCAATCTGTTTTAACTTGAATCTGCTGTCCTCGATTTCTAAATGATAAGTTTTTCTTTAATCAGCAAAGATCCTTTTCCTGTTTCCTTCATTATATACAGCGTGTCCCTTTTAACTTCTATCTGTAATTGCGATTAGCGCCTTTTACCTGTTATTTTGTCCCAAGGTTGCATATTTTGTTCTTATCAAAAATTCGTACGCTATCTTTTAAAGCTGTACGTCAAATTTCCCGTTTCTGCGGTTCAGTTTGTACAGTCATCGTACTGAGGAAAATCGTTTGATTGCGATTACTTTTTCGCCAGATCCGGACTGACTAGGCAAGAGACCTAGTGTTTATGACACTACTCGACTTTACTTCTTAACTAGTTGCACTATTTACATTTTGCCAGTTAGTTTACATCATTCTTAAGTATAAGATGTTGTTAAGAGGCCACTTACTACTAGAACATTACTTACTTCCTCCGGCGACAGGTCGCTCTTGAAAAACTGTTTACATAAACTGATAACGAAAAAAAGAAACCCGACTCGTTTATTTTCTATTTTATTGAAACATAAAATCTCTATAATTTCGGAATATGTATCACGTTTCAATTTAGAAACAAATAACGTTTTATATGTTTTCTTATTGAAGCAAAAAACGTTTTCAAGACAAAAAATTCACCTACCTCGCTAATCCAAACATGCTTTGTTCCGAATATCCAGTAATCCGAATTAGATTAACCTTGACAATCCGAAAAATGCCTTGCGTCTAGTAGTTTCGCTTACAAATAACGGCCACGGGTTACGCTTACGATACTTACCCTTAAAATTTTGTTTATTTGATTTTCATACGTAAATAATTTCGATTGTTTCATACTAGATTCCTACATAATAGTAATTATTTTTATTCTTTTCTTTAAAATAAGTATGTAACATAAGTTTCCTCACTTACCTACACACAAACGTCCCCTGGTATTACCAAAAGGAACATTTTTGAATTGTCCAGTTTTTGGTGTAATTTTATGCATCCCGTGAGTAATTTTAAACGGAGAATTTGATACGCTGATGTATTTTAAATTTATCCATACAAATTTGACTTTTTAACCTTTTATGAAACTTTTTGAAATTTTTGACATTTTTGAATATTTGGATTCTACGTGTTAAGAAAAGTTTATATACTAATTTTCAAGCCCGTTGATTGAAAAACGACGGAGTAATTAGTGCCTAAAATTCTCTCGTACATATAAAAGCATTAGGTAATAGGCATTTATTAACATTTCTAGCCACTTATGAGGTTTTAAAGCTTCAAATTGTTACTGCTAACAAGCCCAAGCATTTTACACATATTTATGTGTAAAATTTGCACAAACTATTTCACTGTCAAATTTGTTCTCACACAGGAAGAAATTCTACAATTCTACAATTGTGAAGTTTGCAACATAGAATCATTCGCCAAAAATTCTTTGAAAACGACAAACCTTTCCCATATTCGTTATATGAAACGAAAACCACGATTTAAATGTAGTCAGTGATTTAAATGTAGTCACAAGCCTTCGTTTTAAGACATTTTCTGAAGCTAAATATGTTTTTAACGAAAATAGGTTTTGCAACATCGCACGTCAGTTTTATATAGATAAAGATTAGCTCTTTCAAACGTATATTTCAGATTTCACGGTTACGGCGTTATTTTTGCGGAAACGTGACCCCAAAAAGACGACCAAGCAATCAACTGGTTTGAAAATTAGTATATAAACCTTTCTTAACACGTAGAATCTGAATCCGAAGTCAAATATTCAAAAATGTCAAAAGATCAAAAAAAATTAAAAAGGTTCAAAAAGGTCAAATTTGTATGGTTACATTGAAATATACATCTGCGGATCGAATCCTCCGTTTAAAATTACACATGGGATGCATAAAATTACACAAAAAACTGGGAAGTTAAAACAGCTAGGCACTTTTGTGCTACATCTTTTCCCATTCAAAGAACTCTCGCACGAACTCCCTTACAGCTGCGTTGTCATAAAACCTTGTCGTGGAAGTTATTCTTTCAGCTGTTCAAACACGTGGTAGTTGCAAAGTGATAAATCTAGATTGTAAGAAGGACGTTTAAGAGTTGTCCAATGAATTTCTTCCAGTTTTGTTCTTGTTAAAATGTTTTCACTTTAATTTATGTCAAAAAATAGTTTAGGAAAAAGAAAAACAATAATTTTGACAAACTAAAAGAGAAAATGTGTTCCTAATGGGAACATTGTGTACAAAATGTTGTAATGAAACTATACATATACACTCTGTTCTACAAAAGGGCCCAAGAGTATAGCGACTTTATTTGTAATCTAACCATCAACAAACCATACATATTATTAAATGAGACACTCTAGCTACAACTTGGCGAAAAGCAATTGTTTTTAATCACCTTCATTTATTTGTGGTGACGTCATCGATATTTTTCTTTAAATTGAAGGATATCATTTTTTTTGCTATTTCTTGTAGAGAATTTTAAGTACTTTTTACTCGTCAAAACATTTAATAGAGTTACTATACGAAAATTTCTCAAAAATTTAAAAAACTTGTTTGATCTAGTAGTCCATGTAAACAAAACTTTAAAAAACATCATTACTCATAATGACTCAACATTAATAACATTTGTTTGACTGCAAGTTAAGAGAATTGAAACTTTCAATTTTCAATAAAAATTACTACAATGTTAATAAAACATAATTAAACCAAATGTTCGAACTGCGACTTATTGTTGTCTATGCATAACTGGATTCGTTTGCTAACACGATTTTTACCCAAATTAGCACATTTTCACGAATATCAAAGATAGTCTGTCTAATTCGATCCTTTAGCTCGTCTACAGTTTGCGGTATTATTGTAAAAACTTTGTCTTTTAAATCACTCCACAGAAGAAAGTCGAATGGGGTTATATCGGGAGAACGAGGACACCACGGAACTGGGCCATAAGTACCTATCTAATTCGATTCAAATTTGGTTGAAACAATGTCTAGTTTAATTGGCGTTATGGGCAGGAGCACCGTCTTGCCGCACCAAACGTTCACTCCAAAACTTCTCTGAAAATCGCGCTCCCTCGTTTCTCTTAAACATGCCATTGTGGTAAAGGTGCATTCGTGGGACCACAGAATTTTCATAGGAAAATTAGGATTTGCTTGGCATGAGTTTAAAAACCAATTTGAGAAGGTTAGTTTTGCAGTATCATTCGGTTGTAAATGTTGAACTAAGTTCACCTAAGAAATTATTAAAAGTAAACGAATATCCTAAGTAATAAGATGTAGTGTACCTTATAAGGACGTAATTTATGTTTTCAAAATGTAATGAACTAGACTAACAGATGTCTAGGTGTTACGTGTAATTTCACGAACTGACGTTTGTGGTGTTTCTTCAACGTTTAGTAACACGTCCAATTCTAAATTTTGGTTTCGAACACGACGATTTCCTTTTACTTTTATTAAAGATCTAGTTTTCCGTAAACGTTCCTGCAATTTTCCGAACTTACGACTGTTGGGTGCAATTTATCGGGAAAACCATCAACTTAAAGCCTTTGCGCTTGAACACTGTTTTTTTACACTAAAAATAAATTTGTAGTGCAGTTGTTTCAGGCTTGCTTGATTATTTTTATCAATTGTTTATTTCAGAGAATTACGAATGAGCAGCCGACTAGGTCAAACCGGTTTTTTACATTTTCTGCAAAAATTTCATAGTATAACCCTACCAAAACTATAGCCCGGAAAAGTAGTTAAAATTTATTACAAGAGGGAACCAAAAAATGGTACCCTTGTAGTTGTAGCTAAGAGTGTCCCATTTAATAATATGTATGGTTTGTTGATCATTAGATTACAAATAAAGTCGCTATATTCTTGGGCCTTTTTTGTAGAACAGACTGTATAACTTAGACATTTAATATTAAACTAAATTTAGCTTGTATGTACAATTTATAGTTTAGCCTAAACAGAGTAAAAATTTTAAATCAATTATTTTTTTATTAAGGCATAAGCACACTTTACATTTGTCACATATGATCCGAGATTTTCATAAACCTTTGTCGTGGAAGTTATTTATTCAGCAGTTCAAACACGTGGTAGTTGCAAGGTGATAAATCTAGATTGTAAGAAGGATGTTCAAGAGTTGTCCAATGAATTTCTTCCAGTTTTGTTCTTGTTAAAAATGTTTTCACTTTAATTTATGTCAAAAAAATAGTCAAGGAAAAAGAAAAATAATAATTTTGACAAACTAAAGGAAAAAATGTGTTCCCAAATGGGAACATTGTGTACCAAAGGTTGTAACGAAACTATACATAATATACTGACTTCCAAAAAAATTGCAACACCTAGAAGTTGTTGAACGATTTTAATGAAATTTTCAGGAAACGTCTATTTTCATTAAACAAAGTGATGATTAAAATTTAAAAACAAAAGAACATAAGCTTAAAAGGTTTTTTTCAATAATGAATTGCTCCGCCACTATTTGTAATGCACTCATCTAGACGGCTTGGCATGCTATCAATCAAGTGATCTATAGCTGCTTGTAGTATATCATCCCAAGCTTCTTGAATCCGTTGCTGAAGATCATGTAAATTATCTAGAGAGTGCGGTAAATTACCCAGGCGACCGAGCAGGCCATGAGAGGACGGCAATGTTAGATTCTTCCAAAAACCGTGTTGTAGCCCTTGCCGTATGAGGGCGCGCATTATCCTGCTGGAAAATGAGACTTTGCAGCCCCTGAAGATATGGAAGGCTAACTGGTTGTAGCACATTAGCAATGTAACCAGCTGCGTTAAGGTTGCCGTCAACAAAGACCAAGGGTGATCTGCTACCATAACATATTGCTCCCCACATCATAACTCCTTGAGTGAGGGCTGTGTTGCGTTCCACAAAAAATGTTGGATTTTTACGTTCTCCACGCATCCGTCTGACCCTCCTACGACCATCGTGGACCCACAAGCAAAATCGGGACTCGTCACTAAAAACAATTTGATGCCATTCTTGCGCCCAATTAACCCTTTCGTTGCTCCACTCTAGTCTGCGTAGACGGTGAAGTGGTGTAAGAGGAAGACATAAAAATGGACGATATGAACGCATAAGATCTTATCCGGCGATAAACAGATGACATTGACATCCTAAGTCCTGTACCTCTCATCCAATCATTTGTAATTGATCGAGTTGTTGAAAATCTATATCTTGTGGCCAAAACTCTTACGTTCTTCTGGTAGTTCTTCGAGGACATCCAGATCCAGGGCGACGATGTTGAACCCCTTTCTTGGACCATTTGGACCAACATCTCAATACCGATGAAACATTTCGGTTTACACGACGAGCAATTTCTCTTAGCGAAAGTCCGGCCTCTCTCATACCAATAATACGGCCACGTTCAAAATCACTTAATTGCATAAAATGTTGATGTTGACGTACTTTCGGCATTGTTTTCAAGTTCAGAATGAAATTGTGAAGAAACAACAACAATTTGCAAACTTGACAGTTACTAAATGGTCTAATACTTCAAATTTATTGTTACTATGTGCTATGAAAACAACAGGCAAAAAAACAAAAACTAGTGCCTACATTTTATTCAAATTTTAATCATCACTTTGTTTAATGAAAATAGACGTTTCCTGAAAATTTCATTAAAAATCGTTCGACAACTTCTAGGTGTTGCAATTTTTCTGGAAGTCAGTATATATAACTTACACATTTAATCTTAAACTAAATTTAGGTTGTAGGTACATTTAATAGTCTAAACAGAGTGAAAATTTTTAAATCCATTTTTTTAATTGAAGCATAAGTACACTTTACATTTGTCACACATGATCTGGAGATTTTCCTTTGCATCTTTCTCTATTATCGGTGTTAGATGGCCAATGACCACGATTGTCTGATCTTATAAGATTTGTAGGGCAAGGTTCCAAACATCTTCTTTTGGAAACATAGGAGTCGAACTCGTAGGAGTGCTAGCACTGGAATTCGCGTATACCATTTCTTACTTTTTAGTTTCATAGGATACAGCCCTATTAGCGAGTCCTGTAGATCAATTCCTCCTATGTGCATGTTATACACCGACACTATATCTATCTGGACGGTCAATTTCCTTCTTACAATTTTGGGATTTTTAAAAAACCGTTGAACCTTAGAAATTCGCTCTGTACCACAAAAATATGAAGTCAGTGAAACAATACGATTATCATACCACTGAAGCGCATGAACATCTACACCATTTACCTTGGCAATTTTTTCTACATGTGAACCATGTCGATTTTTCTTTCATTTTCTTTTCAGATATAGATTCCGACGATTACATCTTATTGTGGCTAAGATTTGATTCCCAATTTATTTAGATCGGATATTAGGTCGAAACTGGAGAAATAGTTTCAAAATATAGTTTGTGGAAAACGTATCTCGGGACAGGTCGGGAAAATAAAGTTTTGTGACAAATAGAAGATGAAACGAACATTCTCATTATGATCATATCTAAAACGTCAATTTATTGAGACTCCTGTATTTCGTCCCAATTTTGAAGAAAATGTTCAAAATCTAATAAACATGAAAGAAATCCAACTTCCCCGTTTTATATTTTACCTCTTCCTCGTCATCTGACAGTTCAGAATCTTAATAATATAGAAAATCTACAAATGGATGTGATATCAGTTTACATTGCATGATGAACTTCCTATACATATTGTTCCCATATGCGAAGATCCAAATTATGTCATTTTATGGCTACAAAAGTAGAATAAATAACACTATCTTACACTTAACAGTCATATCTAAATGTACAAAATTAACACTTACATAAAAAATTACATCTAGGAATGAACAAATAAGTAAAAATAGAAACCTATATTGTGTCTCAGCTGTCTTACAAAATTGAAATGAAGTCTGAAAGATTGCGCCACATACTGGAACAATTTTTGTTGTGTTCCATTTGGGCACAGAATGCAATAGAAGGTTAAGAGGCGGTATCGTTTAATAAGAATACTAATAACTATGTGTCCAAAGACGAAGCATAACAGTAATATTATCGCTAAATATTAATAACAACGTAACATTATTTATCCAAAAAATTCAAACAATACCACCACCAATAGTTCAAATTAATACCTAACTTAAAGTATAAAGGGCCCCATTCACGTTCAGTTAAACCACAGATAAATATACTTTTACGAATAGTCTATACAATAGGAAATATTGGCAGTTAGCACAGGTACACAAGTTAGCGTTTTCTTTTAAAATATTTAGTGTACCAAGTGTTGACAATAGGTAGCGTCGTAAGTAAAGAAAAACTATGAAAACCAGAAGGTAGTGCATTAGACTTTGGTCAGATACTGCTGTAATATTAATTCACTGTAACATTTCAAACAGTTTATTATACAGTTCTAGAAGCTGTTCACTTGTTTTAATTAAATTCAGTATGTATTGCATGTATTTTTCTATGCTATAATGCCAGAAACTAGTGCATACTAGTACTTGGGTATCTAAGTTAAGTGCAATGTAAACAATTGCAAATCAGCCCACTTTATTACAGATTTTATAGACATTTATCGAATACAAATTACCTATAGCGTTTTTTAACCATTCTTTTGGTCACACTCTTTTCCTTTTTTTTGTTGCCTTTTGTGACAACGTATTGCAAAACAATGACAATTGTTATTACTTGTGACGTCCGTATTGGTTTGGTTGGTGGTTTTTTTGAAATGTCTTATACAATAGATTTGCGTAAAAGTATTTGTATTTGTTGGCCAACTTCTCAAACGAGAAATTGTGTTTATTTTTCAAGGTCAACATATTTCAATTAGGAAGTATTTATCGTAACGATTAAGGGTTGTGAGCAAGGAATTCCTTGCATAAACCTGCCAAAAAGTGGCCGCCCAAGAGTTTTGCTCCGTGTTTCACGTCCCTATGTTGGATATGTCAGAGACAAAGCTGTAGATGTATATACTCGAAGATGTCTTCCAAAATTATTAAATTTTATTAAGTCACATCATGATAGAAACAAAATCATGTTCTGCCCATATCTTGTCATTATGCCCGAAAACAAGGGAATGGTTGTCTACCAATCAGATACCTTTTATATCAAAACAAGGCAAAACCCCAAATCTTTCACAAGCACGACCTATCGAAGAACGAGGCAGTTGCGAAGGCGCATTTATCAAAAGGTATCTGAAATTTGCAAAATGTGATGTCTAATATTTTCGATAATGTATCAGCCCTATAAATTTTTGCCAAAACTGTTGTTACATACGTTAATATAACCACAGTATACATCTATAATGTCATGAACTCAACGTGTATATTGACATTAGTTAAAAGTCCGGAAATATCTCATCCGATCAAAAACTGATGATTTTTAAAATTCGATAAATGTCACATTTAATTAATTAATTTTATATATGTGTCGATGTGATTAAAGTGTCGACGTGTTTAAATGTCTATGTAATTAAACGTCGTTGCGTTTACATGTCTGTATTTCACTGCCCTATGTTTAACTATTGAGTAATTAAATGTCACATGGGACGTTTTAAATACGAATGTGTTACAATTTCTTAAAGATTTGGAAAGTACATTGAAATTTACCATAATAAAAAAATCGGTATTAACGTATGGGGCTTTTACTTGAACATTCATTCAGTAACACGCCCCTTTAGTCCAAAAATTGTTGTAACCACAGACATCCGTGTTTATGCACTTGTGCGATCTGGCTTCACTACTCTACTCTATGCTAGCTTGTCTCGATTTTCACCTACGTTTCATTATTGTCACGCTGCGATACATTAATTCATCTCTTTAATCTTGGAGGCGCTAATTTTAACAAATTTAACATTTGATAAAGAAAGTAACGTCAGATTAAAAATTAAACTATCACTAGAAACTTATTTTTTCTCGCGTGTGAAATTGCAAAAATAAATTTAGGAGAAATGATAAGTTATCTTCTTGTAATGGTCCCTATCCCTTCTTTATGTTGGAGGGAGTTGTACGGCTCTCTTAACTTTATCAGCTGTTGCAGGGAAAAGTCCTGTAGTGGTGAGACAGAACGATCTTCTGAAATCGACCTTCTTCCTGGACCTCTTTTCGACTTATTCGCTTATTTCGACGCCACCATTCGAAAACGCCGCTTCGCCACGAAATATCTCGACGCGAGCGTATCTCGTCGCAAACTCATCTCTATGCGAGCCCATCTCTACCCGAGGAGTTTATTTAAGTTTTTGCCTTATTTAGTAACGAATAACCTCTAAAAGTTTGGTCACGTACTTAATTGATATCCTGTATGTACGATTACATTTTTGTAATGTTTACATAAAGTTATCGATAATATATTTGACAAAAACTTTAACGTTTTTCTCGTCAAATTTACAGTTTTTCATTAAATAACCCAAATTTATAAATTTACTCGACAAAATACAAACCTCTTGTGCAATTATATCTGAAAATTTTGGACCATTGGTCGATTAGTCTATTGTCTGACACTTTCCTCTCAAAAACACATCAGGAAGCTACTTCAATCGATTACTCTGCGACCATTCTTTAAGTAATTTATTAATAGAAATGTAGAATCTCAGCAATACTCTGTCAAATTCAAATATTGCTGTGATAAACATTTTGTGGGGATCGTCCGCCGGCTTTGTTTTTCTGTAGGCTTTTTTTCCACAGGTTTTTGTACTCCACCTTTTATACCACGACTTTTTTGTGGTTTTTTCCGGAGGGTTTTTTTATCAGTGACTTTTTATACCCAGGCTTTTGATTCCTAGGCCTTTTGCCTAGATTCACAAATAACAAATGCACTAAATTTTATCTAAATATTAGGTATTGAAGATTAATTTCAAGTTTATTTATTCTTTGATTTACCCTAACACTTGCAAAAATGCTCTCGATGTAAACCATACCGCGTGTCCCACTGAATAGTTGGCATAGGCATTTACTATGTTAAATTAAAAATTAACGTATATCTTTTTTTTGTTGGATAGATAAAATACAACAAATTGATGTTAAATGAGTATTCAAAGCGTATTTTACTAGACAAATCAGAAAAACAAGTTTTAAACCGAATACATTTTCATTTATTAGCCGCCTTTGTGGACGAATTGGTTAGTCGTTACCTGGTATTTTTCGCGTTCTCTTAACCAGGGTTCGATTCCCATTGCAGTAGTGTATTATCGATGTGATTATAATGATTTCATAATTAAATTTAACATTTTGAAAAAAATCAAACTCATATTATAAAAATTGTATTAATAATAATTGTATCGACAATAATTTTATTAATAAAAAATTACCGCAATCGAAACCGAACCCGAATACCAAACAGAATACTAACTTTGGATAAAGATTTACCTTTACTCAAACATTTTCTAAGGCTGTGGATAGAGACCCCCTAACTCCCTGCTCTCAGTCTTTAATCGAGAATTGATTCTTAACGTGCAACATTAAAATGCTTTTTGACTACATTTATATTGTAAGACCGACATTGTCGTTTGTTTGCATGTGTGTGCTTGATATGCTATTTATAAAGTGCAATGTACTCAAAATGCTGTCCTTCAACAACTCAAAAGCCAAGTCACACTTACGTGACTTACTTGACAAATATTGATAACACGCTACTAAAGTTTTGTTTCTGTTTTAGGAGCAATTTACCGCGATGAGAGATTTATATATGAAAATGGTCAAGGATTCGTACTTGTGTATTCCATAACTGCCCAATCAACGTTCAATGATTTACAAGATCTACGAGAACAAATTCTTAGAGTGAAGGTAACGCAAGCTTTATGGTATAAGTAACGTTACTGTTAATAAATTTCAATCGGTTGCAGATAAGGAAAAATGTTTCTCCACGACCATTTGTGAAATCATTTTAGTAATAGAAAGAAAAAAATTTAAAACTCATTTTTAGGTTTTGCAAGTATTTGATAAAATGAATAGAAAATCGAGTGAATCAGATATGGTCGTAGAGAAAACACGGTCTCTTACTCGTTTGCAGGTGAAAATTCGATCTACTCTCTTTAACGCTCGCGTTCGGAATCTTCCACTCGTATCGAATTCATTCTAACCTCGTTACAAAATCTGTTATTATAAATAAAAAGTTAGAGCTCGACGAATCTTGTTTCGTTAATTTCGTTATTTTTCACAAGGTGGCTCATACTTTGATTTGTTTATTTGTGTATGTAATTATTTTAAATCATATGAAGTATTTCTTTGCTTTATTTAAAAATAATGAAAAATTCGAAAACGGGCTGGTCAAGAACTCTTCCACCATGACTAACAGTATAAGTAGTTTGAAGGTATTTGGCTGCTTTTCAATTTCACTAAAAATCGTAGAACAATATTGTAGACTCTACAATTCGAATTACTGAAGTTGACTCAGCTTTACGATCATTTCTTACTTTCACATTCGACATATTCTCTCATTGGTTTTCTTTGTCCTTAGTCTGAATTTACTTATCGTAGATTTGTTATTGTATCTCCAATATCTTATCTGTATTTTTCTGGCTCTTCCCATTCGTTCCGCCCTCAAATTTCACACTTTACTACCCTCTCGAATAAGCATTTTTTTTCCAACTCTTTCCCAATTACCTTTTCTTCCAACCCTAACATTTTATTTCCTTTTGGTCACGAGTCCCTTCTCTGGTCATTGTTCTTATAGTACCCCAAATACTTATATCTATCTTACCTTTTCGATCTCCCGTTTTTATTCTTAAATACTACAATTTTGTTTCTTACGAAGGTATCATTTCGTCGTATTTTTCCTTTTCTCATTAGTTTTTTTTTCCTCTCACATGGTAAATTAAGCCATTCTGTCTTTATCACGATTCAAGTCAAGAAAAAAAGAAAACCCCTTTACAATTTTTCTCTTATTACCTTTCCCACAAACCTCCATATTTTATTTTCTTTTGGCCTTAAATCCCTTCACTGTCCTTATCGTAGCTGCGATACTAATATCTGTCCATCTTATCTCTTAAATATCAGAATGTGTGTTTTCTTACATTTATCGCCAGTTCTTACGAAGGTATAACTTCGTCATATTTATTGTCTTCCGTATCTCTTCCTCCTTCCTTGTGAAGATCATGATGTCCCCACTTCAGCAATTCGTCCTCTTTATATATAAAGGGAATAACATACGGCTTAGTAGACAACCCTGTTTCAGCCTTTTCTCCGGCCAAATTACCTTCCCTAGCTGCCACTTCACTTCACTCTATATATCTCGCCTATTGTCGCTATTGTGTCTCCCTTATCCCACCATGTCTCATAAGTATTCTTCTTTCCATTCTGTCAAAGTTTAATTTATGTCCTATGAATATATAGTATAATTTTCCTCTTTGTTTCGTATTTGTTATTATTCTTGTCGTCTTTATTTTTTGGTAATATTCATTCCATAATTACACATAGTGCTTAAAAATAAATCCCAATTAAAAAATTTTGTATATCACTGAAAATCTCAAGGAGAGTTTCAGCTGTCTATATAGTCATAGAAGCTGCTCTTCCACCTAAACCTTGATAATTATGCCACTCTTATGTTTATCTCGCCCCCTGCTTTGTACATTAAATATAATAAGGCTTCCTGAAAATCTTCCCCTTTCATAATCCTTTCTCCTGAGTATTTCCATTGTTCTTCCTGCATTCCATGCCTCCCGCTCTCTTCTCCTCTTAAATTTTCCTATGACTTAATTCAAGTTTTTTATCCTCCGTTCTTCCTTTTTCCTTTCTCTTCTTTTCTTTGTGGCATATTTTTAATGTAGTTTCCCCATTTTCTCCATCTATTGTTATAAATCACATGTTTGTCATTGATTCCTGATTTCTTTTACCTTCTGTTCCATCAATTTTCTTTATGAACTCTCTTAAATCTATTTATATATTTATATTTCTTTCTATTTGTGTCTCATAGTATTCTTCTTTCCACTCTGTCAAAGTTTAATTTTATGTCTATGAATATATCGTATACTTTTCCGTTTCCTCCGTTCAGCCATTCTGCCTTTATCACCATTTCTCTTGTTTTTCTCTTAACTTCTTTTCTTTTTTAACTTTTCTTCTGGTTCTTCATGTCCTTCCTCCATTTTCATTGTGTCTTTGTTTACTTTCTTCCGTCCATAGTTTCATTCCTTTCCATTCTTCTTATCTTTATATACCCTATTTCTCCTTTACTAGTATGTATCATTTATAATTACATACTATATCTATTCTTAAATATTATTTCTTAACTAAAGTCGTAAACTAATCGTACTATTTCACTTCTTATATACAGGGTGATTCATTGGTAAATGCGCATACGTTAGGATTAGATAGGGGCCATTAATTAAGAGGGTTCAAAAAACATATATTGTACAGGTCTCCGATCCTTTATAACCAAGATACAGAGTGTTTATTTATTTCTTTAGTTGTCCATAACTCACGAACCACATTATGAATTTTCTTTATATTGGCAAAATATTTTCCTTGTATACTGAAGTAGCTAATAGCGTATAAACATTAATGTTAGTCCTAAATAGGGCTCTGGCGATTTATTTTGCATTTAGCCTTTAAACGATAAACTAAAGAAAAACACAAAAATGACTAATTTCATTATTTTAAAATCGAAAATTTTCGAATTCAAAGTAAAATTTGTTTTATTTGAATTTTAAACCGATGTATTACCGAAACATTTGAGTTTGTCACAAATTAGTTATAACAAAATTGTATGCGGAAACTAGAAAAGTGTTTATCCTAACTCTGTTTTTTCTGCTCTTTTCAAATATGCAAACAGTTTTTCAAAATTGTCTTTTTTTAAGTAAACAAAATTTTTGAATTTTTTAAGTTCGTCTTGGATAACATTAATAATAATAATTTTATTTATCCAAACTGATCACATTGTGATATTAAACATGTCACATACAAAAATGGATACATTAAAAAACGTTTCATACAAAAAAATCACTAATAAGCAAAATCTAAAACAAATAAATGTTTATATACAATCATAGAAAAAAAATGCAAAATCAACTAATTTCAAACTTGTTATCACAAAACTCGTGAACAGAATAGAATGCATTTTCTAAGAGGATATTCTTAATTTTTCTTGCAAACACGTTCCGACTTTTAATTAGTTTAATTT
Organism: Abscondita cerata; assembly: GCA_030710515.1. Classification (NCBI taxonomy): domain Eukaryota; kingdom Metazoa; phylum Arthropoda; class Insecta; order Coleoptera; family Lampyridae; genus Abscondita; species Abscondita cerata. Next base: position 9,084 of record JALBCR010000519.1, on the reverse strand, counting down.
GTGAACTTAATGAATTATACAGGGTGTAACAAATATGGAGGTCATAAATTAAACCACATATTCTGGGACTAAAAATAACTCCATTGAACTCTAACTTACATCAGTACAAATGTGCATGCAAAAAAAGTTACAAGGTGTCAAAGTTATTATTTTTGAAACCCTTTTCACAAATGATATTGTGTAATCATGATATTTATTTTGAGGTGAAAAATTTGACGTATTTTAAAGTTTGATACTTCACTGGACAAGGAAAATATGTTGCCAATATAAAAAAATTCAGAAAGTCGTTAGTGAGTATCTCTGTACAATATATTGGTTTTTAGAATCCTCTTTGATGTCCCCTATCTAATCCTAACGTATTCGCATTTACCAATGAATTATCCTGTATAAGATGGGGAGTTATGCGACGGTTTTCAAACTTAAAATTTTAACACTCCTTTTTTCACTTTTTCCTATGAATTAGAGTTAGTACATACGTTATAATGAATAATAAAATCTGTTCGGTGGTACGGCTGTATGTGAACAAGATATCAAGAAAACCACCAGTCCGATTTTTATTAAACAAAAGAGCCGTTAACTTACATAGAGTTTCAAAATCTTAAAAATATTTACATAAATATTGATTTTAGACATTTTTTCTTCAAATGAAAGTTGTTTATAGTTTAATTATACACAACTTTTGTTTAAACTATTTTTGATCCGATAAGTAATTACTGTAATATGACTATCACGTAACACGAAATGTTTTAACAATATCTCCACCAATATTAATTATACTAAAAAAAAAAGTTCTATTGTTTATAACTCTTTTTGAACAATTTTTTCTAAAACACAATTTCTCTTTCGTTTCCGTTTTAAAAGGAACGCGTGCGCGGTACCTCGGAAACGCTTGTTTTTGTTACAGTTCCGTTTTACTGTCCTCTTTATATCTAAATAATATGTACTATAATGCACATAAATGTGTTCTGCGGTATTTTAAACTCCATAATAACCGCAGAACTTTACCATTACTCTCATCATTCGGAATGTCAACACTGTAAATGCACTCGCTTACAGCAAATGACTTGTACGTTTTCCCATTGATTTCGCTTAATGTACCGTTGTACCTTGAATTGTTTTGATTCTTTGTAGTACCATTTTAATGTCCTGATAGATTAAATGATATACCGACCTTCTTCAAAATGTAAGAACTAAACAGTATCCAAAAATAGTGAATTGCCGACCTTATTTTTGTCGACGAGTTCTCTAGTTACAAGAAAAAAATTAAACCCAGAATTTTTAAAAAATAATTAGGTACTTGGTTTTACCTCTAACAGACTTTTGACGTCACATAAATTTTGTAAGTACGGAATATTAGAATTCTTCATAAAACTGTTCTCAGAACTCTTAAGAATTCGCTCTTACTGTATCAAATTTCACTCACCGGAATTTCGAATTTCGTCGATCTAAATGGTTTGTCGGATCGCTTTTGGACAATTACAATTTATTTTTTCTTCAAGCGAAATTAAACGGCCTATTATTGAACTACTGGCCTACGCTAAAAAGGCTTTTTACTGTCTAAACATTAAAGGCAACAGTTCTTTTGTTTTCACAACTATTTAGAGGTTGGTACCTCGGTTATGAATGTAACAGTTAAGTACTTGATTCGTCGAGAATAAAACGTCACTATAACACTTGAGAATCTCGAAAATTTGAAAAAACATGAAAACTAGCAATAAACGCTTGAAGAAAAAATAATATATTTCACTTGAATTAAAAAATATAATTGTTTCTCTTCGTTTTAAGCTCAACAATTATATTGATTAACTCCTAGTAAAATAATCTACTATTAGGGCTCTAGAAACTTTTCAAAACTGTCCTCAAAAAGAATTCGCTGATATTTAATCTTTCTCAGGTCATCTTCACATTCTTATGTAAGAGAATGACACATATCTTTAAATTTAAGAAAAGTTTAAATTTGTAAATGCGCAATGGTATTAGTATCTGTTATTGGATGCTGTATTTTTTGTCAGAATGAAATCTTGTAATCGATCTTTACTAATATTTCCCCACAAGTTAGAGCCTTGAAATTGTAGAACTTCATTTTTAGTCTAAATTAACATTAGTTTACATTTACACTATACATATTACATTGTTAGAACCTGAATGTAATTCCGTATTTCGGAAAGAGTCAAGGTAACGGGGATCAACCTCATAATCAGTGCGTCTCAGGTTCAAGTCTTTTGCCGGGAACGTATTTTTTTGGAAAATGTGTTAAAATAATGTGCATACAAAAGAAATATTTTGTTTCCATTTCTGGATTAAATAAATTAAATAAAATTTAAAAATAATTTTAGCTGGATTTTTCCCCGTTTTGATTTTATTTCCAAAACGTCAAAATGAAAATTACTTGGTTATAATTGGTTTTTTTAAAATATTTCTTACTAGTACTATCTTATAATTGGCATTGCACTTGAAACACTAATATGAGTAAGTATTTGCAAATCTACAGCAACATTTTTCTCTCGGCGCCGAACTTTTATTACAATTACTTCTGACCATTGTTCTGACACACATACACAACACATACAAAGATAAACGCCTTAGCTCAGTCGTTATTTTAATTTTATCGTCTTGAAAAGTAATGATTCAAAGTGTAATTATATTTATGTCGGATGTGGTATCAAACGTCTATACATTGTCCCTAATTAAACATAACTTGATTAATACGATTCTCTTTTATATAGCTGTCATTTAAAAACCATCTTATTCCATAGGACATTTATAATGAACAACAATTACAGGAATGAATAATGAATGTGTCATTAAAAATTCAAAACACGCGAAGTTTTACAATTGTTTTGAGTTGCTAATCATATGTATATCACAGTTTATTTAAACGAATACAAATCTTATTATCTCATTTTGTTGATGAGTTTAAATGTACTCATATCAAAATTAAAGAAATTGTATAAATTGGCCCATTGACCTTTACGGGTGATTTTATATGTAGTATTATAGCCTCTCAAGTAAATTTGAGAATTTTTCATCATATTATGCCAAAAAGAAAAGTTATGAGAGTATCGTCTTGATCAAATTGCAGTACAATCACTTAACACATTTACTGAACCGAAGTCATAAAAACAGAGACAGAAAATATTAAACGTCAAAGCACATTGGTATCAGTTTATATATGTGTTTTTGTGTTATGTTTAAGATAAATAACACTCATTTCTTATCAAAATATGTGTGAGTTTAATAATGCATGAACAAACATTTTAAGAAATGCAAAAAATGTGCAGCTGTCCGTATAAAGGACTTGTATGCAGATTGCAATGTTCAAGAAACAGTACACATGATATCGTTTATAGCCGAAACATAACTGCTTTTACAGCGTGTCCCTAAAACAATGAACAACAGAACAGGAGTATGCAGGAATTCTGAGACAAAAGTTTTCGCTAACTTAAAATTTGCATCTCAACTAAAATTATGTATCTTTCGTTTTTTGCTCATAACGTACCTATACTTTGTAAATACCTCTTTAAGTGACTGTTTTCAATTATTCAATACCTTTTCACAAATTCCTAAATGTAAGATTGTTTAAGTAAATGAATCACAAGAAAACTAAAACACAGAAACATTTAACAAATGTTCAAAGTGGTTATCATCAAGTTCATTACATTTGGCAACCCATTTACTAATAATCGTCCGATCTTGCAAAGGTTTTTAGAAATCGGACCGGCGCGGCGATTTTCCTAATATTATCTCTTCATACGGACGGACGGCCGTGAGGCTAACCGACCATCAGACAAAATTTTTGTTTGCTTCTTGATAACGTATTAACTCAAAAAGTGAACAAAATTTTTGGTTTGGAAACAAACCATCCCATATAACAAAGTCCCCAATCAAGAGGATCGAAATTGAAAGAAGTGCATCGGGTTCCATTCTGTATGAACACTATGCTTTGTCTTAGCTCCATAGATAAGTCTTCCAAATGTTTGGGTTTGTCTAATCTTCAACGAAATTATGAAATATAATCGAATTTTTCGTTAAATTTATTTGTATAGCCTCGCGTAGTAAGATAATTGAAGATTCCATTGTAGTAATGATAATGTTGATGTTCTTCTTCTGGCTCGGACCCTGTTCCTTATTGCATAGAGCATTCAGTTCCAAACGAATCCTAATCAAATAGGTATTTAAAGAAGTATTTATTTTCGTACACATTTGTATAAGAAGTAATTTTAATTCAGAATTTACCGAATAATTCAAAATCTAATTATAAATGGGGGTCGATTAACAAGTACGTCCCATCGAATTATGTCTACAGTTGAAAGCAGTTAGTCTATGAGCCGGTTCTTTAAAACAACGTTTTGACCGACAATTTGACGTTCAATCATTGTACCCAGCTCATTGTCATTCTTCCTAAATAAATTTAAAATTTGTTCCTCTTCATTTTCATCATCAAAATTGTTGGTCGATATCATCAACTTTGCCATAACCCGAATAGTGTTTTCAAATTTTGATAAAAGCATTTTCCAAGTTTTTAAAATTGTCATTTGTTTATAGAAAAAATTAACTTTATTTGTGGAATTGAAAACTGCAAAACAATTTACATTTTGACAGATTAGGATAAAGTATGTTTGACAGCCTTCTATTTTAGAAAAAATGAAATATTTTTTTTCTATAACAGTTAGATAAGTTTATTTTCCTGTATATGATTATTGACACTATTTGTGTAACTAGAATCAATTGGCATGAGAAATGCAGAAAACGGAACAACTGAGAACCTTTTAGTCATCAGGTGTGAAATCTGATGGTTTCATATCTTGTTTTGATAAGTCGAAAGTGTAACGTGACTCTTTGTCTAGTTAATTTTAAGGTAAGTTCACCAAATAATACAGATATAGTACCAAAGAAAAAATATGCAAAGGAGCAGATGAATACACCTGTAGCTCAGCTGCAAAACACACTCTGCACCTAGAGTAAAAATCTTCTGGCAAACTATCTGTACATTGCCGAATATGACCAAGCAATATTCGTACCACCAACGAAGAGGTGGATCCTTTCACTGCCTAAGGTATGCCACCCCGTTAATAAAGAGCAACTATTCGGTAGTGTGCGTTAATTATTCCAACGACCAAATCCTTTTGTAAATTCTTGTTCGGATAGAAAATGGTACAATTCATTTGTGGAAAGGCATCCAAATACAAGCGAAAGAGTCGCCCAAAATCTGACTTCTTCTGGTAAAAAGCTTTTGAACCACAACTTCGGCAATAATTTGAAATCAAGGTACTTGTTAGGGAAACCAAAAATTTGATGAAATTCATATTTTCTTCAACCAAATGGTGACAAAGTGTTGGCGATAAAGTGTGTATCATGCAGGAACAAACAAATAATGAAAAAACCAACGCAGCTATAGAATTGGTTCCAAGATATTAAGCGACCAATTTTAATGTCTCACATGAGTACATTTGTTAGAGTTCAATTCAAAAATTGAATTGAACAACTCTCGACGCACTAAATGCAACATATGGATGTGACAGTGTTCAAATCACTAAAGCTATTTTGGACGAATAAAGAAATCAAGAATTTTGCGCCTTAGATAAACCTTTGAAAGGAATCTGAGGAAGAATGTCGATTTTGAAAAATGTATCCCTATAGAAAAACTAGACATACTTTCATCGCAAATTTTAATACTGGTTGGTGCGAGAACGTGGAAAACACATCTCTGTTTAGTGTGTAGACAGTAATGTACGTGAGAAGAGAAAGTAAATGTTAGCAATGAGAATACAGAAAACAAACGGCGACTAGAAATTCTGGATAATCTCGAAGCCATGATGTCCTGGACTTCAATTAGTTAACACGCTTTTAATACGTCATTAAATTTGTCGTCACTTTGCCGTCCCCTTTTAAAAATTTTAACCGGAAAAGTTAAATCAAACAAAAACTAAAAAAAGAAATTGCTATCTGCCATCTCTTCAGAAATATCGCAGGGTGTCATAAAAAAATGAATGCAGGGAAAAAGAAAAAGCTAGAAAAAAACAGAGCGGAAGAAAGGACAAAAGAGGGAAGAAAGGTTCATAAAGAGTTGACATAGAAACAATAGAAAGAGGAAAATTTAAGATTATGAATTCTGAAGAATGGGTAGAAAGTGCAAAATATCGTTTTTTCCAAATTTTTGAGATATTTCTTCTGTGTGATATGTAATTGAAAATACCTTTCTCAATTAACAAAAGTATTTCAACAGAAATTCACATTGTGGGTGACAGAATGAAGTATGTATTTTCAAAGAACATTGATATAGCAACACTTATGAGTTTCTTTTGTATTAAAAATTTCTTGGTAAAAATACGTATGAAGAGGTCGATTTTCATAGCTGGTGCATTCAACGTAATTTTCAAAAACCCTTTGTCTTTTCAACTAAACCATGTTGGCAAATGAATGATCCAAGTAATAACTATTTATTGCCTAAAATTGTTAATAAGTGCCACCTATCTTTACATAAACACATTTAAATATTTATACTGCTTTCGTCTACTAGATGCCGCCTCGAATAACGAGGATCATCCTGAGTACTTTATAAAGTCTGTTTCGTTAAGAATAGGGATGACGTCAAATTTAGTAATTTATTACACCAATTATACCATAATATAAATTAAAGTTACTTAGGTAAAGTTGGCAAACCCTCAAAATGTTGTAATATGCAGGTGTAGAAAAGTAAAGTTATTTGCAAACCTTGTTACCAACTGCTGCGTGACGTCATCATATTGCTATCATGAACGAACATTAGTTTCGTATCATGGGCCCGTGTCTGTAGCTCCGCAATATCCCATTAGATTTTTTCAAAATTTTTATATATTCTGAAGTGTATTTTCAGGATCTGTTTACTCGGTTTTGCTAAATTTTCATTTCTGACGTGAGGTATTAAAAATACCTATTCACGTTTAAATTATGCCATCCAGAGAATTTACGCTTTTAACTGTGAGTTATTTTTGTTTCCAAGGACACCGATGATGTACCAATGGTATTGGTGGGCAATAAATGTGATTTGGAGGAAGAAAGAGTTGTGGGCAAAGATCAAGGCAACAACCTATCACGCCAGTTCAACTCCGTGCCTTTATGGAGACTTCTGCCAAAGCTAAAATAAATGTTTACGACGTAAGCGACCGGTTAGATTAATTTTCCGACAAGCTAATGGTTTCTGATTATAGGTATTTTATGATCTAGTTCGGCAAATCAATAAAAGTCACCCGAAAAGAAACAGAAGCAGAAAAAGAAATCTATTTGTGTACTTCTATAAGATTGAAAAACTAAGTTGTAATTTCGAACTATTATGTTTTTGAAAAAAAGTATAGGCATGAAGGCAAGTGGACCAGGAGCGTTGTTTGTGCACTGAACCAGCTCCGTTAATTTTATTTAATATTTAATCATTTGTATTTGTAATTTATTTTACAATATATGTTAGTTTCAAATTTTCGTTAACTTTTATTTCGTATTCGAATATTTCTAAATTTTTTAAGTTTTAAGAATCTACTGCCAGATATTCAGTGTCAAATAGAATATAGTAGCTTTGTGAATCAGTGGCGTGAGATGTTTTTGAGTCTTAAGACTATCAACCGTGACAATACTTCTGTGACCACATTTTTAGAGTGTTTTATATTCCTGTAGATTAAGTCTAGTTGCATATCCGGGACTCTGTGTGGTAGTTACGTTAGTAACATTTTTGGAGTAAGCACCCGTCGCTTTCTGTGCAGACTTTTTGGTGCTGACTGCCTTCTATTTCTCATTTCTTGTCTGCACGACTTCCGAAGATCGGTTTTAAAATCGTCTGTAGGCACATCCGTCATACAAGTGCTTACTCCAAGCGAAGAATTTAAACCAAGTATGACTGAGAAACTATTTTCTTGCGTATTTCCATCACAAATCTTATTGTATCCTGTGTAACTGAAAAATTTTTGTTAATATCGAATGTAGGATTTATGTAAATGTTTTTAAATTGTACGCTTAATTCGAATTCGTGATAAAACTTAATTCAGCTTACGTAGTTGTATGAAGGAAGTGTATCGCCTCTCATTTCGCACCTGCCTCTTTGCACTAAGGCAGTACCAAATAAAGTACATATTTACGGTGCATTACCGCTTCATAGGACTTTTGACGGATGCATCGAATATAGTTGATATATATTATATATTTTCTAATTCGCTGGATACCTTTTTTGATTCCAATCATAAGTATCTATGTATGTCAGTTGAAGAGTTTCTTCCCGTTAAACAGTTAGAGTGTATAAATCAATCTTCGTTGTTTTTAATATAAATGTATGTTATGTATCTTGACGCTATATAATTAAAATTCGGTACACGCAATGTTTGTAAGATATTCTGTTTATCATTCTTATATAGATTAAAACTTAAAAAAATTTTTTAATTAAAAGTATTTGTAATTTTGCTCATTGTTTGTCTGTTGCAAAGATGAAACTCTTTATTAATAAAATATTATAAAAAAATTTTGTATCGAAGTAATTTGGTTAAAATGTATTCCCACTTTTCTTTTGTTGTTGTGTTTGCAATTTTTTGTTCGTTATGTAAAATTTTAAATAGAAAATGTAAATTTTCGAAAACAAAAATCTTGTAATTGCAATTTTAATATTAAAATTCTAAGGCTTCAAATAGACTTGGATAATTTAAGCTAATGTAGTGCAATATTATATTGAAAGTCGTCGAAGCAAAAGAACTGTTTTCTGTTTAACAATTTTTAATTTAAAATCAGGTAAATTAATGTTAAGAAATTTAATGTTATTTGTTCACGAAATTATAAATATTGTAAAGTAATGAAGAATAATGATACTTTGTATTGTGAATTCTTTCTTTCGTCAATCAAGAGAAGATGTTTACACTAAACAAATGTAATAGAAAAGCAAATGACTATCAATATAAAATGTAAATTTTTAGGAAAACTAAGACATTTAAATTTCAGAACTAATTATAATAAAAACAGCTACGTAGAAACATTGTAGTGAAACAGTAATTATAACCCTTTCACGATATAATTGTTGGAATCTTAAAGCGTGTTGTTTTAAGAGCACATGTAACTGAACGAAGTACTGAT